>VIBL01000164.1:0-600000 GCA_008271625.1 Lutraria rhynchaena
GCTCAAGTTCTCTCATACTTCCACCGTAAGTTTCTTCCAGATAAATCTGACGTTTCCTTGCCTTTAAGTGAGCATAACAGTAAACTCAGAGCAAACCACGAAAAGAACAAATATGAGGTGAAAGTGTAAATTTAAAGGACAATAAAAGAATATTAAAGTTGTAAAGTAAAGAATAACAAGTATCATGACATTCCTTTAATACAATTGCAATCAATCGCTATAAATATTTTTAATGAATAAAATTTTATTCCCTTTACGTTTAAATGGAGCATTATCATCAATTAACAACATTTCAAAAAAATAATAATCTTAAAATTAATTTCTTTAGGAATAATGCTCATATTTGAACTAAATTCTATTTAATACCTTGGACAATTCATCTTTTAATTCTAGGAAATTCTTCTGGTGTACTTCAAGCTCCTTAGATAAACTTCCAATCGTTGATTTTTTATTTTCTACTTCATTAGTCAGCTGTCTTCTCACGGCGCTGTATTCCTTCTCAAGTCTGAATAAAAATAATTTTTTATTTAAAGGTGTTGTCAGATTTCATATCAAATAAAAATTTCTTTATGGTAAGGAAGATTCGAACATACGCCATGTATAGCCTTTTAGTGACATATTTACAAGAAGCAAAAATGAATTAATTCAACTGCTTAGTCTAAAATGATTTAATCAGCTGCAGATCTTAGTGGTACAGATTTATCAAAAACAGATACTTATATAAATATAAAGATGAACATTACTTAGAGAAAGTATTAATTACGTACATACTACAGATTTATCTAACACAGATACTTACAAACAAAAAGATGTGAATTAAAATGAGTGAATTAATTACTTACTTCCCAAGTTTCTCAGATAATTGCTTGCTGCTCTTTCTTTCATCGTCATATGATGTCTCCAACTCCCTAAAATTGAACAAAAATACGATGATGTAATCCAAAAGCTGTCAATTTCAGTTGAAATTTACGGAAGCATGCAATTGGTTTCTTAGCTGCAAATCCTTATGAACTGATTTTTTATCTCAGTCAAAAAAAAAAAAAAAAAAACAGAAAAAAACATCTGCTCTATTTTGCGTAATATTACTAAGCAAAACTGATGTATTAAATCTTTTATTATGGGAGTCTAGTATGAAAAGCAGAAGAAAAAAGATTTTTAACAAACTATTTATATAAAAAATAAGTCACATTTTTCTTTCTGTTACATTTGATAATAACTACACTTTACTTTCACAAAATACATCACAAACTTACTTGATTTGTCTGGATAATCTGTCTATAGCTTTGTTAGCTTCACTATTTGCAGATTTCTCTACATCAAGAGCTCCTTCTATGTCCCTGACTCGCAGCTGTAACAAAAAGTGAAGATTTTTATTTAAGAATATTATATTGAAACATTACCATTTTTTCAACAGGGTTTACATCATACTTGCAGACAGGATCATTCAACGACTTTTCCAGCCTTAACGTAGGAAGATCATCCCACACATACAGCTAGGCAGAGCCATCTGACCTCTGTAAGCTAGCTAGACAGCTTCCTCACATATGAAATTTGTTCCTGTGTGAGATTTGGACTCAAAGCATTTACTTTAGGGGCTAGTGATACCAGTCAGAGGCCATGACCACTCAACCATGGAGGCGTAACAATTTTGCAAAACCCCTTCAGCCCCTAAATGCTAAAATCTTGCACAAAAAATTAAAGTTTAAAAACACAGAGACTTTATTTACGAAAGTTTTCTCCAGCAATTAAAGTAATGCAGAATTGTGAACAATTCAGGCATGACAAAGCTTGTGTAATACAAAAATTAATTTAACATTGGACTCAATTAAAATTTGAAATTTAATGACTGTGTTACCTGGACAATCTCAGAATTAAATTTAGTTTCTAAATGTGCAGCTCTCTCAGACTCAATACTTTCTTCAATGGCACGTAGCCGCTGCATTGCAGACTGTAAAAGAATGATAACATTTCCAATGAACAAAAGAATTAAAATATTTCCATCGACAAAAAGATGTGTTTCATGTAGAAATAAACAGAGGATAACTCATTACTTAATAATATATAATTTTCATAATATAAATCACATTTACATCTGATCAAATTAAAAATCTTACACACTTTCAAAAGCTAAATCTATTATTTTCTTACCATATTCATAAATACTTACCAAAAATTTTCAGTCACTTAAAACTTGCAAGAAAAACTATTTCATCAGACTCATGCTTCGAACCAAGAGGGCCATCATGAAGACAGGACTTTTACATAGTGATGGCTTATATTGACCCTAAATGAAGACCCTCTTGTTGGAAGAAAACTCCTTGGGTACACCAAGTGTACAATCTACCATAATTATCAACAGGTATTTCAAAATATATCTTACATCAAGGTCCTTTTTCACCCTGTCCTCTCGTTCTTTACAATATTCTAATTCTGTTACTGTACGTCTTAAATTATCAGCTTGGTGTTTCTTGTCACCTGAAAAGCAATATCAATATAACAGCAAGACATTTAAAATATGAACATCATAAATGATAAAATGCAAATCTGGAGGTTAACAAGAGCTTTCAGGCCAGTCTCAAAATTACAGAATCTAATTGGTTGGTTTAAAGACAAAACCAACCAATTAAAGAGCTGCATTTCAAAATGGACTCATTTTCTACAGTATCTTCCTTACGCTGGGCAACAATCTAAGGTTATAAAACCGAGAAAACATTTCATTAAAATATGTCTGTTCAATAAAATATATTTGTTCATTTAAATATGTTTATTCAGTAAATTTGTTCAGATTTCTAAAAGAGATAATAGACACGATTTATTTTATTTCCATCATTTTCTTCCATAGACTCACTAAAATATGAAGTACACATGATACATAATCCATTCTTTAGTTTTACTTACTTTCAAAGTCTTGCAACTTTTCATTGAGGTCTGATATGTTGCTGAAAAGAAAAAAATAAAGTAAATCAAAGATTTTTTTAGGACCCAATAATGAGAATTTCACAATAACAATTAGCAAAGAATCTTAAATAATGACCAGAATAAAAAAAATGACTTCATCATAAAAAGACTGTATTGAATTATGACTTAATCAGGATTTTCCCTAAGATTTTTCACCCGATGGTCCCCGGGACTCCCAGCTCCAACATTTTAGGGGTCCTTTGGGAATTTTTGGGGTTCCACACAGAAAATGCCAAGGGCAAACTCTGAGTCGGAAGGGGTCCCGAGGATGCGGTGGTCACTCTCAATGTGAGTCCCTCGGCTGAATATCGCGTCAGGGACGCAAAAAAACAGGGAAATCCCTGCTTAATACAAATACATTTAGTTGACCAGACAATATAGGAAGTGAAAGTTTGTGCTTGGTCATTTATTAATCAATCCATGGGTAAGAAATTATTTGAAAGTAATAATTTCTAAGATGGATGAACTATATTACATCACCACATGTTTTAGTGAAGATACAAGACAACGACTTTTGATGAATTAACCAGTACAATACTTACTTTTCATGCTGTTGAATCTGTGCATCAAGTTTTTCCTTTTCTGCTTTCAAGTCTTCCTGTTCATTTGATGTTTTAGACATTTCATAATCCTGAAAATATAAGGTACAGATATTAACAACATGTGTATACTATTAATAGCACATGAGGAACCAGATAAGTCAGGCTTACCTATCACTTCTATACAAATTTCAGGTGCGCAACAAAATGAATCATTAAAAAAAGATAAGTGAGATATTTCAACAAAAAAAAAAAAGATACTCAAATGGTATCTTAAGAGATAATTATTGAAATTAATATTTAAATTGAAATTAATAGTTAAATGCTGAAAATCAACACTGTGTAACGTTACAGCTCTGCATGTAACCTAAGTCTAAAAACTACATATGCTTGACAACCTTATCTTAAACTCAGAAAATCCTGAAATTCGTAAAACAAAAGTTCTTTGGTATGAAGACAGCAGAATGAAACAAGCATATAATCATGACTATAAGCTTTGGTAATACCTGACCTGAACTGTATTTAGTTTTAATGTGACATTGTCACTGGGGTTTAATGCCATTTTTGAACAATTTTTCAATTATATAGACAGCCAGTTCACCTAACCTGTTTTCCTGGACTGAATACTAACCAGTACAAACTTACCCTTCCACAAAGAGCTGGCAACTTCTCTATGTAAGGAGGAAAATCGACTTTTTTGTCAAATTTTCATGGAAGGGTATGACCTAAACTGTAAGCATTTACCTTTTGTTCTATCTCTCTCTTCAGTTGTCGTTCTCTGTCTTCTAAAGAATCTCTGGATTGCTGCAGTGCGTCTTCAAGTCTTTTGATTTCCTCTGCACTCTCTGATAGTTTATCTATTGAATATAAAAATAAGAATGTTTTCAAAAATAGATACTTATTATACATGTGTCAATACAGTGGCTCTCGATAAGGAGATTTGTTCTCTCTGAATCATATTAACGAGATAGGCTTAATGAAATAATAGTTATTTGTTCAATTCAGTTATCAATAAAAAATATAAAAAAAATTGCCCCAGCTTTTACCTTTAAGTTCTTTATTAGCATCTTCAAGGGATGATTCTTTTCCTGCAGCAGAATGCTTGTGTTGTGCCAGATCCCTTTTAACCCTTGTAAGCTCAAATTCCATATTAGCCTTGGCTGCTTCACCTTTTTCAAGATTGGCTCTAAGCTTGGCAATTTGACTTTCCAATTCTGACACCTTATGAAATAAATACATATATCTGAATAATAAGCCGCTGAATTAAATAAATGACTTTTTTTTCAATTAAAAATCAAAATCTAAGCAACCTATCTTCAAATTAGAATTTTAGAAAATCCATTTAATTATTTATCCTAAACATTTCCAAATCTAACTATGGATATTATGATACTACTTCTACATTATCTTGCAAGTAATCATTTAATGAAGAATTCTTCTTGATTTACATAAACATAAAGCAGAAGTGTGCATTTAGGTTGGTATCAGTTAAAACAATGAGATCTAAGCTTAGGGGACACCATATAACATGAAACAAAGCTTGTCATCATGAAGACAAGAGTAAAAACTAGCAGGTATTTTAAAAGTAGCATAATTCTCATTGAAAACCAGTCAAATTCAGTATTGATTAAACAAAAACGTACCTCCTTATTAGCCTTGGTGGCAGCTTCAAGTCTATCTCGCTCAACTGTATTCAATCTCTTCCTCAAGTTAGATACTGTATCTATAATAAAACAACATAGACAATAGCGCAAATTGCAGAACAAGAATCTTAAGTGAAACACTTCACTGTATTTTTAGTTTTTTTTGTTTTTTGTTTTTATGTGACTTATTATCACTGGGGCTTAACGCCATTTTTCAACAATTTTTCAGTTATATAAGGTGACCAGTTCACCTAAGCATCTTTCCTGGACTGTATACTAACCAGTACCAACTTACCCTTCCACAATGAGCTGGCATCTTCTCCACATATGGAGGAAAATTGACATTTTTGTCAAATTTTCATAGAAGGGTATGACCTGCCGTAACAAGGATTTGAACCTGGATCTCCAGGTTACAAGTCCAGCGCACTAACCATTTGATCACTGCCATGGCCGTATCTTTAGTAAACATGTTTTTAATGTAATACACAAAATGTAACACTGTACATTTACTCAGGCCTAAACAAAAAAAAAGGTTTGTTTACAGTTACATGCCCAACAAACACGGGTTGGTTTTCTCAGGGATTTTTTCTTTTACATTTTTTTATACATTTATTGCCAACACTGCAGTGATAATTACAATATAGCTCTAAGATTTGGATGCCATACAAACTTTTGAGTCGGCAGGTAAAAGATGGGTCGGTCAGGAAACTGGAAACAAACTTTTTTTTACACCTTATGACGAAGGCTGCACAATATTTATACCATTTGCACAAAAAAAGTTCATTGAATTTGAAAGCTGCTGAAAAATAACAAATAAAGAATACCACACAATGATGTATATTAATTCATCTTGGACTAATATTTACCTTGCTCAGTTTGTAGATCAGAAGACAATTGTTTGACTTGTATTTTCAACTGATTGTTATCTATCCGCAATCTTCCTGTGTCCTCAGGTCCAGGAGACATTACAGATGTTTTCCAATCACGAGATGCATCAGGTGAATATGACATATCAGGTTTCATTCCCTGAAAAAAGAAATGAACTTACGTTCCTCAAACCAATCAAGTAACCTATATGCATGTAATAATGAGACATTATTTTCTGTTTAAAAATAATTGATTACCAACAGGTTTGGTAAAAAAGCATGATTGAATCACCCAAAAATTAAATACTAAATCCAGAATATCGAAAGAATTGTACTTTTAGAAAACTCATGCTGTCAAACGATTATCATTTTTCAAATAAGTAGCAAAATATGAATTCAAATAAATTTGTTACATAGCACAGCATACCTGACCATATGTAAAGTGGAGAGAACCTTCCTGAAATCGAAGGATTTCTTCACTTTGCTGTGAAACATCAGTCTCAGTGTATGCCATCTCTGGCTGGCGAGATTCGTCATCAGAAGCCATTCTTTGAAATGACCCTAAGTATCTGCATCAGGATAAATTTGGTATGTTAATATGTTATATGTGCATAACAGATGATAAATGTACAATAAAATATCAGTATTCTGTCATATATTTATGTCTAATCCATAAAAGTTTAAAACAATCGCACACAAAGGACATTTAAATGATATCAAACATAAAAACAGTCAGTTTTGATAAATACTTTAAGCAAACTTTACAACAAAGATTGAAGATAATTACTGAAGTTCTCATTTCACGTTTAGAATGAACCAGAGCCCTAAAGTGATTTGATATAACATCCATTTCTATGAGAAACTCTCACTATTTGAATTTCTTATCTAATGTTAACAAAAAAAACTAAAAAGAACATCACTATAATTATATATTTGATGCAGAAATCACATTACTTAATAAATGATGCAAGCAAATATATCAGCTGGCTGCTTTAGCAATAGCATTCCCCTTAGACGGGGAATTTTAGAAAAAAATGAATCAGTATAAATATAAATAGACAATGGAGAGCAGCGTGTTATTTGCCACCAAAAGATGTAAAATTATATCACACAATTATGCAATCATTGTTACAATGCAAGTGCATTCTTCAAACAATAAAAGATGCAGTCACATCAATCAGGATTGGTTCTGAAGATTATTGGTAAGGAATAAATTAATGTTAACTACAGATGTGTACCAACATACGGACTGCAATTAACACCCAAAATTTGATAATCAAAGAAAACTTAGTCATGTCAAATATCAATAGCTATGCAAAGCAGATTAAGACGTTGTACAAGCTTATAATAAGATGCATCAGAAAATAATTATAGATGAATACTAAAACAAACAATTATTCTCCTGCTTAAGTTATTTTCTAAGCAAAGTCATTCAACGACATGAAAGCGAGAAGAAAACTGTTCATATATATTATTTAAATTGATCTATGATTTCAGTTATAGTAAATTAAGAAGTTAATACGAAATATCAAAATCGAAGAACAGGTCCAGACTAGTATATTGACCAGATTTCGCGATATTATCTATGCCATCATTTAATTGTATCAAGAACGCAAACATTAGAGAAATTTTGTTACTGTGCAAAGAAAATAACATCATACATTAGTTGTGAAAGATTCAATGCATGCAGTAAGCAAACAAATGCAATATCATCAGTTATTTCACTGCAATCGTTTCAAAACAACCTCTTCGCCGCCATATTGTTTGGGTTTCAATTAACTGTAACAACCGTAGTAGGTTTAACAAATTGTATTCGTACAAAGCAAAAGGCGGAGGTGGAGCCAATATTACTCCGCCTCCATTCTATCTTCCGTTAAGTCAAACCCCTAGTGGGGACTTAGACTGGGGCATATCCATACATTTAGGATAGAAAATTGTTGATTGTTAAACATGTATATGAATTAACTGGTATTGAGTGGTACGTTGAGTATAAAAAAAAAACTTGCATAAAACAAGGACAGCATTTAACATTCTGTATTTAAAACACTACAGCAGAAATGCGTTATATTAAATGTACACAGCGAGGGTAAGTTCCTTACAAAGACATAACACATGTACACAGTGAGGGTAGGTATACCCTTCTATGATGTACACAGGGGTGAGGGTAGGTATACCCTTCTATGATGTACACAGGGAGGATAGATACCCTCCCATGATATAACACATGTACACCGCGGTCCGATTTTCTTAAAAAAGGATAATCATACATGGTATATAGATTTATGTCCTGCAAAATTTTGCCTTTATTGCACACCGCATAATATGGTATTTATCAGTAACAAACTGGTGTCCACGAACTTATGGATCCCCCGTACATCTTACAGGAGTAGCATCTTAGAGATAATGCATTTTATGAATAGAAATCTTTTTAACTATATATTGAATATTTGAATTATTTATTACTGCGTACTTTAACATTAATTGTGACGCCCGTTAATATGAGATTAGAAAAGATCGCGTTGATGATATATATATGCGCAACTGCATGGAAACAGTCCATGAAATACGCGTAGTTCAAGATTACATGTCAAGATGTAGCAGTACTTAATCTATTAATTCTGTCATATATAAGGGAGATAACAAAATCAGTCGTGTGTGTAAACTGGGCCTCCTCTAAGCCAATCTGAAAGGAGAATTTATTACTACATGATCAAAACATCAAAACCTCAAAAGGCAATCTCTATCCAGAGGTGTCGTTCGTTATCCATCACATACATGTATGGGAGAGATAATGAACGACAACTTTGGGTAGAGATTGCTCAAAAGGGTCTCCTACAGGGCACATCATCGCCATGTTTTTGTCGGGTTATCTCTTTGTATAATTGACAAGCCTTTTTTATGTATGAAGCTCCAAACCAGTTTGTAGGCTCCTGCGGGGTAAACAACATTTCGAATATTTCACTCAAAAACACTAGCTTTATTGTGCAGAAACGAATCTTTTTCTTCTCCCTCTCTTCAGTGTGTTACCTCGGATATAAGAAATACTAGGAATTCAACTAATATTTGTAAATATAAATACGTTTTTATTAACAGTCACGTCACTGTTATTGTGATTTTTTCATAACCACTGGACCACTGTCGCGGCTGCAAATTTGCCTTTAAGTTGGTGTATCAAATGCTTTCTTTGGTCACCTATGGTCACAGCAAATTCGTCTTTAAGCGGGTACTAGTATATGGGTATTCGCATTACAAACTGTGATTTATGTCCTTCTCTGGAAACATTTTGCTATGGCATTATAGCAGCGGTTAAGACGAAGTGGTTTTGCGATTATTGTCCGTACAATTGCGATTCGTATTTACGGAGTAAAGCGGGATTATTCGATGTTTTACGAATCCCCGTAATTATGCTATTCGCGCTTAGGTAACCTGTAAAAAATCACCAAAACATTATATAATTGCATATTTATAATGATACGATGAATGCAATTGATTATAAAGTAGTGCATGCATGCTTTATGTTGCGTAATATTACACGGATTATGCTGTGTGTAGATGTATGAGAGTGCGTGTTTTATGTGACCAGTGTATCATAATGAAAACATTGTATTGTATTGTACATAGTGACACGTAGTGCGGGCATGCCTTTTTGAATTTGAGTGAATTCTGTCAGATCACGTGTGTTTTTCAGGTGATTACACGTACACCTGTTATCAGACGATAGATACCGCTCAAACGATGGACGTCATGTTTTTCGTTTTTTTTTCGGAAGTGTTGGACATTTGTTTGAATTGGGCATAGACGTCTGTATGGTATGCATAAGTTTTATTATTATTGTTTTATATGTTACTGATTCAATATGAAATTTGCTGCCATAACGACGTGAATTTATTTTTGTTCTGTTATCACGACCGTGTATTATACAGATAATGTAAAAAACATTTATTTTGAATGCTGTCTCTTTTCTTGAACTTATTTGATGAGTTGTACATCAAATTTCTTGTTTTATTTGATGATCTAAAACGTGGAATATTAAGTGAATGACTATGTACAACATGGAATCAATTTTGAATGATTGAATATTGCAGGCAGTGCAATTTCAATTTTATTGATATTTGTACTTAAATTATGCAATTCTATTGGAATATATTTTGTTTCTTAGATAGTTTTTTGTGGGCCTTCACGTGTCACGTGGTTGCTTAGAAGACTGACTGATTTTTTGGATCCAGCTTCAACTACAATATGGGTACTTGTCAAATTCCGCAAGTAGACTTTTACTAACGAGGGCTGTTGTTGGTACGAAATGTGTGGATGATACGAAAGGTATGAATTACAGTCTACCGCTGCTATAATGATTCTAGTTGAGCTACCTTATGTGTAATTATTTTGACTTACTTAACTTAATCAGTCAGTTAATTTTATTTGATTCATTTAACTTTGAGACAACTTCTGTCGATAGTTGTATAGTCGTGTTTTGTAGTAGGCTACCGGTAAATCGGTGTGTATCTGTTTTCCGTTTTTCAATACGGTACGGTTATCGGGTTTTAGCTGTACTGATAAGGGAGACAACCTAATAAATGCGTAACGACTATCCGTCGAAAGTGTGCGGATTTTTTCTAAAGTGAACGATAAGAATGCCCTCTGCACTATTTGCAAGGCTTAAGTGGCAAGTTCTGGTTGAACAACAAATATGTCCACATATTGTTACATTATGGTATTTCATGATGGGAAATAACTCTTGCACTTTACTTATTAAATATACCTGAGTCATCATAACATATTAGAACATTAAACATGTAGCTAGATACATCTGTCTTACTTATATATTCTTCAGGAATATATAAACATAACATAACATAACATAACATGGTGTCAGAGTAAAAGTGCTTTTAAATTTCCAGTGGGAATAAATAAATAGAAATTACATTAACATTCTAATTTTAGCAAAGTTTAGTGACTGTTAGTTCGAATTGGAAAATGGAATTAACGACAACTACGACTCCTAAGATGGAATGGAATTCCAAAGACTTGGCTGGTGCTTGGAAAACTTTCCAAAATCACTGCAATTTCATGTTCGGCGGCCCCCTGAAAAACAAATCAGAGGAGGAGCGGTGTAACTATTTAATGCTATGGGTTGGAGACCATGGCCGGAATTTATTCTCCACATGGAATTTAACAAACGACGACAAGAAACGCCTACAGTCTTATTATGAGAACTTCACGAGATATTGTGAGCCGAAATCGAATATAATTTATTCGAGATTCGTATTTCGATCACGAGTTCAAGTGGACGGAGAGTCATTTGAAAATTTTCTTATGGACTTGAGAGTGATCATAAAGGATTGCCGATACCAGGCAGATCAACAAGATGAGATTCTTAGGGATCAGATTGTTTTTGGCATATCGTCTCCAAAAATAAGAGAAAAACTCATCAACGAAGGATCAGAACTTTCCTATCAAAAAGCAATTGACATAGCTCAAACGTATGAAATGACAGTAATGCAATGCAAAACCATGGCTTCTTCAAAACAGGATGTTGATGCTGTTAAATCGAAGTACAACAAACAAGTTCCAAAATTAAGTAAAAGGAATACACCAAAACAATTGAGAATCCAACCTCAGCTACAAAGACGACCACAACCAGTATCCAGAGTGGATTCCAGACAGACAACATGTGGACATTGTGGGAACAAGGCACATAAAGTGGGAATTATGTGTCCAGCAAAAGGACAATTGTGTCACAACTGTAATAAAATGAATCATTTTGCAAAGGTGTGCAAGTCAAAGAAAGTGAATGAGGTGAGTGATTTGCCTTTTTCAGATCTTGACACCTGGAAAATTGATACAATTTCATATAACTATGCTCATGATCAAGCTTTTATTACAACAAAATTGGGTCCAAAAGAAATTAAAGTTAAATTTAAACTTGATACTGGGTCCCAGGTAAATGTAATCCCAAGATCTGTGTGGCGATCCCTTGGAGTTAGAAACCCTCTGCAGCGATCAATTAAGAATCTTGCAGCGTATGATGGTTCAAGTCTTAAGGTAGATGGTCGTATTACCTTACCAATCACAGTCATAGGTCAAGAAAAGACTATGATGGCAGAATTTTATGTAGTAAACACAAATTCTAGCCCACTGTTAGGTTTGAAAACCTGTAAATCGTTAAACTTGATTCAAATTACAGTAAACAGTCTAGATACGCCCCGGAGCGAAAAAGAGGTTTTATCGAAATATGCAGAGGTATTTCAAGGTTTAGGACAGTTACCTGGTGAATGTAATATACAATTAAAGCCCAATGCGGTGCCTGTAGTTCATCCACCCAGAAGAGTACCTGTTACAGTACAGGAAAAACTCAAAGCCGAATTACAAAGCATGGTAGACAAAAAGGTCATATGCAAAGTAACTTCACCTACACCATGGGTCTCTAGTATAGTTACAGTAGAAAAAGGAAATGGTGCCTTACGTATTTGTCTAGATCCAAGAGATTTGAATAAGAATATTCAAAGGCCCCACTATCCATCAAAAACTCTTGATGAAATACTCCCAGATCTATCTGGAGCAACATTGTTTTCCAAATTGGATGCTAGGAGTGGTTACTGGTCAATTAAACTGAACGAGAAATCGTCATATTTGACAACGTTCAATTCCCCATTTGGGAGATTCAGATTTTTAAGGTTACCCTTTGGTCTTTTATGTAGTCAGGATATATTCCAACAAAAAATGGACGAATGTTTAGAGGGTTTACCTGGAATTAAGACTATATGCGATGACATAGTAGTCTACGGCAAAGACAAATTGTCCCATGACCAGAACTTTGACAGACTAATGACAAGATGCCGTCAAATGGGTATAAAATTGAACCCAGACAAAATGGACATAGGTAAGTCCGAGATAGCATTCTTTGGACATCTACTGACATCCGATGGACTTAAAATGGATCCGTCAAAAGTAAAGGCTGTTAAAGACATGCCGCCCCCTACGACAAAGGCAGAATTAGAAACAGTTTTAGGTATGTTCTGCTACTTGCAAAAGTTTTGTCCAAGTATGGCAGAATTAACGTTGCCCCTTCGAGCTCTTTTGTTGAAAGAAGTTGTATTTTCTTGGGATAAACCTCAAGAAGAGGCTTTCCAGAAAATCAAAGACATAATTACACAGAGTCCTGGTCCAGTTTTAGCATACTTTGATCCAAATAAAGAGATCACGATCCAATGTGACGCTTCAAAGCAAGGTCTTGGATCTGTACTTCTACAAGATGGCAAACCTGTGTGTTTTGCATCTAAAAGTCTTACGTCTAGTGAGCGCAATTATGCTGTAATAGAGCTAGAACTATTAAGTCTAGTACATGCAGCTGACCGTTTTCACCAGTATATATATGGTAAACGAGTTAATGTACAAACTGACCACAAACCCTTGGAAAGTATTTTCAAAAAGAGCCTCCATACTGCCCCTGTACGACTTCAACGTATGTTGTTAAGGTTACAGAAGTATGACTTGAATGTCACTTACATCAAAGGATGTGACAACAAATTAGCAGATGCCTTAAGTAGAAGGTATATTCCTGACAATGGTCAAGACTTATGTGTAGATATGGATATACATGTACACTCAGTCATGTCTGATTTACCAATCAGTGATCAAAAAATGACCCAGATTCGAAATGCTACTGAATCTGATTTGCAAGCACAAATGCTGAAACAGACAATTCTTGACGGATGGCCTGACAAACGTACAGACTGTAATTCAAATGTTCTAGAATTCTGGAATTTTAGAGATGAACTTTCTGTTATACAAGGCATTATTCTAAAAGGGTCAAGAGTATTTATTCCCAAAGAGTTAAGGAATGTGATGTTAGACAAAGTTCATGACAGTACTCATTTAGGACTAGAAAAATGTATGCAAAGAGCAAAAGATGTTATATTTTGGCCTAAAATGTTTGATGACATTAAGCAAAGAGTTCTTAATTGTCAAGTATGTCTTGAACATCGATCCCAAAATATTAAAGAACCAATGATATCAATGCCAGTTCCAGAGAGACCTTGGCAGATTGTTGCTACAGATGTTTTTACTTGGCAAGACCATGAGTTCATTGTTCTTGTTGATTACTATTCTAGATATTTTGAAATGAGTCAAATTTCTAGCACCAAAGCCCAAGTAATAATAGAAAAGCTTAAAAGTTTCTTCAGTAGACATGGGATTCCGGAAGTTCTAATTTCCGACAATGCTAGTTATTATTCTTGTAAAAGTTTTGCAAACTTTGCTCAAGAATGGGATTTTGTCCACAGAACATCAAGTCCGACATATAGCCAAAGTAATGGTTTAGCTGAAAAGTATGTATCAATATGCAAAAACCTTCTTACTAAATGTCAGCAATCAGGTATGGACATATATCTAGCAATCTTAGAATACAGAAACAGTATACTACCCTGTGGAAGTAGTCCAAGTCAACTTTTAATGTCTAGACAGCTAAGATCAATCTTACCTGTTACCCAAAGACAACTAAAACCCAAGTTGCAAAATGTACAAAAAACTAGACAAAAGATGAAATCCCTAAAAGATAGATCAAAATCATATTATGATAGATCAGCCCGCCCCATGTTACCTCTTAATACAAGTGAAGGTGTAAGAGTAAGGTTAGGAAATAGATGGAAACCAGCCATTGTATCAAAACAAGTTAGTAATAGATCTTATGTTGTAAGAACACAAGATGGTGGAGTTTATCGTAGAAACAGGATACATTTGTTAAAATCAAATGAAAAACCGTTTCAAGAAAATAATGATAGTATTCCAGAGACAAACACAAATATTGCCACCCCTTCTCTGCCCAGGCAGATTGAACAAAATGATTCAAGTTCAAATTCTGATAATCTTCCCAATTTAAGGCAAGAAAACGCAACAACAGGTGTTTATACAAGATCTGGTAGGCAAATTACTGCGCCTAAGAAATTGAATCTTTGAAAGCATTCAGAAATTGTGTACCTGAATTTGTATGTTTATTATGTTATTCATTTGTTGTCGTCATTTCTTCATTTCAGAACTGCTGAATCTTACTTTGTTTTAACTGGAAATAACTTCATAATACTGCTCTGTATGAGAAACATTACAAATCGTGAAAACTAGAAACTCAGTGTTAAAATTCATGAGATGTTTTCAAGAATATATTTATCTTTGTTCTATAGATAACAGAAATATGAAAACAATAGATTTATCTAAAAACTTATCTTTAGAAATAATTAGAACAGTCAGTGCTATCAGTGTTGAAATACTTTCCCAGGAAAATAGTCATTAATATGACATTATCAGTTAGTGCTACACTGTTATCAAATTTGTTATCATTCTGTTTATGATATTTTACTCATTAGTACCAGTGATAGTATGAGTTAAGTGCTGAGTTATAACGGAAATATTCTAATTATAGTAAGACAAAAAATGTACGTGGGAAACATTTTTCAAAGAAGGGAGATGTTACATTATGGTATTTCATGATGGGAAATAACTCTTGCACTTTACTTATTAAATATACCTGAGTCATCATAACATATTAGAACATTAAACATGTAGCTAGATACATCTGTCTTACTTATATATTCTTCAGGAATATATAAACATAACATAACATAACATAACACATATCAAAGGAGGCATCATAAAATCGATCCGGCCATTCAATCTCCGAAAACTGTCCAAATTAGTTGGACTAATGTTTACCATGCCGCATTTAGTCAGTATTTCTTTAATATTATAAAACCAAGGATATTTCGTTTTCATTGTTTCATTCTATTTTTTTTCATAATTATAATTTTATAATTTATCACATTCGTTATTAAAATTGATTAAGAAATGATAATTCGATTTTTTAATTTTCTTGGCTTAATAACATTTTGCATTAAACAAATAAATGATATTTTCTATTAAACAAATGGTAATTCGATTTTTCCATAAGAATAATTTAATAATCTATGAATTTTTATTGAAATTTTATAAATAAATGATATTTCGATATTTTTCATAAGAATAATTCTATTTTCTTTATGAAATAAAATTTTCATTATGAACAATACTAATATTCTGTATTACTTGTTTGCCCCAACAATTGCATATAGTCTGCTGAATCAGTATCCCTCTTTATCTTTGTCGTCTGTTTTTCCGATATCCTATTTCTTCATTGTCTGCATTTTCCCTCTACTTCTATTAAGTCTGTATTATTAGTTTTATACCTACCCTACAGTTTGCCTATTAACTTACAACAGTGATTAACACTAACATTCATTCTTTCCCAGTTTGGCAGAGGGTCCAGTTGGGAAAATATGCGCAATTTGACGCCAAAATTGGGAATTTTTAGGTTGGGAATTGGGGAAAATGTCTATATTTTCGATTTGGACGGGTCCGTTTACTGGACCCAAAGAAGGAAAAAATTCGTTGTAATGATTGAAACAATTTAGCAGTTCTGTTGTTTATACAGAGACTGTTTAGAGCTTTCGATGAACACTCCAGCAGTGTTAATAACTATTGACACATCTCTCTCCTGCTATGTTTATACCACAAGGCTATGTAGTGTATTCATCCAGATCCAGATTTTATTGCGGTGGAATTAATTGTTGTATAGATGTTCTTTTTTGGGGTAATCTGGTAGAATTAATACCTAGGAACAATATGTCCCAGATAATATGAACAATAGAAAAAATACAAACGTAGCTATGAATGTGAATGTAGATCTCATTATGCAATGTTGAATTCCTTATCCAATATTTATACTATAACCTCATGTTTATTACTCCAACAGATGAGGAGGACTGCCCTGAATTGTTCCAATGACTGATAGAATCAAGATGATCTATTGACAGCAAACATCAACTATACTCCCGACCAAACCAGATTGCCAATACTGAGAGAGCAAAGAACAGATTCCTGTAAGTGAACTCCACTAAGTATTTTTGATATATGGCCTATTGCACAGTATTTGTGCCATTTAATAAGAAGATGCACAAATTCATTTTATTAAAACCACTTAATCAATTTGCAAAAAATGAGACCATGCAAACACATTTATAGAGGTCTAAGTGTTCCCAAAAAATCTTGAAAAATCTTGAGTAGAAAAAAGTTAGGCAGGTTTTTAGACCCTAAAAATGGCTATTTTTGGGTGTAATACTTTAGCACCTGTTTTTTTCACTGTTTTCTTCGTTTTAAATACATTACTTATTTTAGAATATGAGAAATTTTTTATTGTAGTATTTAATGCTGTTTAATTTGTTATATGGTATTATGTTGTGGAACAAATACTTTTTATTTTAGACTCAAATAACCATAATTGGTACCGATGTAATGGTACCAATTTTTATATTCATAAAAATTAAAATAAATGTATCTGAAGCCAGATACTTATCTTTTTTAATGTTTATATGTCAAGCTAATGTTTAGCCATCCTTGTTTTATCTGAATGAAGACAATAATTTGTCATTTAAACAAAATTGAATAATTTTACTTTTTGCGGCAAAAAAAGTGTAATGTCTGTGCAATGGGTGTATTAGCATAAAATAGTGTTGAAAATAATATTAAAATGCATTACACCATGTATCTGATGGGTCTTATTCACAAACACTTCACTTTTACTAATTTTATAGAAATATTTTTGAATAATTTTGAAAAATAAGAATCTTATGTTTAATGTCCGTCCCCTAATGTCCGTCCCACTTTATTCTCATACATCTGATAGTCAATATTTTGTTCATTTTCAAGCAAAATGTTTTGTTTATTCAGTTTCCACATATGTATCAATAATATAAACCATTGTTTAAGTGTCAAAATTTTCTCTTGTTAAAAAAGATGACTTAGTAGAAAAATAGAAAATTTCATCAAAAGGTATGATTTTATGCTCATTAACAGATATTTGTTGATGAAAGATTTGATGAAATATGATTCATAGGATAAATTCTCTATTTGCCCGATCGGGCAATTGATTGGAATATTCACTTGTCAACTTTTACTTGTCCAGGACAATCGGACAACCGTTAGTGTTGAGCCCTGTGGCATGGTTTCTTATGTGTGAAAAAAATACAGTGCATTTAAGGTTCGAAAATATAGTAATTTTCATGGTCATAGATTTGGTTGTCTGAATAGGAAAAAGGTAAAATTATTATGCCTAACTAGAGTTCTTATTGACAAGTTAAGAGTTCATGTCTGTATCTCAGTTCTTGCTGAATCTAGAATAGATTACTGAAGTCCACAAACTGATTTGGACACTCCTGTAATACATGATTATCATGGGTGTGTCTTGTTGTGTTGTTCTTTTTGATGAATCTAGAGTTTGTCCTGTAAATATTGTTACTGGTATATCTGGATTTTCTACAGTTCAGTGCTGCTGACTACGAGCTTTCATATTTATCAAAGATAAATCTATCTAATTGTCAATGGACAAAGTCGTGCAATGGAAGGTTCTATTAATAATAATCGTTGTTGAATCGCGTGTTGTCAAGTCTATCTCGCATTTTTGTCTCTATTTGAATAAATGTGGAGTCCATCCAATCAGTCAGGATCTCACTGTTAAATTCGGAGTTCAAAAAAAGCAGCCACGTTCTTGCTGACGGATCTAGGGTAGATAACTGCAGTCCACAAACTGACTGATGATTCGGGAGTTCATATCTGCATTTCATGTCTCACTGGTATATCTGGATTTTCATCCTAGCAGTCCAGTGTTCTCACTTTATAAGGAGGACACTCCTGTAACACATGATTATCACGGGTATGTCTTTGTGGTGTGTCTTGTGGTGTTGTTCTTTTTGATGAATCTAGAGTTTGTCCTGTAAAGCTTATTACTCACTGACGAGTCTGCAGTTCAGTGCTGCCGAAAACGAGCTGCCTTATTTACAAAGATAACTCTGTCTGATTGTCAATGGACAAAGTAGTGCAATGGAAGGTTCTATTAATAATAATCGTTGTTGAATCCGATGTTGTCAAGTGTATCGCACGTTTTTGTTTTTCCTTGAATAAATGTGGAGTCCTTGCGATCATTCAGGATCTCACTGTTAAATTCGGAGTTCAAAAAAAGCAGCCACGTTCTTGCTGACGGATCTAGGGTAGATAACTGCAGTCCACAAACTGACTGATGATTCGGGAGTTCATATCTGCATTTCATGTCTCACTGGTATATCTGGATTTTCATCCTAGCAGTCCAGTGTTCTCACTTTATAAGGAGGACACTCCTGTAACACATGATTATCACGGATATGTCTTTGTGGTGTGTCTTGTGGTGTTGTTCTTTTTGATGAATCTAGAGTTTGTCCTGTAAAGATTATTACTCACTGACGAGTCTGCAGTTCAGTGCTGCCGAAAACGAGCTGCCTTATTTACAAAGATAACTCTGTCTGATTGTCAATGGACAAAGTAGTGCAATGGAAGGTTCTGTTAATAATAATCGTTGTTGAATCCGGTGTTGTCAAGTGTATCACACGTTTTTGTTTCTCCTTGAATAAATGTGGAGTCCTTGCGATCATTCAGGATCTCACTGTTAAATTCGGAGTTCAAAAAAAGCAGCCACGTTCTTGCTGACGGATCTAGGGTAGATAACTGCAGTCCACAAACTGACTGATGATTCGGGAGTTCATATCTGCATTTCATGTCTCACTGGTATATCTGGATTTTCATCCTAGCAGTCCAGTGTTCTCACTTTATAAGGAGGACACTCCTGTAACACATGATTATCACGGGTATGTCTTTGTGGTGTGTCTTGTGGTGTTGTTCTTTTTGATGAATCTAGAGTTTGTCCTGTAAAGATTATTACTCACTGACGAGTCTACAGTTCAGTGCTGCCGAAAACGAACTGCCTTATTTACAAAGATAACTCTGTCTGATTGTCAATGGACAAAGTAGTGCAATGGAAGGTTCTGTTAACAATAATCGTTGTTGAATCCGGTGTTGTCAAGTGTATCACACGTTTTTGTTTCTCCTTGAATAAATGTGGAGTCCTTGCGATCATTCAGGATCTCACTGTTAAATTCGGAGTTCAAAAAAAGCAGCCACGTTCTTGCTGACGGATCTAGGGTAGATAACTGCAGTCCACAAACTGACTGATGATTCGGGAGTTCATATCTGCATTTCATGTCTCACTGGTATATCTGGATTTTCATCCTAGCAGTCCAGTGTTCTCACTTTATAAGGAGGACACTCCTGTAACACATGATTATCACGGGTATGTCTTTGTGGTGTGTCTTGTGGTGTTGTTCTTTTTGATGAATCTAGAGTTTGTCCTGTAAAGCTTATTACTCACTGACGAGTCTGCAGTTCAGTGCTGCCGAAAACGAGCTGCCTTATTTACAAAGATAACTCTGTCTGATTGTCAATGGACAAAGTAGTGCAATGGAAGGTTCTATTAATAATAATCGTTGTTGAATCCGATGTTGTCAAGTGTATCGCACGTTTTTGTTTTTCCTTGAATAAATGTGGAGTCCTTGCGATCATTCAGGATCTCACTGTTAAATTCGGAGTTCAAAAAAAGCAGCCACGTTCTTGCTGACGGATCTAGGGTAGATAACTGCAGTCCACAAACTGACTGATGATTCGGGAGTTCATATCTGCATTTCATGTCTCACTGGTATATCTGGATTTTCATCCTAGCAGTCCAGTGTTCTCACTTTATAAGGAGGACACTCCTGTAACACATGATTATCACGGATATGTCTTTGTGGTGTGTCTTGTGGTGTTGTTCTTTTTGATGAATCTAGAGTTTGTCCTGTAAAGATTATTACTCACTGACGAGTCTGCAGTTCAGTGCTGCCGAAAACGAGCTGCCTTATTTACAAAGATAACTCTGTCTGATTGTCAATGGACAAAGTAGTGCAATGGAAGGTTCTATTAATAATAATCGTTGTTGAATCCGATGTTGTCAAGTGTATCGCACGTTTTTGTTTCTCCTTGAATAAATGTGGAGTCCATGCGATCATTCAAGATCTCACTGTAAAATTCGGAGTTCAAAAAAAGTAGCCACGTTCTTGCTGACGGATCTAGGGTAGATAACTGCAGTCCACAAACTGACTGATGATTCGGGAGTTCATATCTGCACGTCATGTCTCACTGGTATATCTGGATTTTCATCCTAGCAGTCCAGTGTTCTCACTTTATAAGGAGGACACTCCTGTAACACATGATTATCACGGGTATGTCTTTGTGGTGTGTCTTGTGGTGTTGTTCTTTTTGATGAATCTAGAGTTTGTCCTGTAAAGATTATTACTCACTGACGAGTCTGCAGTTCAGTGCTGCCGAAAACGAGCTGCCTTATTTACAAAGATAACTCTGTCTGATTGTCAATGGACAAAGTAGTGCAATGGAAGGTTCTATTAATAATAATCGTTGTTGAATCCTGTGTTGTCAAGTGTATCGCACGTTTTTGTTTCTCCTTGAATAAATGTGGAGTCCTTGCGATCATTCAGGATCTCACTGTTAAATTCGGAGTTCAAAAAAAGCAGCCACGTTCTTGCTGACGGATCTAGGGTAGATAACTGCAGTACACAAACTGACTGATGATTTGGGAGTTCATATCTGCACGTCATGTCTCACTGATGTATCTGGATTTTCATCCTAGCAGTCCAGTGTTCTCACTTTATAAGGAGGACATTCCTGCAACACATGATTATCATGGGTATGTTTTCATGGTGTGTCTTGTGGTGTTGTTCTTTTTGATGAATCTAGAGTTTGTCCTGTAAAGATTATTACTCACTGACGAGTCTGCAGTTCAGTGCTGCCGAAAACGAGCTGCCTTATTTACAAAGATAACTCTGTCTGATTGTCAATGGACAAAGTAGTGCAATGGAAGGTTCTATTAATAATAATCGTTGTTGAATCCTGTGTTGTCAAGTGTATCGCACGTTTTTGTTTCTCCTTGAATAAATGTGGAGTCCTTGCGATCATTCAGGATCTCACTGTTAAATTCGGAGTTCAAAAAAAGCAGCCACGTTCTTGCTGACGGATCTAGGGTAGATAACTGCAGTCCACAAACTGACTGATGATTCGGGAGTTCATATCTGCATTTCATGTCTCACTGGTATATCTGGATTTTCATCCTAGCAGTCCAGTGTTCTCACTTTATGAGGAGGACACTCCTGTAACACATGATTATCACGGGTATGTCTTTGTGGTGTGTCTTGTGGTGTTGTTCTTTTTGATGAATCTAGAGTTTTTCCTGTAAACATTATTACTCACTGACGAGTCTACAGTCCAGTGCTGCCGAAAACGAGCTGCCTTATTTACAAAGATAACTCTGTCTGATTGTCAATGGACAAAGTAGTGCAATGGAAGGTTATATTAATAATAATCGTTGTTGAATCCAGTGTTGTCAAGTCTATCACACGTTTTTGTTTCTCCTTGAATAAATGTGGAGTCCTTGCGATCATTCAGGATCTCACTGTTAAATTCGGAGTTCAAAAAAAGCAGCCACGTTCTTGCTGACGGATCTAGGGTAGATAACTGCAGTCCACAAACTGACTGATGATTCGGGAGTTCATATCTGCATTTCATGTCTCACTGGTATATCTGGATTTTCATCCTAGCAGTCCAGTGTTCTCACTTTATAAGGAGGACACTCCTGTAACACATGATTATCACGGGTATGTCTTTGTGGTGTGTCTTGTGGTGTTGTTCTTTTTGATGAATCTAGAGTTTGTCCTGTAAAGCTTATTACTCACTGACGAGTCTGCAGTTCAGTGCTGCCGAAAACGAGCTGCCTTATTTACAAAGATAACTCTGTCTGATTGTCAATGGACAAAGTAGTGCAATGGAAGGTTCTATTAATAATAATCGTTGTTGAATCCGATGTTGTCAAGTGTATCGCACGTTTTTGTTTCTCCTTGAATAAATGTGGAGTCCTTGCGATCATTCAGGATCTCACTGTTAAATTCGGAGTTCAAAAAAAGCAGCCACGTTCTTGCTGACGGATCTAGGGTAGATAACTGCAGTCCACTAACTGACTGATGATTCGGGAGTTCATATCTGCATTTCATGTCTCACTGGTATATCTGGATTTTCATCCTAGCAGTCCAGTGTTCTCACTTTATAAGGAGGACACTCCTGTTACACATGATTATCACGGATATGTCTTTGTGGTGTGTCTTGTGGTGTTGTTCTTTTTGATGAATCTAGAGTTTGTCCTGTAAAGATTATTACTCACTGACGAGTCTGCAGTTCAGTGCTGCCGAAAACGAGCTGCCTTATTTACAAAGATAACTCTGTCTGATTGTCAATGGACAAAGTAGTGCAATGGAAGGTTCTATTAATAATAATCGTTGTTGAATCCGATGTTGTCAAGTGTATCGCACGTTTTTGTTTCTCCTTGAATAAATGTGGAGTCCATGCGATCATTCAGGATCTCACTGTTAAATTCGGAGTTCAAAAAAAGCAGCCACGTTCTTGCTGACGGATCTAGGGTAGATAACTGCAGTCCACAAACTGACTGATGATTTGGGAGTTCATATCTGCACGTCATGTCTCACTGATGTATCTGGATTTTCATCCTAGCAGTCCAATGTTCTCACTTTATAAGGAGGACATTCCTGTTACACATGATTATCACGGATATGTCTTTGTGGTGTGTCTTGTGGTGTTGTTCTTTTTGATGAATCTAGAGTTTGTCCTGTAAATATTATTACTCACTGACGAGTCTACAGTTCAGTGCTGCTGAAAACGAGCTGCCTTATTTACAAAGATACCTCTGTCTGATTGTCAATGGACAAAGTAGCGCAATGGAAGGTTTTGTTAATAATAATTGTTGTTGAATCCGGTGCTGTCATGTCTGTCGTGCATTTTAGTTTCTCTTTGAATAAATGTGGAGTCCTTGCAATCATTCAAGTTCTCACTGTTAAATTCGGAGTTCAAAAAAAGTAGCCACGTTCTTGCAGACGGATCTAGGGTAGATAACTGCAGTCCACAAACTGACTGATGATTCGGGAGTTCATATCTGCACTTCATGTCTCACTGGTATATCTGGATTTTCATCCTAGCAGTCCAATGTTCTCACTTTATAAGGAGGACATTCCTGTTACACATGATTATCACGGATATGTCTTTGTGGTGTGTCTTGTGGTGTTGTTCTTTTTGATGAATCTAGAGTTTGTCCTGTAAAGATTATTACTCACTGACGAGTCTACAGTTCAGTGCTGCCGAAAACGAGCTGCCTTATTTTCAAAGATACCTCTGTCTGATTGTCAATGGACAAAGTAGCGCGACTGAAGGTTTTATTAATAATAATCGTTGTTGAATCCTGTGTTGTCAAGTCTATCGCGCATTTTAGTTTCTCCTTTAATAAATGTGGAGTCCATGCAATCATTCAAGTTCTCCCTGTTAAATTCGGAGTTCAAAAAAAGCAGCCACGTTCTTGCAGACGGATCTAGGGTAGATCACTGCAGTCCACAAACTGACTGATGATTCGGGAGTTCATATCTGCACGTCATGTCTCACTGGTATATCTGGATTTTCATCCTAGCAGTCCAGTGTTCTCACTTTATAAGGAGGACATTCCTTGTAACACATGATTATCACCGGTATGTTTTCGTGGTGTGTCTTGTGGTGTTGTTCTTTTTGATGAATCTAGAGTTTGTCCTGTATATATTGTTACTCACTGATGAGTCTACAGTTCAGTGTTACTGACTACAAGATTTCTTATTTATCAAAGATAACACAGTCTGAATGTAAATGGACAAAGTGGTGCACTGGAAGGTTCTGTTAATACATATTGTTTTTGGATCAGGTGTTGTTCTATCTCGTGTTTTTGTTTCTCCTTGAATGAATGTGGAGTCCATCCCATCAGTCATGATCTCACTGGCATATAGTTCAATACTGCCCACTACGAGCTTTCTTATTTATTAAGGATTGTGTCTGATGGTCAATGGACAAAGTGGTGCAACGGAAGGTTCTTTTAATATTACTTATTGTTGAAATCAGGAGTTGTTCTATCTCCCCTACTATTTATTCTTGATGTTCTGTCCTAACCAGAGTTGTTATTGACAAGTTAATAGTTCATGTCTGCAGCCCATGTTCTTGCTGACAAATTCAGAGTAGATTACTGCCGTCCACAAACTGATTTGGACACTCCTGTAACACATGATTATAGCGGTATGTCTTTGTGGTGTGTCTTGTGGTGTTCTTTTCGATGAATCTAGAGTTTGTTCTGTAAATATTGTTACTGGTATATCTGGATTTTCATCCTAGCAGTCCAATATTGTCACTTTATAAGGAGGTCATTCCTGTAACACATGATTGTCACGGATATGTCTTTGTGGTGTGTCTTGTGGTGTTGTTCTTTTTGATGAATCTAGAGTTTGTCCTGTAAAGATTATTACTCACTGACGAGTCTACAGTTCAGTGCTGCCGAAAACGAGCTGCCTTATTTTCAAAGATACCTCTGTCTGATTGTCAATGGACAAAGTAGCGCGACTGAAGGTTTTATTAATAATAATCGTTGTTGAATCCTGTGTTATCAAGTCTTATCGCGCATTTTAGTTTCTCCTTTAATAAATATGGAGTCCATGCAATCATTCAAGTTCTCCCTGTTAAATTCGGAGTTCAAAAAAAGTAGCCACGTTCTTGCAGACGGATCTAGGGTAGATCACTGCAGTCCACAAACTGACTGATGATTCGGGAGTTCATATCTGCACGTCATGTCTCACTGGTATATCTGGATTTTCATCCTAGCAGTCCAATGTTCTCACTTTATAAGGAGGACATTCCTGTTACACATGATTATCACGGATATGTCTTTGTGGTGTGTCTTGTGGTGTTGTTCTTTTTGATGAATCTAGAGTTTGTCCTGTAAAGATTATTACTCACTGACGAGTCTACAGTTCAGTGCTGCCGAAAACGAGCTGCCTTATTTTCAAAGATACCTCTGTCTGATTGTCAATGGACAAAGTAGCGCGACTGAAGGTTTTATTAATAATAATCGTTGTTGAATCCTGTGTTGTCAAGTCTTATCGCGCATTTTAGTTTCTCCTTTAATAAATGTGGAGTCCATGCAATCATTCAAGTTCTCCCTGTTAAATTCGGAGTTCAAAAAAAGTAGCCACGTTCTTGCAGACGGATCTAGGGTAGATCACTGCAGTCCACAAACTGACTGATGATTCGGGAGTTCATATCTGCACGTCATGTCTCACTGGTATATCTGGATTTTCATCCTAGCAGTCCAATGTTCTCACTTTATAAGGAGGACATTCCTGTTACACATGATTATCACGGATATGTCTTTGTGGTGTGTCTTGTGGTGTTGTTCTTTTTGATGAATCTAGAGTTTGTCCTGTAAAGATTATTACTCACTGACGAGTCGAGAGTTCAGTGCTGCCGAAAACGAGCTGCCTTATTTTCAAAGATACCTCTGTCTGATTGTCAATGGACAAAGTAGCGCGACTGAAGGTTTTATTAATAATAATCGTTGTTGAATCCTGTGTTGTCAAGTCTTATCGCGCATTTTAGTTTCTCCTTTAATAAATGTGGAGTCCATGCAATCATTCAAGTTCTCACTGTTAAATTCGGAGTTCAAAAAAAGTAGCCACGTTCTTGCAGACGGATCTAGGGTAGATCACTGCAGTCCACAAACTGACTGATGATTCGGGAGTTCATATCTGCACGTCATGTCTCACTGGTATATCTGGATTTTCATCCTAGCAGTCCAATGTTCTCACTTTATAAGGAGGACATTCCTGTTACACATGATTATCACGGATATGTCTTTGTGGTGTGTCTTGTGGTGTTGTTCTTTTTGATGAATCTAGAGTTTGTCCTGTAAAGATTATTACTCACTGACGAGTCGAGAGTTCAGTGCTGCCGAAAACGAGCTGCCTTATTTTCAAAGATACCTCTGTCTGATTGTCAATGGACAAAGAAGCGCGACTGAAGGTTTTATTAATAATAATCGTTGTTGAATCCTGTGTTGTCAAGTCTTATCGCGCATTTTAGTTTCTCCTTTAATAAATGTGGAGTCCATGCAATCATTCAAGTTCTCACTGTTAAATTCGGAGTTCAAAAAAAGTAGCCACGTTCTTGCAGACGGATCTAGGGTAGATCACTGCAGTCCACAAACTGACTGATGATTCGGGAGTTCATATCTGCACGTCATGTCTCACTGGTATATCTGGATTTTCATCCTAGCAGTCCAATGTTCTCACTTTATAAGGAGGACATTCCTGTTACACATGATTATCACGGATATGTCTTTGTGGTGTGTCTTGTGGTGTTGTTCTTTTTGATGAATCTAGAGTTTGTCCTGTAAAGATTATTACTCACTGACGAGTCTACAGTTCAGTGCTGCCGAAAACGAGCTGCCTTATTTTCAAAGATACCTCTGTCTGATTGTCAATGGACAAAGTAGCGCAACGGAAGGTTTTATTAATAATAATCGTTGTTGAATCCGTGTTGTCAAGTCTATCGCGCGTTTTAGTTTCTCCTTGAATAAATGTGGAGTCCATGCAATCATTCAAGTCTCACTGTTAAATTCGGAGTTCAAAAAAAGCAGCCACGTTCTTGCAGACGGATCTAGGGTAGATCACTGCAGTCCACAAACTGACTGATGATTCGGGAGTTCATATCTGCACGTCATGTCTCACTGGTATATCTGGATTTTCATCCTAGCAGTCCAGTGTTCTCACTTTATAAGGAGGACATTCCTTGTAACACATGATTATCACCGGTATGTTTTCGTGGTGTGTCTTGTGGTGTTGTTCTTTTTGATGAATCTAGAGTTTGTCCTGTATATATTGTTACTCACTGATGAGTCTACAGTTCAGTGTTACTGACTACAAGATTTCTTATTTATCAAAGATAACACAGTCTGAATGTAAATGGACAAAGTGGTGCACTGGAAGGTTCTGTTAATACATATTGTTTTTGGATCAGGTGTTGTTCTATCTCGTGTTTTTGTTTCTCCTTGAATGAATGTGGAGTCCATCCTATCAGTCATGATCTCACTGGCATATAGTTCAATACTGCCCACTACGAGCTTTCTTATTTATTAAGGATTGTGTCTGATGGTCAATGGACGAAGTGGTGCAACGGAAGGTTCTTTTAATATTAATTATTGTTGAAATCAGGAGTTGTTCTATCTCCCCTACTATTTATTCTTGATGTTCTGTCCTAACCAGAGTTGTTATTGACAAGTTAATAGTTCATGTCTGCAGCCCATGTTCTTGCTGACAAATTCAGAGTAGATTACTGCCGTCCACAAACTGATTTGGACACTCCTGTAACACATGATTATAGCGGTATGTCTTTGTGGTGTGTCTTGTGGTGTTCTTTTCGATGAATCTAGAGTTTGTTCTGTAAATATTGTTACTGGTATATCTGGATTTTCATCCTAGCAGTCCAATATTGTCACTTTATAAGGAGGTCATTCCTGTAACACATGATTGTCACGGATATGTCTTTGTGGTGTGTCTTGTGGTGTTGTTCTTTTTGATGAATCTAGAGTTTGTCCTGTAAAGATTATTACTCACTGACGAGTCTACAGTTCAGTGCTGCCGAAAACGAGCTGCCTTATTTTCAAAGATACCTCTGTCTGATTGTCAATGGACAAAGTAGCGCAACTGAAGGTTTTATTAATAATAATCGTTTTTGAATCCGGTGTTGTCAAGTCTATCGCGCGTTTTAGTTTCTCCTTTAATAAATGTGGAGTCCATGCAATCATTCAAGTTCTCACTGTTAAATTCGGAGTTCAAAAAAAGTAGCCACGTTCTTGCAGACGGATCTAGGGTAGATCACTGCAGTCCACAAACTGACTGATGATTCGGGAGTTCATATCTGCACGTCATGTCTCACTGGTATATCTGGATTTTCATCCTAGCAGTCCAATGTTCTCACTTTATAAGGAGGACATTCCTGTTACACATGATTATCACGGATGTGTCTTTGTGGTGTGTCTTGTGGTGTTGTTCTTTTTGATGAATCTAGAGTTTGTCCTGTAAAGATTATTACTCACTGACGAGTCTACAGTTCAGTACTGCCGAAAACGAGCTGCCTTATTTTCAAAGATACCTTTGTCTGATTGTCAATGGACAAAGTAGCGCGACTGAAGGTTTTATTAATAATAATCGTTGTTGAATCCTGTGTTATCAAGTCTTATCGCGCATTTTAGTTTCTCCTTTAATGAATGTGGAGTCCATGCAATCATTCAAGTTCTCACTGTTAAATTCGGAGTTCAAAAAAAGTAGCCACGTTCTTGCAGACGGATCTAGGGTAGATCACTGCAGTCCACAAACTGACTGATGATTCGGGAGTTCATATCTGCACGTCATGTCTCACTGGTATATCTGGATTTTCATCCTAGCAGTCCAATGTTCTCACTTTATAAGGAGGACATTCCTGTTACACATGATTATCACGGATATGTCTTTGTGGTGTGTCTTGTGGTGTTGTTCTTTTTGATGAATCTAGAGTTTGTCCTGTAAAGATTATTACTCACTGACGAGTCTACAGTTCAGTGCTGCCGAAAACGAGCTGCCTTATTTTCAAAGATACCTCTGTCTGATTGTCAATGGACAAAGAAGCGCGACTGAAGGTTTTATTAATAATAATCGTTTTTGAATCCTGTGTTGTCAAGTCTTATCGCGCATTTTAGTTTCTCCTTCAATGAATGTGGAGTCCATGCAATCATTCAAGTTCTCACTGTTAAATTCGGAGTTCAAAAAAAGTAGCCACGTTCTTGCAGACGGATCTAGGGTAGATCACTGCAGTCCACAAACTGACTGATGATTCGGGAGTTCATATCTGCACGTCATGTCTCACTGGTATATCTGGATTTTCATCCTAGCAGTCCAATGTTCTCACTTTATAAGGAGGACATTCCTGTTACACATGATTATCACGGATATGTCTTTGTGGTGTGTCTTGTGGTGTTGTTCTTTTTGATGAATCTAGAGTTTGTCCTGTAAAGATTATTACTCACTGACGAGTCTACAGTTCAGTGCTGCCGAAAACGAGCTGCCTTATTTTCAAAGATACCTCTGTCTGATTGTCAATGGACAAAGTAGCGCGACTGAAGGTTTTATTAATAATAATCGTTGTTGAATCCTGTGTTGTCAAGTCTATCGCGCATTTTAGTTTCTCCTTTAATAAATGTGGAGTCCATGCAATCATTCAAGTTCTCCCTGTTAAATTCGGAGTTCAAAAAAAGCAGCCACGTTCTTGCAGACGGATCTAGGGTAGATCACTGCAGTCCACAAACTGACTGATGATTCGGGAGTTCATATCTGCACGTCATGTCTCACTGGTATATCTGGATTTTCATCCTAGCAGTCCAGTGTTCTCACTTTATAAGGAGGACATTCCTTGTAACACATGATTATCACCGGTATGTTTTCGTGGTGTGTCTTGTGGTGTTGTTCTTTTTGATGAATCTAGAGTTTGTCCTGTATATATTGTTACTCACTGATGAGTCTACAGTTCAGTGTTACTGACTACAAGATTTCTTATTTATCAAAGATAACACAGTCTGAATGTAAATGGACAAAGTGGTGCACTGGAAGGTTCTGTTAATACATATTGTTTTTGGATCAGGTGTTGTTCTATCTCGTGTTTTTGTTTCTCCTTGAATGAATGTGGAGTCCATCCTATCAGTCATGATCTCACTGGCATATAGTTCAATACTGCCCACTACGAGCTTTCTTATTTATTAAGGATTGTGTCTGATGGTCAATGGACAAAGTGGTGCAACGGAAGGTTCTTTTAATATTACTTATTGTTGAAATCAGGAGTTGTTCTATCTCCCCTACTATTTATTCTTGATGTTTTGTCTGTTTGTTTGTTTTTATGTGACTTATTGTCACTGGCGTTTTACATCTTTTTTTCAAACTTTTTCAGTTGTATACAGCGATCAGTTTTCCTGGACTGTATACCAACCAAATACTAACTTAACCTTCCACATGAAGCCAGCAACATCTCCACATATAAGGAAAATCGACATCTTTGTCAAATTTTAAAAGAAGGATATAATCTGCCATGACCTGTATTTCAAACTCAGATTTCCAGGTTACAAGTCCAGTACTAACCACTGGACCATGGCCACGGCATTTTCATTGTTGAATCAGGTTACTTATATCTGAATCCGGTTACTTATTTCCCTAACACTCACTTTCCATGTCCCAACTCCTTCACTAGAGCACTCTTTTGGTGTAGAGTGGCTTCCTGTATGATTTCCCTCAATAGTACCTTAGTATGGAGGATCTGAGATTGACATTAATTCCTTATTTGGCCATTGTACTTTAATTAGTAGTGCCCGCTGATAAAAACGCAATATCTATATAATGTATGTTAATGTCCGTCTCTTACACAACGTTCCCCAACTCGAACTTAATTTCAGGAATACTCGCCAACATTCCCCTGAACACTCGCTAAGGTTCCCATAACACTAATTAAGTTTCCCCTAACATTAAGGTACCCCTAACACTTACTATGTTTTGCCTCTTTCTATTAAGATCCCCAACTCACACTTATTGTTCTAACTCCTTCACTTTTAGTGCAGAATGGCTTCCTGTCTGATTATCTTCAATGGTATGCTAGTATGGAGGATCTGAGATTGACATTTATTCTTTATCGGCCATTGTATTTTGATTAGTATCGTCCACTGATGGAAGCGCAATCTCTAAATAAAGCATGCTAATGTCCGTCTCAGTAGCACCAGCCTCTAGCACAACTTTCCCCAACTCTTACCTAACTTTCATGAATACTCACTGACATTCCCCTAATTCCCCTATTCTTTTTTGTTAGGTTTATTTTTTTATTTAATTTCTTACATTTTTTTTGCAGGATCTTTGTGTCTCTGATTGGTAATACAGTGGAATGAGCTGTCATGAAAATGAAACCTATTCTATTTGAGTAACATATATAAAGGTGAGTGTAATAATCATGTTATACAAAAGTACATTGTTATAATAAAGAACTTATGATATATATCTATAAGAATTTTTTTTAAATGGTCTTTCTATGATGTTTTCATGTATAAATACAGTGCTGCAGCCAGACCCATATTTGAATTTTAATACCTACCCAAGTTTTAACATGCCACAGTGTGCCTCATTGTAGCTACGGCAGTGAAATGTTATATCTGTTCTTTTTTGTCATCAATTTTTTGTCATTTTCTGATTTTATTTATTTCAAACTTGTACTATCACTGTATATATACATACAAGTTAAATGTTATGTGAGTAACGTCACAGATGAATATAGTCTGAATCACCTCATGATGCCGTACATTACCACTATGTATGAAGTTTTAAAAAGAATAAAAATGCCATGCCAAACATTGAGCTCAGTTACCCTGTATACCATCGAACTTAGTTCATTTATTTGTTTATATGACGCAAAACTGATGAGAGACAGTGAGAACAGGAGACTACTTCTAGATTCTAATTACAGTCACTGTCAAAGTCTGCTAATACATGAACTAATATAGATGAAATTTGTTATTCATTCTTGTATAGAATTTGTATGCATTAATTTTCTCTGATAAATAATGGTTAATGTATCTATATATTTAACTTTAGGACCTTTGTGATGATGGATGGAGCTACTTTGATTATACTCATCAACAACTCCAGAAGCTGTCGTATATAAGATGTGTACAGTCAAACTTGTGAACAAAGGCCACCTTTGGGAAAGACAAAACATGGCTTTTATTGACAGTTTGCCTTTATTTAGAGACCATTTTGTTCCAAATAATCAGTGATGATTTTTCAAAGAATAGCCTCTATTTACAGAGTGATGTTTATTTGGAGGTGGCCACAAACAAAGGTTTGACCGTATATATAAATAAGAGAGTTTATCCTTAATATGTTACCTACCTAGCTGTCAGATTACAGCATTCCTCATTGTAAGTCAGCTCATTAGATGTTAATAAAAATGTTTATCTAAGCTTCAAATGGTATTACTTTGTATGGATAACTATGATACTGGTATCTTGCATATAAATTGCTTGATAATGATCCTGGTAATAGTTTCTGTCCTGATATTCCTGTATCATGCCTGTGTTGTTAAATTTTTAACATGTCATGAGCAAATAGTACTGATGTGTAACAACAAATTAATTCATTAAACTAAGAAAATCATAATTTCCTTTACTTGAAGGAATTTATTTTGTTGAAATCTTAATATTTTACATGTATTTCACCTCTGTGTATTATATTTTTGTTGTTAAATCTGTCTTTGAATAATTACACTGTATTGTATGGTTTAATGTATATATGTGTTATAGATATTTTACTGCCTTACTGATGAAGGCTGGTGACCTGATTATTAACAAATAATTGTTTTAAAAGTATTTGCAAAACATTGTTTAAATATTATTGTCATGTCCATACCTGTAAATGTTTACCATGTAGTAAAACTTTGTGTGTGTTTCTAAATGTGTTCATTTACATTCAATAATATTCTTGTTATTTCATGTATTTTTCCATTTTTATTCCATTGGGTAGATGTTTTGTCTGAACTCATCAATAATGTACAATTTCGATTTTTACTTATGTTAGAAACTGTTTAAAGAATGTACCCAGAAATGTAGGGAGGTAATAAAAATCATATTCTAAGAACAAGTTTTGACACAGTGGATGCTGTATATTTATTTATTTTTTGTATAAATCAATTGTTATTTTTATAATAGAATTTTTATTTTACAGCTAAAATGAGGTGGCTTTGTACAGAGATTTTTGGCTAATATAAAGTCTGAATTTTATAATTAGTATGTCATGAAATGAGTAGTTTTTATTTGTCTGTTCAATAGAGGTGTTTGTTGATTACAGACATAAAGTTGGTTGACTGTTGTATTATAGTGTACAATGATTGTACGATATTATTTTAGAACTTATCGTGCATTTTTATTGCTACATTATTGACTGATTAATTAATTATTCATTACAACATTTGTGAAAGATCTTATCTGTAATTGCTCATAGTTGTTGTATAATCTACAGTACCGTATTGTAATTATTTGTTTTGTATAAACATTGTATTGTCAGTTCTGTAAAATCAATACACATATTCATTTAATGCTTCATTAAATAAATGACATTAATTAACATTTTATATTATGTTATATATCATTCATTTTCAGACTTTCGGGTCAACATTCTCTGTTATATTTCACTGGTACATATTGTTCGAAACTTGATGCTAAAACCAAAAAATAGTATTGATGAAAAATTTAACAAATGAAGAATATGTTCAAGTAAACTCTACCAGTAAGGGTGCTCCTTAATAAGCATTCATTTCAAATATCGTTTCTTGTCAATTAAAATAGATCTTAGAAGAAAAAGATCACAGAAATATCTCAAGTTGAACACATGTACCAATAAAGTATAAACATGTTTTAAACAACCAAATAGAACTACAACAACAACCTATTTCCATTAAAAGTGGGAATTGCTAAGAATATGTGGACTCATCCACTGATCATCATATAAGACCACACAATTTCTAAGTTTCCACTTTTTGAATGGCAGCATTAAAATTTACTTTGCAAAATATCATACATTAATTACTTGTGAACATGAATTCAAAACTTTATTGTGGACGTTTTTTAAATTACAATAACTTAAGAATACTTGTATAATTATAAGTAACTTTTTTTATATTTCATTCCTTTACGTTCAACTGAACTTTATGTCTTTGCTATTATATTTTCCGAACAATTGTAAATGGAAGGCAATTTTATGATTGCTGGTTATGCCAATAAACTTGAATCAAAATTGCTGATGAAAACATCAAATGGTACACAAATGTAACAGTGAGACTTGTTTTTAAAGATGTATTATTTTGTTTACAATTGAAACCAATTTTAATACGTCACATAAAATGAAACTAGCCACCACTAGCTATGATATTGATCTCAGTATGAAACATGTACTACAGATTCAGATGTGAAACTCACATATACGCATGCATGCACACATGCATATACACGTATGTTATTATTCAAGTATAATCTGACAGATGTTTTGCTGCCATAAGACAACCAGGGTCAATGGGAACCAGTTTAATATCATCGTAAATATATACTAAACCAAAAAAAGAAACTTGCGCGACTTTGATGGGACTGTTTCCACATATTTGTATATTAACAGTTTTTGTTCGTGTTTGTTATTGCACAATAATTCAAAATCAATTCATCAAAGTTCATTTACAGTCTGAAAATTATCAATTTCATTGGATATTTCAATTCCATTTAAGGCAGGTGTAAAAGACATTTTTTTTTGCTTTAGTATGGAGTATACCCATCGCGAACATTGCTAACAGCTTGGCAGTGACGACGCTTGGAATGGATGAGATTATTAATTTGAGCCTGGGGTGTATTATTCCACTCTTCTAAGTTTAAGATGTACTTTGCAAAAGTTTCTTTTTTGGTTAAGTGTAGAATGTGTTTCAAACTCACAATAAGAAATGAAACCAGAAATGAATTCTCTAGGAAATCTTTATTCAATATACTTGGCTGAGCGGCGATTCCAAGCATTTTCGGAAATGCCAATACTTTTTAATATCAGGGATTATAAATAGTGTGATAAATGTAATAGGAGGCAGAAAATAAAAGTTCCAGATGCGGGGCTCGAACTAGCAAACATCTGCTTGTGAGTCAGCTGTTCTACCAACTGAGTTAATCGGGCTGACGGGCATACAAACTACCATGTGCATGCACGACTGCCTGACTACATATACACGTTTTAGATATTCGATACATTGGCGGATCCAGGATTTTTAGTTAGGGGGAGGGAACTGAACAAGTAGGCCTGGGGTCCAGGTCCAAGGCTAATTGTACGTTATGTCATTGTGTTGCTGTACTTGCAACTTATTGCACGCGTAGCGTGCGAAAATGTTTTGACTTTTATACATAATTTTCATGTAAATATCATATTTCATGATGGAAAAAAAACATTGTTTGGGCAATTTTAGTAGGGGCGGACGCCGGGTCCGCCCCCCGTGTCCGCCTATGTGATATATGCAATGTAAATAATGTTTCAATTGGATTGTGATGGTCTTGATATTTGTGTGCATGACAAACTCTAATATGTTTGTTTCTGTTTTATTGAATGACTGCTTACGCTTCACGACGACCGAGTCCGTATCCATGGATTGGACAGAATCAATAAAATTGGGCCGTTTCATTTGGTACGATTTTAAGCAGGTCGCGTTGAAAAAATAAACAGTATGGCGGACACTCAAAAGAATACTTTTCGCTTTTGTAGCAGTCGCTTCATTAATAAGGTTAAATGCTAAGATATAGATGTATCGACAATTTTGTTGCATTGGCAGGTAAAGTAAATTAACTAATATACTGTGTTTTTGTCAGGTGATCTAGTACGCAAAGTTACCGTTAATTCGGATATGACATTTTGGACGAAACACTTTTGGATTAAAGTAAATTGTACTGGATATTGCGTGTTAAATTGGGTAATAATTAGTCATTAAACAATGTCAATGGATTCACTGATAACTGTATCCGTGCTTTGCCTTATAAATTCTGTCACTTACTAAAATATGGAGACCAAATTATCATCTATTTCACTGTAACAGGAAGGGGTAAAACAAAGTCCCCGATTCGGGTCTCGAACCCCTCAACTCCTGCTTGCAAGTCAGATGCTTATTTACATTCATACTATATACAGTACTGCTACATTTCTCTTCCCTTTTTTCAAAGTAATCTAATGCAAAAACCGCTGATTCTTTAGACTAACCCAGCCTTTGCTTCACCCTCACTGTTAGTCCATCTAATTAGACTGTATTTGATTTGGCGCCGTTCCATAGAGTTTAACAAAAAAAACTGCATATTTGCGTGCAAAATCCTCACTTAAAACCCTTTAGGCATGATTACTACAATATATCTGTGATCAGGAAAGTTAGCACTGTTCTGATTGTCATCTAGAGAAATTGACCCAAATAACCTAATTGTGTACCCACACAGTTGTGGGTCCTGACTGTAAACTAAAGTTGCCAAGAATAAATATTGACTGACAATGTGTTATTTTTGTATGAAGTCACCATTATTTGCTCTTTAATAAAAAATCAAGTTACACATTCTTTATTTTCCATTGTAGGCAATTATCCCTGACATAACTAGATGGACAGTTCAAATTTTGAATCATTAAATTTAAAAACGAGATAAATAATCATGGATGAGGACCAAATGAGACCTTTTATGTGTGGTGTTTGTCAGGAAAGATTTAGTAGACTTGGTGTATATCTTCTTCATGTTAAGTCACACAGTGGCCTGTCAGATAAAACCGTCCACATGTGTAACATTAGTTCTCTTGATAAACTGATTGATACTATAATAGATACACCATACCAATGTAGACTCTGTTACAAGCAATTTTCATCAATTTGTTTTCTTCATGATCATATTGTAGAAAGTTCTGGGGATGGTTCATACGTATTTGATCATTCATCAAATACAGCATATCCCCTAAGTATGCATTGTATGGGTTATGAAAGTAGAGAAGTCACTCTTGATGAAAGTAGTTCAAGGACTAAAAGTGACGACAGTGTTTGTGTAGATGATGTTTTCAAAAGTAATGCAAATGATGACAGTACTTTAGTTAAAATTAATGAATTTTTGAATATTTTTGTAACAAAACCTGGCAGTGGACAAGGAAAATTGAATACCAGAGTTTCCAAGCGGGGTCGAAAACCTAAAAAGTTGAATGAAAATGAGATATATAATTTGTCAAAGAAAAAGAAAAAATGTACAAGTTACACCGATTTGTCTAAAAAGATGAATGGGCAGACAAAAGTGAAACCCATGAAAATTTCAACAAAAAAGGCTAAGAAATCTAGCTCCAAAACAAAGCAAAGCAATACAAATAGAAGTCCAACTACAAAATGTGGAGATATGTCAAAAAATGATTTAGATGATGAAGGTAAATATTCAGATGATGAACTTTACAGTAAAGATGACGGAACTGCTCATAGTAGTTACAACACTGATTCAATTGAATCAACTGAGAATGATCTGGAGCAATTATCTGCTAAAACAGAGACTATTATTGAAGACATCACTGATTCTACCGATCAGAGTGAACCTGTATCTTTAGACAGTAATGAAATGGATACAAGTGACTTGTCTGGTGATTTATCACAGAATAATAATAGCATAAAATTGGAAGTAATAGAAAAAAATGGTGGGAAACAAATGTCTGGTTTGTCATCAAAACCAAATGCAAAAGGGAAAAGAAAATACCAGAAGTCTAGTGTTGAAGAATGCCCTCATTGTTGTAAAATTATGCCATCATATAAACTTAAACTTCATATGGTGAGTCATAGAACAGAGAGGCCATTCCAATGTGATAAATGTCCGAAGGCTTACAAATACCGCAATCATTTGGTGTATCATAAAGCTGTTCATATGGATGTAAAACCATTCTATTGTGAGGTTTGTGGCAAAGGAATGGCTACTCTTAATGTGTGAGTAAAGTTCGAATGTTTTCAGCGGTTAGTAAATTGTAGGGTTTAAATAAATTGTACCTCAATTTGAGCTGGGTTTTATTTAGCTTAATCATTGAATAGCAATTTTTTTAGCTAAGATTTTAGACATTTTGATTCTTAATTTTTGATGAGAATTAGTGCATTTTGTGTACAGAATTCACATTTTAATCTTAATGCACTGACTACTTCAGCAAATAGTTTATCCTTACTGTGAGATTAACAGGGATCATAATGAATTGTCTATATATCAGTGTGTTAATACATGTGTATTATAGGTTAAAGCAACATGTAATGATGCATCACTCCGACACTAAACCACACTGCTGTGACACTTGTGGTGCTTCATTCATCTCCAATTATAAACTAAACAGACACATGAGGACACACACAGGTTGGTATATTCTTAATTTTTTTTTGTATTCATATTGTTCCTGTAACAAATCAATATTCTGGGTCATTTTCTTTCATTTGACCCTTAAAACAGTATTTTGACTCTTGAAACCAGTAAAATAAAGCTTTTGACTCCTGAAAATTTGTACCAAAAGGTCAAATTTACTACAAAATTAGAAAGAAATTATTGATTATTAAGGAAGATGTCGATTTATCATCAATCAAGGGTCATTTTTGGCCCTGAAATTTTGACGTCTAGTGAAAACCCTGGATCTGTATATTAATGTTATCTTTACCTTTGTAGTGTTTCTAATGATAGAACCATCAAGCAACTAAGTTTGTTATCTTTACCTTTGTAGTGTTTCTAATGATAGAACCATCAAGCAACTTAGTTTGTTATCTTTTGAGCATTAGATTTTGTTTTTCATCACTTCTCTGTACTAAGGCTTGAACTGTTTAAAGTTGGTGATTTACGAAATACTTATTATTTCAGGGATCAAGACTGTCCAGTGTGATTTGTGTGGGATGGCATTCTCTACACAATACAACCTTAGTGTACATATACGCGGAGTACACAAAAGAGATCACAGATTCTCGTGTTCTCAGTGTGACAAACATTTCATGACCAATTACCAACTTAAAGTTCACTTAATGAAGCATTCCGGTAAGTAATTATTACACCAGTACATTTTTTATTCATCTCTTGTGTTTGTATTAAGTTTGTTTGTTGTCACACTAATGAGGTACTGTGGGATTCTCTCGGTATATGAAATTTTGTTTCATAAGACCCCGGAAATACCTCTAACCTAGAGCTCTGGACTGTTTTGAAAAATGCTTTCAGTTTTTAATAATGAAATAATAATGGCATTATTTTTTGTGGTGATATATTTCTTATTTGTTTTTTTTTTAGTGGGTTGGAATGGATGCAGTGTTGAAATTATTTTCACTCTTTGTCTTGTAATATACTAAATGCTTAATTAAATAAAAACCAACAAAACCAAAGATTTTAATCAAATCTTAAATCTTGTTTGGCTGAGTTTTGAGTAATAAAGTATGTCTTATATCTATTTCTTTAAAAATTAGGTATGTAACATTTTAAATTGCCTCCTTGACTATGTTCTCGCATCAACCAATTAGTGTAGATCGTTTTGAATTTTAGGGGAACGCCCATATAAGTGTGGTGTTTGTAAGGCTGATTATGTGGAACGTAAAGAATTACGTCGTCATCTGAAGAAACAACACAATCTTACAATGGATAAAGGTAATGTTGCTTTTATATGTTATTATTAATAAATAGTTCAATAGCAAAAAATATCATATCGTAATATTGTTATTCGAAGTCTATTTTACATAAACACTTAAAATTAAAAATAGTGTCATTACTTCAATGCTTGTGTTTCGGTTAATAAAAATAATTGTACTGAGTCCAAAAAAATGCCTCTGCATATCACTTGGCTTGCCTGGTGGAGTTTGAATGTGAAACTGTGGCTGAGGCATTAATGTAAGTAATTAAGTGTTTCCTGTAATTGGCTGATAAGCTGCAAAACATTTTATTTTTGTATGTATGGCATAACAAAATGACTTAAAAAGGTAAACAATACATCATACTAGAATGGATGGAAACAAATCTGTTTTTCTTATGGCCTTAGTGACGTTAGTCAAATGAATGAATTTATTTCAGATTGTACAGATACAATCAGTCCTGTGCCTCAAGCAGATAGTTCTCTCCCTCATGTATTCCAAGAACAAATCAGCAAATACAGTAATGATGAAAAGTCAGACACGCCATCCACTCTCAACATGATTATAGCAGGAAACAGTAATTTCATCTCACTTCCTTCAATTGACTTAAATCAGGGTGATATGTATAGTGAGAAAACTGATGAAAATTCTGCCTTAAAGTATAAACTTTTCCAATCAAAACAGTTGAGAATGAATTCCAGTGACGTTCAAGACTTCCCCACGAGTGAAGTGATGATTCCAGGTGTGCCTTTAACCGTGACCTCAATGAATTCTTCGTTCTTGCCTTTGATTATGGATCATGAAAACGAAGGACGTGAGAATACTAAGATGAGTTATGAACCTGAAGTTATTGCCATTGGGAAATAAAAACTTGTTTTACTGACAATGTGATAAAGCCATACATCTGATCAACCATCCCCTTCACAGATTTTGCTGTATACAATACTTTATATGATTCAATATTTCTTTTATATGGTCATATGTGAAATTGGGACTTATTGCATTGTATTGATTTGTGATATTATTCAGGATGAATATTTGTAATATGACTGCTTATATGTCAGATTGTTAAGCTTATTTATACAGACATATTATTTAAATAATTCATAATATACGTAGTAAAAATGATGTTTGAAGCTGATTCTTTCTCAATTCTTCTTGAATTATGAATATTGAACTCATCTATTTAATAGTGCATGTCTGAAAAATGGCCTTCCCTGGAAATTTTAGTTACCGGTATGCATTTGATTTTATTGTCCATTTTTGACTATGGTTAGTCACAAACATACTTTTATAGTTGAACCATTGTGGAAATTATGATTTTTCATGATTTTGGATGTGATTCTGTTTTATCAACATTTTAGGGATAACAAATAAATATCATGTTTGTGTCCGTGAAGCATTTATGATTCATGTTTTTAAATTTTCATTGATTATTTTTTACGTTCCATATTAAATAAATGTTAATGTTGGAAATATTAATGCTTATTGAAATTTGTTTACTTATTGTGATATTTTTTATCTTGAGAATAAAAAGTTAAAGGAAGAAACAAGACTTATTTTACAATATACTGCGCATTTATTGCATAAACCATACAAACGGGAGACGACAGCTGGATACTTCAAGGTTCCATTGAAGCCCTCATACCATTGCCCATGTTGTGATGTCAATGACGCATTGACACGATGCCATGGAGCGATTGTACGACAATAATCGACATCGTACCATCGGTCAATTAAATTAACAATTACACAAATACTAACAAAAACAAGTCCAATATGTTTTGGTAACCGAAATGACTTTATGTCATTATAAATGATTATTTATTCCATAATAAATGATGAAGCACAAACGATAAATCAGGCATTTCCATAAACGTTTAAAACAAAAAAAATGAAGTCAGAGAAATATTTCGAAAGAACACATTTGATTTTCAACATCAGTATCGAAATACTGACCATTCACTCGCATGTTGTTGTATCATTCCATTTACCATTGGATTCACACACTATAACTGCGCTACCAACTAGCGTGTAGCCTTCATCACATTCAATATTTGCAAATGCTCCTTCCGTCGTCCCTCCCAGCGCAGTGAAGTTACCATTAACTATGTTCTGTACACCGCAGTCTAAAAGTAGAACGACTCCTTAAGGCCTGCATACTTACAATCGTTGGCACAGGCATGGTGAAGCATTCCACACGGAAGAACATGGTTGCTGGCGGTTGGTATATACAGTCCGCTTAAATTAGTACTAATTTCAGTGGAAAATTATTGCACGAAAGATGTCCAAGTCTGTTATACATAAAGGCATTTTAATGCGAACTAGTTCATAACCAGTAGAGTTATACAAACAGATGCGACACAAAGTATGGCTTATACTACCCAGAACCGAACAGCGCCATTACGCTGAACATTTCTCATTATAAAAGACAACATCTGGCGTAGCGTCTCAATTTTATGGGAATTTTTCGGACCTTGGAGATAGATGACTACATTGGTATTCAGACAAATATACAAGGCTGTTAATCTTCCAATACATAATTATGTATTTAGGAATATATCATTACTCAGAAACGTTTTCAAGCATTCTATTAAGTGATTGTATGATGAATGTGGTACAATAACAATGTGTTACGGAACGTGTAACTTTAATCATACATAATATTCTACATACCCTTTTCGCAAAAGAAGTAGGTTGTGTTGACGCTGTAACCATCACCACATTTACAAATACCGTTAATGCATTCCAACCCGTCCATTACAGTACCACAGTTATCTGTTGTGTTGCATGCAAGATCATAATCTAAATAATACAATGGGTTCTTGATGAATACCATTTGCATTACAAGAATGTTTACTGTTATTACTGATATAATACTTTATTAGTGATAAGAGTTTAGGCTTCACTCAACAAAAAGCTTTAACACAATCCAATAATAAGAAGCTAATTGATTTTTTATCTTAGTTTTATTAGCAACACATTAGCATATTTTTACGGCACGAATTTTGTGCTGACTACCTTTATTTCAACAGATTTTAGACCACACTATGAGACAAGGCCTGTCTAAAACTGTTTACCTGTACAATGTATCAACGGTAGGGTACTTGAATAAGGGTAATATTGATTATAATAGTAACATGTTTCAAATCCGTATGCACAACTGTTGATGTCGACATCATTCGAATAACAATCTATCAAATTCATTCCATAGCCTATAAACGAATTATCATCTTTCGTGTAGTAGTAGTCGAAGATGCAGGCTCGGGTAAAACTGCAATATGCATTCAATTATTAATAAATGGTACAATACAATCCCCGAAACCAAAATAGAAATAAGTCAAAAATGCGCAAGGAATGAACAACTCCGTTTAAGATTGAAAAATGCTTCTCAAAACGCGTTCAGATTACAAAAAAAACATTACAACAAGTTTGAATTTTTTGCTCTCGGGATTAAAGAATAAGCAAATTTTGGTTAATAAAGTAAATTCGTCGGAAAACAAACGTTATAAAATTATGTATGGTGTACTAAAATTAGATGTGGACATTGTAAAATAATGTATGATATATTAAAAGTAGATACAGACTTGCATATACAAAATCAAACTTGGTAACATCAATAAACATATGGCTGCTGGACTGGATTGGACTACACTACACTACACTACGCCACGCCACGCTACGATACGCTACACTACACTACGCCACGCCACGCTACGACACGCTACACTACACTACGCCACGCTACGATACGCTACACTACACTACACTACACTACAGTACACTACGCCACGCTACGCTACGCTACGCTACACTACACTACACTACACTACAGTACGCTACGCCACGCCACGATACGCTACACTACACTACAGTACACTACACTACAGTACAGTACAGTACACTACACTACACTACACTACACTTTGTATAGATTTGTTAATTTTGCCTTTTGCTATGTCATATGCTAAATAGATTTACATATATTTCGTCGATTCAAGGGATTCACATGAAGAAGTTGACAGTTACTTGCGGAGAACAAGGTTAGTATTGGTACAAGAAAAAATAGCGCAACTCACTAGCCTCGATATCCGAACATGTGGCATAACCCTGATATTTGGTGGAAATAGTTGTGAGTAAGATCATCAAAACAAATGTATTCGTAGCTACCACTGTTGTTGACTTCAATTTGTAGCAAGCCGACATTAGGCACTCCATCGTAAACCTTCTCCAGTCGTAAATCAGTTAAATTCCAAGCTGATCCTGAAATAATGTATACTCTTTTCACAATAATTTAAAACACGAAGCACAACTAGACCAGTGAACATAATAGATATCGCTGAAACAGTTTTCTTTATTTCTTGTATATTTACACAAGATAATACGACAAACTCAATATTAGGACTACCAGAGTCTTATCATCAAAAGTTTACTGTACTTTTATTTTTATATGTTATTTTATACCAGCTTCCATATAAATATATTTATCCGTGTTCTTGACAATTACACCATGTACGAAAAAATTGTCTTATCTTTTAAATCAGTATAATTGAGTTCAACAGTGTGTTGTACCTATGGAGACATTTGGCTACCATCCGTCTTTGTATATTATGTGACACCACGAATGTTGTCATAAATCAAGAAGTTTCACTGTATTAGTGGATAAATTACATTACTTAATTACATCCAGAACTAATGTTTTCATATATACGTAGTTGCTGGTCGAAGTTTGTCGCTAATATTCACTGAAGTACGAGTAAGTATTCATAGAAGTATGTGAAGTTAAAAAACCAATAATATAACAACAGGTTAGGGGAATTCGATCAAGTTGCATTTGTGAATGAAATTTTCTCCTAGAAACGCTTTATAATAATTGTCCTTTACAGAGGAGGGTAATTAGAAACTCATTGGTAAAAACTTGTGGTTACTGCATAACGTTTAACCGTAAATTCCAAATGAAAGATTGAATACCCTTTGGAAGATTTAGTAACAAAACATGACTATAGATTGGTTGACACTCACGTTCTGTACAATTCTGTCCCAAAAATCCCGGAAGACAGTCACAGTAGTAGTGGTCTGGCTCTTCATGACAATATCCTGATTTGCTACATATGTCGTAGAGCTCACAATATCCAACAGCTACGAATAACAAGTATATGCGTTTATTTCATTTATTCATTTATAAATATATCAGATACAAAAACATCGGTAATATATTTATCAATTCTTTTTCAACTGCATCTTGTGTTTGCAGGCGCCACAGAATAAAGGTCATTCTTTGAAAAAAAACAATCATTGATTATTTAGAATAAACTGACCTCCTTATAAAAGCCATCTGTCAATAAAGGTCACACTTTGTCTTCTCCTATGGTTACTTTTGTTCACAAGTTTGACTGTACATATGCATATGTTATCAAGACATTTCATTGCATTCAATATATAGACGAATTATAAACCTATGCATTGAACAAACATCTTCAATATTTTATTGTTCAACTATTTTATGAGGAAATGCAGTAATTTACTGCGGAATTTTATTTGCAGTATTTTATCTAGTCAAAACGAGCAACAATATGTTTCAATGTCGCAGATTGTTTTAAAGCAGAATTAATGAATACAGTTGTAGGAAGCTTGTGTATTAATCAATTCCATTTGTGCGAACAATGACTAAATACACAACAACGCAATAACTCAAATAAGAATGATTCGTGCTTTGTATCTAATTACCTCCCCTGTTTATATGCCGGCACAGACACAAATTCTACACGCATCAATTATCATTTTCTTTCAAAATCATAACTTATACACATTACGATACAAATAAAGTATCATAATTAACATCAAACATTTTTCTAATAATGCGTAGATGATGTAATACATATAACCTAGTTTTTTTATGATTTAATGATTAATAATAATTATAACTTTATGATATCTAATGCAGTGTAACCCCTGAAAGCCAGATTCTCTGAAAACCGGAATGTTCTGGAAATCGGACGATTTTCTAAGTGCATTTTTCTCAAATGTTCTCTGAAAACCGGACTTTTGGTCAAGTCCGGAAAGGGTTCGGTTTTCAGTGGTTTTACAGTATCATATTCTGTACCTTGACCGAAATACTTTGTCTGCAGGATGACAAATACAACCAGGATCCCTGAATATAGATAAGAACTTATTTCAAAACAAGCAAATTTAGATAAGAACATATCTTAAAACAAGCAAGTATAGATAAGAACATATTTTAAAACAAGCAAGTATAGATAAGAACATATTTTAAAACAAGCAAATATAGATAAGAACATATTTTAAAACAAGCAAATATAGATAAGAACATATTTTAAAACAAGCAAGTATAGATAAGAACATATTTTAAAACTAGCAATTAAATATAAAAGTTCTAAAATTTGCCATATTCCAGATTAGGAGATCAGACGGTTGTTAAACGAAACAAAGTGGAATCAGACGGGGAAGTAGGGTAAATAAATACAGGTTCTATTGTAACCGGAAGAGAAGTGACGTGGTTGTACTACAGTAAAACCTCAAAAACGACTGCCTCAATATTACAACCACCTCGTTATAACGACCACTTACATTCGGACCAGTTTTCAAAACCTCCCCAATTATTCAACTTGATAATAAGACCATCTCATTATTACGACTGGTTTTTCGGGTCCCGAAAGTAGTCTCAATATCGAGGTTTTACTGTATTGTTTAAACTAGTATCACTAGTTTGGTTATCTGTACCGTACATATGTAAATACGCTACCGCTCCGGCTTCCGATTTTCCAGTGCCCCCCCACCACTCAACTACTGAGCCCAGGATTGTGTTTAGAAAATCGCAGGAACGGATGAGGCTGTATCGGTGATTCACATCGGGCACGATAAAGAACCAGGAGGTCTATCGAAAAAGAGTAGGTATATATATGTCCGGATCTCCTTTTCCCCTCTCTTTGAGGCTGCTTTGACATGAACATAGCTACAGAATGGGCAGTTAAAGAACAGATAAACAATAATAAGCTACCGATATACCCCATATACCCAAAACGTTTTAGAATACAAATACAAATCCTTGTATATTTAATTTTTGACTAATAGAGGTGTTTTAATGCAAGTCGGGAACAGTCCAGGGCGTCTGCATTGGTATGTCCGCGCTTTTGTTTTGTTTGGCAATAAGAGCTGCCCAGCTAACTCAATCGGTAGAGCCATGGGCTTGAGTATCGGGGTCACGTATATCCCCAAATCAAATTACCGGAACATTCTGTGTACAGGAGCTTTATATCACAGCTATTTGTTAATTCGTAACAAACATGTTACAAATATGATCTGTTACGACTTTGGTCATACCAAACGTGAAATATTAAAAGACACAATCAATTAATAAGTCTAAATGAAATGTGTCATATTGTTATATAACAAACATCACCAACAAAATATTGATTATCAAAATTCAGATTAAGACATACTTACAACCAGGTTTTGCTGCATTCATCGTTTCTTTTTTGCCTAAAGTCCAAAATGTAACTACCAAAGCTATTTTGTTCAACAGGTCCCCACTCGCGCAGTTTTATTACACGCTAGGTAGTGTTTACCTGAATGTTGATGCAAATAAACACAATGTTATAGAAGGATTTATACAATCACGTGACCTTGAAGTAATGAAATATCTCTTGTTTTTTGCCATAGTGAACGTTTATACGATATGTACGATATGAGATTTCAATAAAAAACATGAGGCCGATTACATTTTATAAATTGTAAACAGTCTTAATTGTTTATGAAATAGCAACAGTCGAGAAACAATAACTACAACAACAACAACATCATCATCATCATCAATATCATCAACACTCAAAATAAAAGAATAAATACTAGCAGTTAATTCAATGATAAGGTTAAATGCTAAGAATAAGATATAACGACAATTTGATTGCACTGACAGGTAAAGTAAATTAACAAATAGTCCATATTTTTGTCAGGTGAAAACCTGGTGGACATTCAGTGTGTGAGTACACTCCCAATAGACATGGAGAAGTGTGTCCTTATCAAGGAATCCACAAAGGAGCAATCAGATAATCAAATGTGGTATGAGGAAATGAAGAAATGGATTACTGAATCACATTTTGGACTGGTTTTGAAAAGGGAGACAGTAACAGGGCAGTCAGTATGTTCCTAAAAGAATCCAAAGCAATTTACTTCTGTGCAGACTTCTTACGGAAATGCAAATGAGCATAAGGCAGTGGATCTCTACAGGATGAGGCAATAACTGCATACACACATAAGTCTGGCCTTAATGTTGGTAACCATCCTTAGGCACTTCTCCAAATAAGGAGGTTTGTGTATATGGCCTTATACAATAGTGTATATGGCCTTATTTAAGTTAAATGTCCCTACACAGCCAGAGATATGTCCATAGCTGAGGATTGCCAGACAAAAAACTTTAGTCTAAAACAGTTGCCAGATGGCATCAAACTGATAAAAACAACTATTTCTACCAAGAGCAGGGACAGCTGTTAGTGTCCAGTGCTGACCGTTTATTACAAGAAAGGATATGCACATTCAAAATGTGTACTTTGACAAATGCTTCTGCGAGGAGCAAGTTAAAGACGTATTTTCGTTCTAATTGAAATATTTAAATTAATTAAGTTAAGAATGACTAAAGCTCTGGCACAGAGTACTGGTTCAACCCAGGAACTATCAAGGAGGATTTAAATAAGTTGAGCATTAAAGTAATCATTATTCATTCGTATATAATAATAACGATTACTTTAATATATATATATATATGCTGTACAGAAATATGAACATGAACTCTTGATTATTGATAAGTTATACATTTGTATAAATCTACAGTACTCATACTTTGAGGGATCTTAAAATGGAGATGGCATTTCTTTGGAGTTGATCTTCAGCCTTAGGTTCTTGTGTATAACTGTGAGGATCTGCTGGAACCGTGTCTGGGAATTCCTGTGTTGACCAGCTTCGGTTGACAAAATATTGTCAGCTAAAAACTTGCATATAAAGTCACACACAGTCAGTTCAGGAACCAAATATCATGTTGACAATAGATTAAATTAGGAGTGAGGAAAATTCATGGTCCTAACTGGGATTGAACCCAGGACACGTAGCACTCTAGGCGGACACTCCACCACGTCACTACAGTGTAAACCCAACAGCAGGGCTGTTGAAAGTGGTCTATATTCCTACAATCATTGCCACAAACTGGATCCAGTACGGATAGATAATACTAAATGCATGTGATTTTCAATATAAGCCTAAATAAAAGGATCTGAATCAAGTATTTCAACTATCCATGGCTTGTCCAACAACCGAAGAACAAAAGGTATATTTCCTTTTGCATTAGCTACGAAGATTTTGCCTTAGTAAGCTACGAACATTTTCGAAAATGTCCGAAGTCTTTTGGCATACATAACGGTACCCCATCCACTTGAGTAACAGTAAATAAAAGATTCAATATGATTTGGGGTAAATTAAACGACACTAAAGCAGATAAACATACTTATATACTAGTACATTGATTCGAGTTGATTCTATCGCAGTATCAGCAATAAGCGGCTTGTGAGGCCTCCCACATATTTTTATCCATCGTACTCGTAGATTTAAACAGTTCGTCTAGGGTTTTGGAAATCAGACGAATTTCGCACCGTTTTCTAGTCTCTAAGGATACCAACAGTCAGAATCACACATTCTGTAGCTACTACGTTTCACCATTGTCACATATGAACTTAAAATATTGCTAATTCCAAGTTATCTTATTGGATTCCCCTCTAAACTGGCCAAATGTTCCCCACTTCAATACTGTACAATTCAAAAATCCCCTCTGAACTGGCATTCACTCTCAACCGGCCAAATTACCTGGTCACGGGCTTGACCAGTTTAGAGGGGTTCCACTGTACTGACGTACTGCTCTGCTTTCTGTGGCCAAATTTGGGTTTTGAAAATCAGAATTTGTGATTTACAAAGGAAGCTGATATACACTTATAGCAAAGTGCAAGATTGTATTATTTATATGGAATAACGATTAAAAATGTTGTTTGACTTCTACATTTTATTTCTTATAAATGATGGATTTATACACACATTTGTCGAAGGATTTGTGTATTCAAACTGTATAATTGACCAATCAGAATGTAGCCTTTGATATCTTTACATGTACAGTTTTTATGCCAAAACAAAGATGTGAACTTGGTTAGAGGGTCATCCTCAACTGAGGTTGACATGCTTTATTAATCATGCTGGAAATATTCATTGAATATCAGGAGTGACGTGTGATTATCAGGTGTTTCTACTCTCCCATGAAACATCATTTATCACTCCTCAAAGTGCAAAGTGTATTTTGTCTGCCAATTTTAATTTATCTTATTGCATTTACCACTTACTACATAAAAGTACGTTTAACAGTATTGCATTTACCACTTACTACATAAAAGTACGTTTGACAGTATTGCATTTACCACTTACTACATAAAAGTAAGTTTAACAGATGAGAGAGAGATTCTAATTCAATTTTATGAAAATTAAAGCACCTTCTGTGCAATGTCTTAAAAATAAAACACAAACATTCCCATGATTGTTTTTGTGTATTAGTGACCAACATTATAAGCATATATACATACATGTACTTGTAGATTAAAGTAAACATTCATATATACAGAATATTTATGGATAAATAATGGATTAATTTCAAGATAAGACGTTTTCACGGCGCCACAAAAATACATAACATATATACATGTACATAATTAAAAAGATTGCAACTTCTGTCATGAAGTTGAAATATTAATTGAACTTTCACTTTGCACATTGCCTATTATAAATGTGTAACCAGTTATTCATGCTTTGGTGAATGTGACATTTTGATTACAAAACAAATATTCTATCTTCGCCTTAACACAATTTAAAAGCATTGAGTAAAAATCATTAGCAGTATGGTCGTATTTTTGTTATTATACTGACATTATATAAACACATTTTTACAAAATTATTACTCCCAAGCGCGTCTATTGATCACCCTATATAGATATAGATAAATATATACATCTGGTTAATACGGTTTTAACTGAATTAATAATACATGTAATATATTTACAGTTTGAGCATAAAGTATATTGTACTTCTTAATTAATGATTAAGATCACTATACGTAGAGCATAATGAATCAATTGATTGTTCAAATGGCGATGTCGCGTTAGTGGATGCTCAAACAATCCACTTTCACCCGTCAGTTTGAGGGTAGAATTCCCTGTACCTTGCAGTCTGATATTTTCTCTGCACTCGCTGAAATGAAGACAATAGAACATTATTAAGGTAATGTTTGCACAGATCATGATTGATCCTGAACGACATAATTAGTTTTTATGAGCGAGAAAACAGCCCACAAAAATGTTGACATTAAATATTAAAACATACAAGACAGAATTCATGATTTGGAATTTTGAAATATTGCTTAAATAATGGGATAATGCATCGTACTCGTTTGATTGTTATTCAACTTAACTGAATTACCTTCGGAATCCAGCCTTGGCGAGAATGTGTTGCCACTATTTCTACAAAAGGAAGATTATGTGTTTAATTACAGTATCAAAGTGCAAAAATCACCGATATTTGAAAATATCAAAGTCAGTGTCAAAGCTCTTTGTTACTTTTTCACAGAATAATATCAATGAACACTATCTTCCGATTTAACAAAACAAAACCTTTTTATGTTACTAAATTACTTAATGAAATATTTTAAATTGAGTCATGGTGTTTTGTTTATTTTTAAAGGATGACAAAGAATATTCGAATATTCAGCCGATTCATCCAAAATCGGCATTCGAATATTCAAAAAAAATTAATTGTTTTAAATCTTACGACCATATTTTGATATCATGAAACTCGATCAAAGTTAATAAACGTGTACGTTGCATAGTGTATCTTATTTATTTTCCCCGATTCGACCCCTTTGTATTGGCAGTTTATAGCAATCATTTAACATTACGATCAAGTTGAGTTTATATGCTTAAATTTCTTGACTTTTATACAATTTAGAATATTCCAAATCGGGATGATGATGGTGATGATGATGACGAACGCACTATTTGTCATTTGTTTAGTCTACTTCCTGTTTAAGCGAAATTGGCAAAATGATAACAATGCCATGGACAATTTTACGTATGACCGTCTATTTGAATATTGAAATTAATATTCGTTGCCATCCCTATTATTTCCATTTAATTAATGTCCAACCGGAGCAAGTTAAAGAATTAATCATTTACATATATATTATCATTTTAATCATCAACGTTACCGCCAAAGTTACAAATTACCGCACCCCACAATGCTCTGTATAATGTGCACACATATGGAAATAAGAAACTTCTTGTGTAGTGAAACACTTGCACAATAATTACCGAACTCTGTACTTCCTATCCTTTCTACGTCTTCTGCTTAAGAAATAAGCAATAACCCCAACTAGTATCAGCAACAGAGGAACTCCAATCGCAAATCCGATTCCAAGATAAAGATCATATCTAGCTACAAATATAAATTATAAAATGTAAGTTTAACAATCTTATTTTACCATAAAATTGTACAGTACACTTAAATATAGAAGTATTTTATGTGGAATTGTCACTGGGGTTTAAAGCCGTTTTTCAACAACTTTTCAGTTGCATACGGGGACCGGTTCTCCTAACCAGTTTTCATGGACTATATACTAAGCAGTACTAACTTACCATTCTCCACGTACGGAGGAATATCGACATTTTTGTCAAATTTTCACAGAAGGGTATGACCCGGATTCCTGGGTTACAAGTTCAGCGCACTAACCAGTGGACCACTGTCGCGGCCCAAATATAGAAGTAGACTGCATAAGACCACATTGGAAATAGATCACGTTTGTATCAGGTGTTACAAATGCGATTACATATGTAGCAGAAATCAAACACATACGTAATCAATTTTGTGACGAATATGATTGATCACATTTTTTTTTATTTTACTAGTTATGAATATGATCCTACGAATATGCAACAGTTTTTGAGAATTCTTGGGACCTGAAAATTCCTTGCTTATGTCTGTATTTTATTAAATTCATAAAAATTGAATCAAGAATGGCATCTCCGGAGAAAATGAAATAATTTAATAATTTACTGTATCCGATTTTTCACTATATCCGAGTTTACGTTAACTGTGTTTTACCGGAGTTTCAAATATTTAGGCTGCTAATACCGGTCATTGATTTTTACAAGCTGTTAAAGGTATCATTGACATGCTAGGTTGCAACTCACCAGGCTCTTTGTCACTTTCCCTGCAACGAAATAAGAGGACCTTAATCAATTGGCTTTTTTCAATAGATCTTGGTATAAAAATATTACGACAAATATAAATGTGTAATATAATGGATTTTAAAAAATGACTTGTAGATTTTTGTCAGATTTTTATCATGAGAAGGAAGAGGAGTTTTGTTTTGCACAATGACAAATAATTTTGTACACCATATTTTAATCTGGTGTTAAAACGTTTTGATTAGTTGAACTACGTGTATTCTATGTTATGTACCTGCATTCTGGCCGTCCCTCAACTTCTGTACATACCAAACCATTCCCACAGGGACCCTTAAAGTTTTCATAAATATCACACGGCTCCGCATCTGTTTCAAATACAAATCAAAGTATGTATAATTGTTTAGTAGCTATTATTATTATACAGAAGTCAAATGTTTCATATGGGTAAAAAAATGATGTATTGCATGTGAGGTTAGCACCACGTAATGGAATGTCTCCGTAAAGCATTCTATAGAATAGTGGACAAATCAGTTTTGACTAGACTTTGTGATTAATTTGACAAACAGTTTCATTCTGTAAATACTAGTAATATGTATATGGTTTGTAACTGAAGTAGATGGGACAACAGATCTGTTTAACCAACATTGAATTTCATAGTGTTGTTCTTCTTGGTACCCAGCTTCCAAATGCGTATCCATACAAACGTTAACTTAGCGGGAAATAGTTTAGTAATCAGTTGTTGTTTATATCGTATGTAAGTACTCTTTGGTGTTAGCCCTTCATTTTAAGCCAATCTGATGGCTACATTTTTCAAATTTTCCCGCTCTAATCGAAGATGACATTTACTTATTAATGAAGAATTTTCTTCAGGTTTAATATCATTGTCGTGCTGATCATTGGTAGATGGGATAACAAACAATCGCTGCCCACTTAGGTTACTTAATACCGAAAAGTTTTCTAATTAAATTCTAACTGGTGTATAATAAGAATTGAAAAGGAATAAATTCACTCGAATTTGTTGACAAGTGATAAATCAGGCAGTGGGTGAAGTCGACGATCGTTTTCGTGAATGTCATGTTGATGGTAATTTGATAGTCAACACTTGTCGACCAAACACAGCTAAGAGAGTTTTGTCTCGACTGTAATTGACTTACCCGATGTTACAGAGACAGATCTGTTATCATAGTAAAAATCCACAGCTCCTGTAGATATGTCCAAAGTGGCAGTGAGAAGTTCATCAATAGCTGTATCGTCAGACAAATCGTATATAATGTCATAGTCTACTGTGATACTCCCTATCCTGCAACAGCAAGTCTTGTATCGTTATTTTTGTAAAGAAACATACGAAAGTCCTGTAGTGGTTTAAAATTAATGCAAAATGCACGTGCTAACATGATAACGACGGGCACGCTTTGTAAAATAATTACTTCAGTTGATATATTAACAGAACAAGAAGCTGTAGTGAGGAAAAAGTTTTTTTTAAAAGAAATAGTTGACTTTAAATGAAAAACAAGCACATCCATTTAATAATTTCTGGTAGTCAGTCAGTCTTTTCGGTAATTAACACAAACATGCATAGAAATATAGTCGATACAAATATGGTGCTTCGTTTGTTGCTTACGGGAACTTTTACGCAATATTATGTTATGAATATTTTACTGACCGACACAAGTAATAACTGAGCCATATGAAAATTATCTAAGACACATAAAGATTAATCAAATTATCTAAATATAGTACCGGATGTTCGTCACAGTAACAGTCAGTTCTTTGTCTGAGTACTGTTGATAAACAACTTTGAGCTAAAAGAAAAGACGCAAAATACAGTGCAACCTCCATAAAGCAACACCCTTTAGGAGAAGCAAAATTATGTTGTTGTTCAGAGGTTTTTGCGCAAGGGAGGGCCGCTCTGGAAAGGTTGCAATGTAGTAAAATTATCAGCATTTAATCACAAACAACGAAACACGCAAACTAAAGCTAAACATTTTTATATTTCTCAGTCCAAACGTAACAGCAACTTAAGTTTATTACAATTTATAAATATTAATTAAACGATGCAATCCAAATTGATCATATCACAACCATTGGTGGCAAAATGTCCGACTAACTAAATTCACAACAATTCCACTATTTGCTCTGGATTTTTAAAATTAAAAAAACGCTGATATCAATGTATAAGCATTTAATTAAGTACTCTATCTTCCCACAACGAGATACATATGCGTTCCGAATAATATTGATATTACCAGGACCTTTGCTACGAAATAAACCAAGTGGTCTAATTATCGAGTTGAAATTTGAAGGAAAATATTGACAACCAGTCCGACAGTGGTCTGTATATATAGAAGTGAACACTAAGTGAAGTTTTATTGTTCTTACTGCCTCTTCAAGCTTCCCAGCAAAGGTTGAAAAACCGGACGATGTGAAGACGTTGAAGCCAGCTGGTAGCAAAATGTCGGTGTGGATTGAAAACGAAAATCGTCCTTTATTGTCTATCAGGAAAAAAGTTGAATAAATAAATCAGTTTGTAAATCTTTGAATATCTTAACCCGACAGTAAACAAAATATTCACTTTCAATGATGTTTACTGTAGAATGAATGTTCATTGCAAAGTCAGAAATGTACAAATACAATGTACGAGTATTTTAAATCAATGTACAGAACGATAGTGCAACAAATAAATGAGACGTTTGCTTTACTGAAAATCTTGGTGTTTGAAAGTTCCCGCTTTCTGTCATATTTATGTAGCAATAAAATACTACTTCTTATATACAACATTATACTAGTCATTAATACCAATAAAATAGCATTTATTTACCTTTATCAAATGGCATCGTAGGTTCAGGAGTCACTGAAAAGTTGACAAGAGTGTAAGCAGATAGTGAGTACAAAGTGTTTAACACCATAAAGCAGTTTGCCCATTTGTATGTCATATGGCTTAACTCACTGCGGTTTCAAACAATACAAATATTCTGTCATGTATTCGGCTACTGGCAATTGACTTTTGAGAACCATCACGTACGACATATGTACATGTGCCTACAAGTAAAACTAGCAACAACATGGTCTAGAAATGCGTATTCACATATGTAGAAACGTTCGCTATCTAATATATTTCTGTATATAAACACTGGATTGCCATCTAAACAGGGTATATATTCAAAATTAAGTTTATGACATTGATAAGCGTAATTCTCTAAATTTACCTTTAAAACCAAATCACAACTATTTGCCACACACTGCGAATTCGTTGTTAAATTATAAGTATCAAATGAAACAAATGAATCTCAAACATGATTGAAAATGTTTCATCATGAGAGAGTATCTTACAACACATGGAAAGATTTACGAAGAGGCGACTTGTATGTACATTCGCACTCGAATTGTAATAATAATTGCAACCTTTTAAGAAGTTCAAATTTTGACTTTTCATTGTCAATTGTTTGTCTTCATGTCTTCATCCAATGCCTGCTTTCAGACATACCTGGTACACATTCTCCATTTTGATTGTTTTCAAAACCTCTGAGACAAGCGCATTCGTGTGAACCTTCTACATTATGACATGCTGCGTTTGTAATTTCAACACACATATCTTCAGCGTCACATTCGTTGACATCTCTTTCACATTCATCTCCCGTCCAGCCTCGTTTACACACACATTGTCCGGTTTCTGAATCACAAGTCTGGTTTGGGTTCAAGGAATTATTAGTGACGCATTTACAGACCTCCGTGCAGTTATTTCCAAATGTATTTTCCGAGCATTCTACAATGGAATTGAAAGGAATACAATTGTCGTATATAAGTACCATTAAAACTGTGATAGTTGATTAGACACATACGTCCTAAGATGTATCTGATGAAAATACCAATAAATAATACCTATTATTTACTCAAAAGAAATAAAAAGCATAATTTATATTACCCAAGCAGTCATTCCAAAAGCCACCATATCCTACATTACAAGAGCACACGTAACTTCCATTCAAATTGTTACACTCATATTCACAATCATGGCTGCCATCGGAGCATTCATCAATATCTACAAGAATAATAGTAAAAATCATAATACTGCTGTTTCACGTCATCAACAATATAAATATTTTTACTGTTTTTTTATGCTACATCAATTAATGGTTTTGGTGTGTCTAAATACCAACCAATGGAAACAATGTTTCCCTACTGTTCCATGTTTCTGTTGCATTTAATTAGGAGTATAAAAATGGAAAATATGTCATGGATACAACGCCCAAAATCCTTCACTTTAATAGGTTTATGACAAAAGTCGAACTTTCTATTGAAAGTTCAAGTGTCTGTGCCGCTTACGTAACGTCAAGGACAAAATGTGTCTCATTTACACATGTAAATATAAAGAGCCTATTGCGAATGAAACATGTAGAGTTTCATAATTTCGAGAACCATTCTCCATGGAATTTACCAGTGAAAAAAATGGATTACTCCAACGTATATGAATTGGTGTCAGAAAAATTCATTTGTTGTAAATATTTGGAAGCCTAGTGTGTTCACGTAAAACCTTAATGATAGTGTTACACATATAATCAAGATTATCATATTTTACTATTCCATTAATTATTTGAATCCGTCGCAGAAAAGTCTCAAAGTGATAAAGGGATAAATTAAAATTTTGATCTCCAAGTGAAAGTATTTACCAGATACATGGCATGCACCTACCTACACAAGTGTCATCTACATCAGAAAATCCTGCAGCGCAATCACAACTGTATGAACCTTGGTAATTAGAGCATTGACTGAACTGTTTGTGTGCACATGACATACTTTCACATTCATTAATATCGACGGAGCAGTTGCCGGTCCATCCCTGTAATATAATAATACTTTGTGCGTTTGTTTATTTGTATTGGGCGCATCAATGTTCATTAATGATATTTTATGTATAAAGGACGGACTGTAGTTGTAACTTGGCGATGTCAAGTCTTCATTTCTCCAGCTACTACCTAGTTTCTTGCATGATATGTGAGGGTGGGGTATCATCAGCACAACAATCACGAATGAGTCACACGGGTTTCAAATCCACGAGGGGCTTGTAATTTATTTATCATTACGTATAATTATGTATTTGAAAGTTTCTTCCTAAAAGGAGAAAAACAACATCAATATAATTAATACATGTTAGGACATGTCACCTTATAAGATTAAGTACTAGTATATGGACAATATATTAAAACTATAATCCATGTTTGATAGCACATATTTATCAATCTCATTGTGAACCACAAATAATTAAAGTATCCTTGTGTTAGAACATGAGTCCGTTTGGAATACAGACCTTGACACATGTACAATCACCATTTACGTTATTGCAAGTTATTGTGTTTTCATCAAAACATTGACATTCGTCTTTGCAGCCATCTCCATACTTGCCATTTCTGCACACTGAAAATAAACATGAATGTGAAAATACAGATTATATAATACAACTTGAAAAGCAAAAAAAATGACAAACAGTTTCCATGAATCACGCATGAGAGTTTAACCCTTTGCCTCATAATACCGTATTTCCCCGCATCTGAAGCGGACAACTTTTGAAAACGTTGCTTGTAATGATCAATGGCTTCTTTTGCCACTATGTTTTCCACTCTGTCAAAGAGAAATAACCGATTGTTTAAAGCAAATACAAATTTGTAATATGAATAATAATGTAACATTATCTCAGTAAAAGATGAAAGTGTTGCAAATGATATTTCGCTATAATTTAACAAACGTCTAATTGACACACTGTAATTAATTGGATAATGTTTATAATCTTACCCCCACAGTTCCCACCGGCTAATTTAATGAATCCTGTGTCGCATGGACAGTTGTATGTACCATCTACGTTTTCACAGGAAGAATTGTCAGGACATGGTTCGTCAAATATAGTACATTCATTGATATCAGCACTACAAGTATTCCCTTCCCAGCCTCCCACACAGTAACATGTGCCATCTATGACATCACACAATTCCGTGGTGCTTAGATTACATTCGCATTCCAATTTACACTTGTCGCCATAGAAACCACTTGGGCATTCTAAAATTGAAATAGATAATCAACCAGATATCAAAAAATGAAAACCGGACCCCTTATGGACTATGTTAAAAATCCTCTTTTTCTGAGAATGCCGAGTTTTAGAGAACTATTGATTTTATAGAAAAGAAAAAATGGGACTTGGAAAATCAGAGAATTCTGGTTTTCAGGGGGTCTGGTTTTCAGGGGTGGTACCGCACTGGTATTAGTCACGCTGAATTTTAATAAAATACCACTCAATGAAGGAAAATTAGACATATGGACGTAATATGAATGTACAATTCCACTGGCAACTACGCAATTCCCAACATATTGTACATAAAAAAACTGTCAGAAAACTTTGTAATACCTTTACAAGTACTTCCATCTGGTTGCAAAATGAAACCTGTGCTACAGGAACAATTAAATCCACCATCATAGTTAGTACAGCTTTGATGACATGGAGACACAGAGCACTCATCGATGTCTAGGAAGAAAGTTTTACAAGATAAATCAATCCAGTTTCAATTAAATCAAATTCAATCGTTGACGTTTGACTTGACGTAATCCACGCAAAATCATAGCACAGAAGAAAGTGGTAGAATCGAGCAATTATGATACAATAGTATTTTAGTATACTTCCTATAGTCCATTGTTTGAAGGTCGCAAACACCAGCTTGTTTCAATATCATTGCACTATTTATATCTTGAAAATGATAAACACAAATATGTACTACATAATAAATGTGATCAAGCACTTTAGAATTTTAAGCGGACCAAGTTTAAGTTCATCTAAATACTTATATTATAACGTATTTTTGTTACCTTCACACGTGCCATTGATTAACTCATGTCCTTTACTACACACGCAAGATGATTGGCCATTCAGTCGAACGCATATTCCATTTTTGTCAAGACAGTTTGAATTATCAATGTCACTGCAAATGCTTTCCTCTGGGGTTTAATGGTTAAAAAAGCAGATATCAGAACATATTTTATAAGAAACAATAATCCTGTACTAGAATATACATATATAAGAAATAAGATAATAATGGTAATGATTATATTTTTGTCTGTTATTTGAATTCCTGTCGATAATTATTAAAAAAGATATTATAGTGCATCAAATAGACAACATTCAAACGATTTCACGAAACATTTCAATAAAGTAAGATGCAGTTTATTTTTTATTAAAATGTTGTTTTAAAAGGTTGTTAACATACTTAAGATTACATCATCTGCAAAGTCGGACTTTTTCGTGTTTTATATGGACATAACCAATGCTTAGAATTCTTAATTCGACATTACGACGTTAGCTATTGCGAATCAAACAAGTTTAAGTTAAGTGTTTGTTTCCTATAACTTAAAAAGGTTTACCAAGCCTTATGCATGATATTCGATCAGTTAGGTCTAATCTGAAACCATCCCCACAAGAGCATAGATAACCACCGGCAGTGTTGTCACAGATCTGGTCGCATTCTGCCGCCGCTGCACATTCATCTATATCTACATTGAAACATGCAGAGTGGTTAACAAATTGAACAAACGATTCTTAAATATTTATATAAATTATTAGAGAAAACAATAGGACACGTAAGGTATGTTTATGTGAACATATTTCTATTGCAATCAGGAACACATCCTTTGGTTTTGTTTATCTGTTTATTCATAGTTTATAAATAAATATAATAAAAATGCCATGACTTTATACATATCACAGTAAATAAAGATAAAATATATCAATATAGAGAAGTCTGTCACTTTTGGCGTCTTACCGATGCATCTTCCATGTTCCATTTGGAATCCACCCTGACAACTGCAGAAATATGATCCTACAGTGTTGTTGCAAACTTGATCACAAATCGAAGGCAATGTAACACATTCGTCAATATCTAAGACAGAATTTACAAAAATGCATCTTATAAAAAGTCCATAATAAAGTCAGCTAAAGCGACAAAAGTCATCTCCATTACCTCGTTCCAAACAATAGACACGAAACAGCTTAGATAAAACAAAGCTTACAAAAGATAAAAAATGTAATCTCACACAGATATTAGTGAAAAAAATATTCTTAATTAATTTAAGCAAAGATAAAAAAGCAAATGATTCAATTTTACTATTACTTTCATACCTTCACATTGTCCACTATTGTTTTGAAATCCTGACATACAGACGCAAGCAGGCATACCATTTTGACTGACACATACAGTATTTGGTGCAATGCATAAGTTTGTTTCTGACGCGCAGGGATCAACCTCGTTATCACAATAATCACCGACCCAACCATCGTCGCATATACAACCTTTGGAACAGCAGAAGAGGTGACGAAATTGAATTACAATAACTTTGAATAGCAAGTCGATGAGTTATTTATTTGACGATTCTAACGAGTCGGTATACAGTAAAACCTCGATAATGAGATCACCTTCCGACCCGAACAATCGCTTGTGATAATGATGTTGTGTCATTATCAAGTTGAATTACAGGATAGTTATTAAAAGCATGCCCGGAAATACGTGGTCGTTATAACAGGGTTGTCGTAATATTGAGTTGGTGGTCGCTATTTGAGGTTTTACTGTATATATTTTAATCCGTTGTATAAACGTCTGTTTTAACAGTATATTATAGGCTGGTGATCAGTTAAGCTAAGCAGTTGCATGACTACTCCATAGCAGGGATTGCATATCTCTAATATTATTGATATCATATGAAGTATAGAGTTGCTTAATACCAACCCCCAATTTATTTACCAGCAAATAAGCAGAAAATGAAAACTTTATGATGCCCAGTGATAGATTTTATTTCATACCGAAATATTTGATTTTTTTGTATAGCTACATTGTTACAAACAATACCTTTAGTCCTGTCACATATGCCATGTAAACAGCTGCATTCATTGGAACACTGTAGACCGTAGTGATGGTCGTCACATTCTAAATTGGAATTAAGACTACTTTAATTTGCCAATATATCTAAGTATGTTTAGATTTACCAAGTTCTGGCATAAGTTTTATGCACTAAATGGAACAACTTGTAGTATTGTAGTTACTCTCGGTATTTTGTCCCTGTTAAATCGATAACTCCCCATTAATTGGATTTAGACGATTCAGTAACAATGGTGTTTTTGTTTATTGTTTTAGGCTCGTTTTACTTTTAATCATTTGTAAATAAGAAGCTCAATCATACTATCTGAATAAGTACAATGTAACCTCTCCAAATCAACAACCTTTGGGAGAAGCAAAATTATGTTGTTGTTGTTGAGATTTTTTGTCTAGACAGGTTAAATTAATGCTTAAATTGTACAGTGGGAAAGCATGCTGTTGTTGACTGGAGGTTGTTATTGTTCAAGAGAGGGCCGCTCTAGAGAGATTGCACTGTATTTCGATAAAACTTCTCGCCGCGTTTAGACTGAGTGATAACAAACTTTTACTATATTACCGGAACATGTTCTCCCATCATTTTCCAGTTTTGTACCAATTGGACATTCGCACAAGAAAGACCCATCAGTGTTTAGGCAAACTGCATTCTCCGTGCATCGATCTTCGGTGGAACTCTGTTCTGCACATTCATTGATATCTGTAACACATAAATTTTAGAACTTACAATTACTTTTATCATTATTCATCATGAGTATTTACAGAATAGTTAAAGCCGCGGCCGTGGTCCAGTGGTTAGTGCGCTGGACTTGGAGCAGGGAGATCCTGGTTCGAATCCCGGCCGCGGCAGGTCATACCCTTCCATGAAAATTTGACAAAAATGTCGATTTTCCTCCACATGTGGAGAAGTTGCCGGCTCCTTGTGGAAGGGTAAGTTGGTACTGGTTGGTTAATAGTCCAGGAAAACTGGTTAGGTGAACCGGTCGCCGTATGTAACTGAAAAAATTGTTGAAAAACGGCGTTAAACCCCAGTGTAACCGAATAAGTTATGTTTTCTGTTATTGGAGAAAAAATGTCATATTGGTGTGAAATAACACGTGATAAGCATATATAAGATTGGTGTGCAGTTAATTAAAATGCTGAGGTTCTGCAAAACGAACAAATCCAATTTATAGGACATGTAAGCGTCAACCGCATATAATTATACTTCTGCTCTTTCCTTTTACGACCCTGATTCATATCAACATGTAGCAGAGAAAAGTCTAAAACTTACTGTCCTTAGAAAAACAGGTTAAGCTTATTTAACATAATATGGCATCTCATTCAGAACAATGTTACCTTTACAATGTTGCCCATCATTTGCCAAAGTGTATCCATTCCGACAAGCACAAACAGCATTTTCAGCAGTTGTTAAACAAAAATGTTCACATGTCAAGTTAGAGAACTCTTTGCATGGATCGGAGACTTGAATTAGATAATAGTATTTGTTTTCATAATGCTAATAAATATACTATACCATGGTAGAATCTATTCAAAATCATTTTATAATGTAAAATAAGAATTAAGAAAAATCCCTGTCATTAATTGTGACAATATTCGAGCATCAAAACATTTGGAATATAGACTCTTTTATACAAGAGCACTGCTCAACTTGACACAATAATTCTTTCAGAAGTTTAGAATGGTGCAACAAATATTTGACCAGATGGAAAACGGAAGGAAGCGCTGCGTAGACAGCAGTAATAACAAGCTAGAATAAATTAGAGTGCATGTGTTTTAAATAATCCTTTTCAGATTTATTCCTTGTCTGTCACTCATTTCCGTGACACCTGTTACCTTTAAGACATGATTTTCTGTCAGATTGCAACTCGTATCCAAACCTACAGAAGCAATTGTAACGTCCAGGAACATTGTCACAGACTTGATCACATTCATCAATGAGTAGAGAACATTCATCTATGTCTAAAAATACATACATGTTACACAGTGACACTCTAGACATGACATCAACGTTACGCGTACATGTATATACAAACAAACTTGTTATCGCGCACTACCAATAAAACAAAAACTTATAATTCTAATGAATCGTTTGTAGCAATGTATTTTTATCTTCGGATTTATCTGGAGTATATATTTTTTTCATTTCCGATATGATTCAGATGAATTTAACGACCGAAAAAAAACTAGGAAAAGTGAAAAGTTTTAATGTCCTTTGTGTTGAAGTTGTGTGCGTTTTGGCTAGTCGTGATCACTGGCTGTCTTATGTTTGAGTGAGTCATGATCATTAGCTTTCTTATGTTTGTGTGAGTCATGATCATTGGCTAGATTACTACTTTAGTTGTGTCCATGCGAATTTTTTTCATTGGTTGACTTATGCTTGTTTTAGTCGATATTATTGGTTGACTAATAGTTGTGGAAGTCTGGTGCGGAGAATGGTGGATAATAGTTCATTTTATAACAAACTAATGTAATCAACATGAGCACGATGATAATAGCAAACTATTAATTCTGGATCTTTACCTTTACATCCCGTCCTGCCGACAGTATTATAACCATCTTTACAACCACATGAATAATTACCAGCAGTATTTATACATGTTTGTTGACAGTTGTTCAATGTGACACTTGAGCATTCGTCAATATCTGAAGTAAGAAAATAAACAGCATCGTTCAGAAATATACAGTAAAACAGAGTTATAGTCAATTCGGATTTTTTCTTTGGGGTTTAACATCCTACCAAAAGACACGTTCATTTGGCTAATTTTACAGCACTAACTGTGCAGATAGTACTCACTCGGCCACGGAGGCCCCTAGAACTCGAAAATAGTGAATAGTCGTATTTGGTGAATTCAGTCATTTTCTCCAAGCAAACATTGAATGAATTATTCGGGTCAAGCTTTCACGGACAAGCGTAACAAGCACTAAATATATACTCATTACCAGAAACATTGAATAATTTGAGAAACAATCACAACTGAAATAACCAACAATTAAACAGACAAAGACGATTGAAAGACTTACTCCGAAAGGTATTCCATGTTAATTTTGTTATTTTTCCACAACTCACCTGCACAAGAACCGTCCGCCTTTATCTCGTATCCCGGCAAGCAGTTGCATCTGAACGAACCAGGAGTATTTGCACATACTTTCAATACATCATTACACACATTATGTACTTCACATTCATTGACGTCTGTATCGCATTTGTCTCCCTTCCAACCATTGGTACAAATACATCCTAATACTGGATCACACGCCTTTGCTCCCCGGCCCGTGCACTGGCACTCGCCTTGACAGTTCATCCCAAAGTAGGGACTCCTACATGCTGAATAGATAATATTCCAATATGTATTAACCAGAGCTTTTTCATTTACACACAGAGGCAGTCAACACTGCACTCTGAAAGTTTAGTAAGTCAAATGCTTAAACCCGATATTGTTTTACATAAAGATATAAACTGAAAACGGGTAATGTTATACAAAAATGCTTCATAAACATTTTTAGGCGTGATATTACAAGAAACCAAACTTTATATTACATGTACATATACCTTGACATTGTGTTTTTCCAACTAGCTTATAGCCCGACCGACACGAACATTTAAAGCCACCATCAATATTAACACACTGTTGATGACAAACTTTTGCGTTACATTCATTTACATCTGAAATATTTCATATTAATCGTCAAATTCTATTTTGACAGCAGAAAGTCGTGATAATGAAAAACTTCAAGTCATCTGATTAGTAAAGTATCTTTACCAATGTTAACCTTGTTATATATTTAAATACAAACTGCAAGATTTAATCTGTACCAAGTTATGTATGTTATAAACAAGTACTAGTACTCGTATTTATGCAATCTGAACTAATGTTATCACTGATTTACCATTTCTATTTGCTTAAGTTCACCATTTTAATTTTACTTAAATTAAATTATATGCATTTCTAGATCTCTGAAGGAGTCGAGCCCCTTTTCAGGATTGGAAACAATCAATGCTAACAAATTTTGATTCATTTACGCAAGTTTTGTTATTATTCCTACATCGGGCATATAAAACGAATTAACCCTAGAAGAATTACCTGTCTATCAATCATCGACGATTAATATATGTATAAAAGACACAGCATCTCCTGTTGTATAATTTCTAAATACTCAGCTAACATTCTACACACTCAGCTAACAAATGATAATAAAAGCAACAAATAACTCAGTAAACGTTCTTCTTTTGACTGTACTTGCAATGTATTTTTGATCGTTTGACTTTCCCACATACGATATACTCAGTTTCCATTGAAAGAATCTACATATTTTATGTATATATGATATGAATTCATCACGTATTTACCTATACATTTCGTCCCATTAGCTGACAGTTCAAATCCATTTTTACAAAAGCATGTAGCAATTCCATCATCTATTTTACATCCAGCTGTGTTTGTACAATTCAAGTTATTGCACTCATCAGTGGTGTGGTCAGGGTCTACAAAGATTAAGAAGAATACTTACCATTAGTTTATAACATGAAGTTTCTACAATTTTAATATTCAGGGATCTAATTTTTTATGACAAATAAAGTTTGGAACTTTTCATTGATCTGTACTTTTTATCTGAGCGAGCAAAAAACAATAATAATGCCAGGAGAAATGTGTAAATCAGTACCGATCTATCTTTCAATAAAAACTAGGCGCAACTTCTGCATTGAGAAGCGAATACAAAACTCGTCAGATGGCTGTCGAAGAAAAAGGTAAGCTCTATGTGCCATAGATATGTGGATACAGGTAACGAAGTACCTTTTAAGCATGTCCACGAAGAAGCATCGAAAATGTAGCCACCATAACAAGAGCAGTTAAAACCACCTGGTATGTTTACACACTTGTCAGTACAGTTATGTTCTTCAAGATCACACTCATTTACGTCTGAAAACATTTAAAATGTGTTTTAAAAACTTGTGTAGAGTCAATACTCAACATCATATAAAACTGCGATTTAAAGTTCAATTTTTATCATCCTATTTAGTTCTGATTTCATTTGGCTTTTCAGTCGTTTTAACCCTCATTACAAGGCATACGTTGAAAGTGCATTTATTTTCAAGGACCGAACTTTTACATATTGAGTATGTAATAGGTGTTTTAACGAGGGTTAGGCATTCACACTACCTGAATGCCATTCTATTATTGAAAGATGTTTAATGTGCTAGGCTTACCGTCACATTTGCTGTCATTTCTTTTGTTGTTCTTGTAACCAAGGTGACAAGAGCATTCATAGCTTCCTTCTGTGTTACTGCATATATGATCACAGGCACCATTGTTCTCTTTACACTCATTCACATCTGGAAACAAAACATTCATCACGTTAGCAAGCTGTGGTTTTATACACGAATATTAAGGGTTTCTTTATTATAATATCAACATGCATTAGCAATAATGTTGGTTAATGTCTATGTTAGTTTGAGTGGTAAGCCTGTGGCTTTTTGGAAATGACATGTATTGTTGTATGATTGTTGTAACTTGTGTTATGTTGTATTATAGAATAGTCATATAAGGAACATATTAAAAACGGTATATTACAGAGAAAATATTATAACTAATCGATTGCGATTGTACTTGAATGAAAAAATCAACAATGACATTTAACATAAGCACCAACATTTTTTTTCTCACGAAATTGGTCCAATTTTGACATAAGCAGATGAAAGAAATACTTTATTATTTACCAAAACATTTGTCCCCATTTAATGTCCATCCGCTCGGACAATCACTGCATATATAAGCCTTTTGCTGCGCTTGGTGCTCAGAAGGGGTCAGGTCAGTACAAGTTCTTCCCAGCGAACAAGGCTCCGACAAGCATCCATCAAAATCATCGTCACAGTCTGGACCTAAATCAACAATTGACAATGTAATATTACTAAATAACTTGTAAAACTTTATGACTATGTGATATTAGGATCAAAAGAGGTCTGTCATGCTGCTGTAAAGAGTTGCCGTCTCACTATTTATTCTCACTATTTATTCTCACCATTTATTATGATACCAAATCAGCCCCATGAACGTGGGACTGGATCGCATATTCAAGAGATTCAAAATGATGTTTTCATAACATACAAAGTAACTGCTTGATGTTCAATGGGATACAAAAAAAAACAGTAAAAACAATTAGCGTAGTCTACGATTTTGCTGGCGAAACAGCACGGGAGTGGCAAATCCTGAGTATGACAGATTTTGTATTATCCCAAATAATTATTTATATATCATCTGTAACATATTCGGTCATAAGTAATGCTCTATGATGTATTCTCGTCTGAGCCCTATAATCGAGTGTTTGAAATGTTGTACATACGCTTAATATCTGTTAATGATAACACGTGGACCAAAATGGTCCTAACCGCTTTCGAATGGAATTTTCGAATCCACTGTGTCTTGGAGTAAATCAATAGAGACTGTGGGCGTAGTAGAAAACGTTAGAAGCATATGTTGGGCGGTCTATTGGACAGAACTCCATGTCATTTGAAAGACATGGACTGATGACCAGTAATAATACTGAGACCATTTGCTGAAGCCTGCTTTTTAATGCTACAATACTTACCGTCGTACCCTGTGTGACAATGACATTTAGCGTATTTAAAGAAAGCTGTCTCGTTTTGGTCTCTTCTGGCAACCTCTAAACATTCTCCATTCCCACTACACCCAGTACATAACAACACACCAATCTGCACAGGAGGAGATGTCTTTCCATCGGCATTTTCACCAACCAATCTAAAAAGTACATCTTGAACTTAGCAGAATAAAAGCTATGTCAAATATTGTTGTCCATTCCGTTTCCTATGATGAACAGATGACCTGCTAAATCCAGCCCTTAATAGTGCATTTATATTTTGTACATATTGTACCAACAGGAATATAGGACGATTTAATGGCAATAAAACTGCTGCATATGCTCTAATGTTCGTCAGAATAACTTCTTCTTCATGGTCTTATTCGTTGTCAGTCATTTAATAATTACCTGATCTGAACTGGGTCCAAATTGTCCATAGGATGTGAATATGCAATAGTTAAATTATTTGCGTAAAACTGTAAATTACTCCAATTGACTTCGTCACCAATAAATCTAAACGTCAACTCTTCAGTCTCAGCATACTCGAGGGATATCTGACAAAAACTCTGCTCGCCAGGCTTTAGTAAAAGAGTCTGGTTGCAACCTTTCAGCAGTGGCGTTGTCTTTCCTGTTATAAGTTATTATAATACTTATAATATAAGTAATAATGTAATAATATGCTATAATAATATAGACGACAAATGTTAGTTTTAACTCTAAACTCTTGATTATGGACATTTTGCCAAATTATAAAAGTAAAGCTTTTGAAGACATCATACATTTTTTTTCATTTATATGGTTAATATATTTATATTCTTGTGTGTTGGGTGGTGTTTCGGTTGGGAGATTTAAGGGAGAGCTGTATTCTGGGAAGGTGGGTTTTGTGTGTATGTTTTGTTTCTATGAATCATTCCTCATCTAAATGAACCAGCTGTAGTCATTTAAACGTGATATTTTCAAAAAATATTTAACCAAGATCAACATCACTTCAAATTTACCTATTTCAATGCCTTTCTCCTGACTCTCAATGTTAGTTTGTTGTGTATCTAAAGCAACTTCAGCACCCGCGTTAAGAAGATCTACCACACAAAATGAATCATCCAACAAACATACACCGGCAGCTGCCTTCAGTGTTTCATTATCAACATCGCTCAGGAAGTTTGGCACATAGTCATTGTGCTGATAGTTACTATGGTTCTGAAGATCTCCATAGACAAAAGCTGATGTTTCACCGTCGATCTCCCCTGAAAAGAAAATACTTTATTACCTATTCTTCAGGATTGATTAGCTACTTGACCAACATAACTGGCCATCTCTGGATACATTCACATTAGCCATGCAACAGAGGATGGGAGACGTATATGTTAAACATCAGTATGCAACGGTAGTGTAACATTTCATTTTTATCTCTACACAGTTATATCATCAAAACCACATGCCCAAAATTCTCTATGTTTCGTATTCTTTCAAGTCTCCCCTATTTTTTTATTGCAAGTTTTACTAACATTGTTGTGTAAATGACATGAATGTTGTTTTACGAAACATACACATTGTTCCATAATTATGTATTTCTCGTTCGTCCATATCATTCGGTAAAACTTGTCCGTCAGGTGTAATGAAGTCATTTTCAACAATACCATCAAAGTTGCCTAGTAAGCCTGTTGTTTGGTTTCTGTACGCATTGGCCACGAATACATTCAATGTTAGCATCCTTATACCAATTGAAATATCTAACGAAATGCCTGAAATTAAACAAAAGTTTTCCTATTAAACATTCTGAGCTAAATGTTACAAAGTGATGCAATTATTATTATTAGTTTCATTACATGTGTGAAGTTGTATACCTTAATATGAATAATATGAATGGTATAAAATGCGTTTGTGTATTGAGATAACGGTTATTCGGGTTATACATGGTAAACAAAATACATCTATATTATGTCGGACAGGGCTACTTATAAAAATACGAACGACAGCTATAATTCTATGTAACGACAATGTGGCTTCCAAGTGCGTGTTTCTTCAAGTGATTGTACTTGTAAACAAACACTCAGTGTAAAACGACTTTACATCTAAATATTACGGTTGGTTTTCAACATTTTAGATATCAACACATTCGTGATAAGTAAGAAACTGACAAAGAACTTCAAAATGCTAATTGGAATTAATAGACATAGGTTTTCGTTTTATCTTGCATGTTTCTTAATTTACCTTTTTCTGTGAAGACAACCTTCAGTGTATTATTTGATTTAAGTAACACTAGATCATTATCTGGAGATGTAAAGTTAAACGGATTCTCATCATCGTCAGCATCTTCATACTGTTTACTTAAATCTGTTCCTGAACCGTATAATATCAAGCCTGCAATGATAAACATTATCGAGAAGAGTTGAGGATATGGAGGGGGTAGCTGATATGATGAAAGACGATACAGTCGAACTATTTGCCAAATATCGACGGTTGATATCAACATAAAATGAATTAAGAAAGATAAGGAATCATAAAAAGATATCATTTTACGGATTGTATTTGTTTGAAAATATAATTGAAGCAAAAGAGAAATAGACATAGTGTGGTAAAAGGAATAAATTGAAATAACGAACATGGGGTCGAAAAAATGAACCGTTGTCTTGGGACTTACGTCAAGCGCACAGGAATTTTAAATAAACCTACTTGATTCCATAATAAAACTTTATTTCTCTAATACAAAAGTAGTTCACATTTTAACAAGCTTACATAATTATATATACAATTGTTTTTTTTTAAAAAAAACTTATCAAAATGACAAATGTCATAAATGGTTTTCTATTTTGGATAAAAGTTACCTGTTTTGTTCGAATTCAGCTCAACATGAAACAATGTTTTATTATTTTGCTTTGCCGCAAAAGCACAAAATATTGTTGCATTTGTCTGTATGTTGTCGACGCTAAACACTGGCTCGGTGCGAGTTTGTAATTCAATATCGGACACATTAAACAAGACGTACTCTCCCCAACCATTAAAAGTAAAATTACGTCCATCCAATGTTCTAAAGTGAGGATCGCCCCAAGATGTGCCTGAAAACACGAATACTTGGTTATTATTGAGTTAATGTACAAACTAAATGAATTGTACCTAAATGTGAGCAATATTACATACAAAATGTAGTTTTGAAGATAAGATATTTGCAATAAGTGAGATATTCTTTTTTAACATAAAAGCACATCAAAATACACTTAATACACGTTCAATATTCAATATTAGCCATTAGTCAGGCGATGATTAAAAGCAAAATTTGCATTAATTTCCAATTTTTGTTTGTTTTCAACCATATTTCAGTTATAAACCGAAAGATAGGCAACCCGATCAGTTTACTGGGTTCTGTACCAGTATTAACCATGTGTATTCAAGTGAAGCACTAGGCGCAGCGACAGAGAACGAATAGATTTATGCGCAATGTATTCTACCAAATCATACAGACAGAATGTGCTTAGCTCAGAACGCACGCACGCACTCAGTTTAGTATATATATCTTACCGAGATATTTCCATTATAACTGTACCTCTCTTTGCATGCAATATGGTTCGTGAACATTTTGAGTTAAGACCTCGGTATGTAAGCTAAATTTTGAGGTAAATTTACAGATAATGACTAACACTAATAATTTAATCCTAAAAACCTTGTATATGGTCGCCTTAAGATTGTCACACATTTTTACGACCTAAAATCTATTCGCTATGGTGGTACTACCAAAACTAACACACACGCTTGACATTCGTTTACCAAACGCTCTTCCAATTGAGCGACTACTAATGGACGTGACTTTGGTAATCAGGAAAAACAACTTACCAATGTTAAACCAGGGACGAGAGTAGCATGAACCAATGGGATGAATATTGTAATATAATTTACAAAGTATGTCGCTTTTGCAACATTTCTTTTTAGGAGTCAAGTCATTCAGTACGTGGCTTGTGTAATAAACACTTGGATGGAATAACAACAAGCCGCCAGCATCTGGACTGTCGCGAATGAACAAAGAGGTGTCCTCACTGTAACAACATTTCTGAAAGTCGTGAAAAGTTTAACCAGATTAAGAAATATCAAAGACCTAACACTATAATACTATAACTAGAATCTCATTTCAAAAGTTATACATGGCCATCCAATATCATAAATGGCAGTATTGAAGAACGTAATATATTACAGTCAAACCTGTGAACACAGGCCATCCTCGGGAAAGACAAAATGGGACCTTTATTGACAGACTGCCTAATTCAGAGGTCAGTTTGTTCTAAAATTTAATCAATGGCGGTTTTCCAAAGAATGACATTTATTCGCAGGTTGATCTTTATTCGGAGGTAGCCGCAAACACAGGTTTGACTGTAATGTGTAATACCATTCCATATGGTAGAATTCCCGGAGATGGCCAGGCAACGGAGCACCGCACACCTTCATACTCGATACGTGAATTCGGAAAACTTGGATCAAGTTGAAGAGTTGCTAGATCACAGGGGCATTGTGGTAGCTCGAAATTCAGAGGTTGTAAGTTCCTCTGTGTATCAATATGCCAATTCAAACACTCTAATGACTCACTGACGCCCTTGCGATCAGTAGAACCCACTCGCAATAACATCAATCCAGTAATACCTACAATAAATGATGTAAAAAGGGGATAAATATAAAACTACAGCAAAACAACTCTGTAAGCGATCATTGTTATATGGTGCGACATAGTTTAATAAATCATTTGAAATAAGACACCCTACACTTTTACATTAACAGTCTGAAACACCGAATGATGTTTAAAATAAAAAGTACAAATTTCAGTGGCATGTTTAAATTTCAAAAGTGCATGAGGAAGACAGGTGTTTCACATTATCGGTATTTCACTATGTCCCTATGTGATATTAACACTCAAAACGGCTGTCGGGCTGATTAATTTACTATTAGATTTGTTCTGAATCGTACTAAAAAAATAAATCACAGTATTACCATTTGTTTCGACATTTTTATCCATTTTCAGGATTAAATTTGTGAATGAAAGAGCATGTGAGTATGACGCCCCACCGGATGTCACGTATCCGACCCATACATTCGGTTCTGATGCAGCAGTTGTGAACTGCATGAGACCATATTCATAAATGTACATAGCGTACGTCTCGATACCGTCAGTGGCTAGAACAAATTGGAAAGTGCTTACCTGTGAAGAACAAAATTTACATAGAATGTTACAATACGAGCGACACAATGAAGATTGTTTTAGCGTGGTTATTATTACCATTTTTACATACTTCTATACACCTAACACTAATTAAGTATGCTCTGTATTTACCAATGTACAGAAAGTGTCATACACTCCTGTTTTTTCATACTTCAACTGCAGATCAGAAATGTTATCCTAATAATCATAAACATATCACCTTTTAATAAATATGGTATGTAAACAAATAATTTATTTCATGAAATAAAAAATTATAATAAATTGAAACTTATAATCTTTTCGAACTACCAGGCCATGTCAAAAATGGTATCCAGTATGTAAATATTTTTACTAACACTGTCTTCATCGAATATTTCCAGGGTTGGTTGTACTCTATACCATGTAGAAAATAGTATAAATTTAACACTGAATGAGTCGCTGACTTTGTTCATCTTCAATAAATTTGTGACATCTTGTACCACGTCACTTTCCAAATTTTCAGGATCAGTGACTATATCATGTGATCTGTAAGCGACGCTTCCATTATCCCCTGTCTTAATGTCGGCAAAGAAAGGAGCAAAAAGGGTTCGTCCCCTAAACTTGTCTGGGTCTTTGTGGGGGAATGGGTTTGTGTATGGACTTTCGAGACTTACTAAGCCGTTCGAGCAGACCTGTAATAAAATTGTTAATCGAAAAATATGTATAAGTAATTGGTTATTAAACATACAATTTTGACTTATTTTTAATCAAACACATATGTATTAAAATGTTTATCTGTCAATACTTTCGACAACGTGTATATTATACAGGTACAATATCGAATAATTAAAGTATTTTCAAGAGATTTAATATATAACTGTGTTTTTACTTTTGAAATAACTGAAAAATTGTTGAAAAACGGCGTTAAACCCAGTGAAACAAACAAACAAACAAACAAACAAACAAACAAACAAACAAACAAACAAACAAACAAACAAACAAACAAACAAACAAACAAACAAACAAACAAACAAACAAACAAACAAACAAACAAACAAACAAACAAACAAACAAACAAAGCTTTTGAAATGATATAGTGAAGTCGTAGTGAACATATTTAACAGTTTATTGTCGAAGTGCAGGAATTTGATGCTTTCGAACAGTACAATTCTAAATCTGTTGCGGAATCTTCACCGCTGAGTGTTACATCTTCAGACGTTTTCTTTATTATTCTAACGAATTAAATTTGCTAAAACTGTGCATTATTGAAACACTTCACCTATCAAATTATCTTGAAGACCCATGAAGATTCTTTCTCTAAATGCCTCTAAGGAAAGCAATAAACTAGACACCAACTGTGGTATACCTACATGTATGTTTGTAAAGATCTCATTAAATATCGGTATCCCTTGTTCGAAGAATATAGCCGAACTGCATTCGTCGTCAACGTTTGTCAGTAGTGAGTCAATTTGATCCCCAAACGGAAACATCATTACTGTGATCAATGAATTATAATACTTTAAAAGAAAATGCATTCTAAAAAAAACAGCACACCAAATACCTACGCACTCTGAACACTAAGTGCGCACCTACATATGACCACTACCATTATTCAATAAAATATGGAAGTACCAAGATTAAGACTAGATTCAAAAACCTTGTAAGTTATATTGTTTTAATATTATTCAATTTTTGAAAATCAAAGTTATGTACCCAATTTCCCTTTGAAAAAGTAGGCTTCCATTGTTTTCTAAGTTCCACGTGATACGGATGTTGGTTTGCGACACTACAAGACTATTTCTATCGCTAATACTTTCCGAAATGTTGTCAAAAAGGGTAAATACATGCCATTCCAAAAATGGTACAACAGTCTAATTTTATGCCATGAAGGATATTACGATATTAAAACAGTGTAAAAGCTAAATCGAAAGATTGAAATGTCACAGAGTTAGTTTGTCTTATTTTCACATTCATTATTTAAATTTCATGTAAATACTAACTTGAATCACAAACATCGAAGTCTGGATTGTACCACCCGGTAACACATACACAAACATTCTCCTTGCATTGACTTCTGGTCGTTTTGCATTTTTTTTCTTCACCGCACCACTCCCCAATTAGTGCTGATAATAGAACAATTCATGCTACACCCTTACATCCTAAACCGTATAAATGCCAGCCGACAACAGGATACTTTAGTGCGTCAGAGTGCGACGTCAATGATGTGATGGCACGATGCCATGGAGCGATGGTCAATTGTGCGACATGAATCAATATTGTACCATAGCTCCATCGACATTGTTCCATCGCTCGATTCAATTAACAATTACTCAAATACTAACAATAGCTAGTCCAATGTATTTGGGTTACCTTATATTAAATTGACTTTATGTCATTATGAACAATTATTTATTCCATATTACATGCTAAAGCCGAAACGATAAATCAGGTATTTCCATTAAAGTTTAAAACAAGAAACTTTGAAGTCAGAGAAAAGTCAGACAAATATTTCAAAAGAAAACATTTGGATTTCATATTCAGTATCGAAATACTGACCAATTCCCTCACACGTTGTTGTATCATTCCATTTACCAGTGGATTCACACACAATAACTGCACTACCAACTAGCGTGTAGCCTTCATCACATTCAATATTTGCAAATGCTCCTTCCGTCGTCCCTCCCAGCGCAGTGAAGTTACCATTAATTATGTGTTGGACACTGCACTCTAAAATTACAAAAGACATTTTTCCTTATAACCGTTGGCACATGCATGGTGAGGCATTCTTCGCGGAAGAACATGGTGGTTGGTGGTTAGTATAAACAGTTCACTTGAATTTGTACTAACCTCAGAGGAAAATTGTTGCACAAAAGATGTCCAATTCTGTTATAAGTACAGCTATTGTAATGCGTGCTAGTTCATAACCAGTAAAGTTGTACAATCAGATGCCACACAAAGTTTGGTTTACATTTACCAGAACCGAACAGCGCCATTACGCTGAACATTTCTCATTATAAAAGACAACATCTGGCGTAGTTTCTCAATTTTATGGGACTTTTATGGACCTTGAAGACTGATGACTACATTCGTATTCAGACAAATATACAAGGCTGTTAATCTTCCAATACATAATTATATAGTTAGGAATATATCATTACTCAGAAACGTTTTCAAGCATTCTATGAAGTCGTTTTTCGCAATTGATTGTATGATGAATGTGGTACAATAACAATGTGTTACGGAACGTGTAACTTTAATCATACATAATATTCTACATACCCTTTTCGCAAAACAAGTAGGTTGTGTTGACGCTGTAACCCTCACCACATATACAAGTACCATTAATGCATTCCAACCCGTCCATTACAGTTCCACAGTCATCTGTTATGTTGCATATCATATCATAATCTTAAATATACAATGGGTTCGTGAAAAAGACCATTAACATTACAAAAATTTCTAAAGTTATTACTGATTTAATATTTTATTAACTATAAGTTCAGAGTTTTAGATTTCACTCAACAAAAGCTTCATCACAATGCAGTAATAAAAAGCTGACTGATTCTTTATTTTTTTTTAATAGAACACATATCATGTATTAATTTTATTGGCATCGTATTTATATATAGTTCTGCGATGAATTGCAGCCTTTTTTTATTACAGCGGATATTAGATTACACTATGAGAGAAGATCATTCTATAAATGTTTACCTGAACAATGTATCAATGGTAATCTATTTTGTGAATATTGGTAAGAGTATCGACATGTTTCAAATTGTTGTGCACAGCTGTTTATGTCGTAATCGTTCCAAAAACAATTATACAATTCCATTCCATAACCTATCAATGGACTATCGTCCTCGAAGTAGTAGCTGTCGTAGTAGTCGAGCCATTGAGTACTACAACATGCATTCAATTATTAATAAATGAATGATTTAACCTGAGAAACCGCAGGAAAATGACCCAGAAGATGTTTAAACTAGTACAGAAGGAATTAATCCATCTAAAATTCAAAAATGCTTGTCAAAGCGCGTTCAGATCACAAAACCATTATGAGGAATGTAAGAGGAATTGTTATTCTCATTAAACAATCATTTCTTATTCTTGGGATTAAGAATAATCAATTTTGGTTAAATATAATAATTTCTTCTAAAAACATTGTAAACTAACGTATGATGTATTAAAAGTAGATGCAGACTTGCATCCGCAAAATCGAACTGGGTAACATCAATAAAGATTTACCAGCCGGACTGGATTACACGGCACGGCACGGCACAAAACAGTACAATACAGTACAATGCAATACAATACGATACGATACGATGCGATGCGATGCGATGCGATGCGATGCGATGCGATGCGATGCAATACAATACAATACAATACAATACACAATAATATATTTTAGTCAATGATTTGTATCAATTTGTAAACTTTGTTCTATATCATATGCTAAATAGTTAATTGCTTACTAATATTTAATAGAAACAATGTTTAAAGTTGGCGTAAATGATCAACTGTACATCCTACATAATTGAAATGTTGTCAGTAAACCTGATACAAGGAAACAATCACAAAACTCACTCTCGATATCCTAACAAGGAGCATGGCCATGAATCGTAGAAAACATGGTAATGATCAAAACAAATGTATCCGTAGATACCACTGTTGTTGACTTCAATTTGTAACAAACCTACGTTAGGCACTCCTTCGTAAACCGTCTCCATCCGTACATCAGTTATATTCCAAGCTGATACTGAAATCATGTATACTCTTATCACACTTAATTTATATTACTGATATTGATGTCTTTATTTCTTGTATATTTACACAAGATAATACGGCCACCTCAATATTAGGACTACCAGAGTCTTATCATCAAAAGTTTACTGTACTTTTATTTTTATACGTTATTTTATACCAACTACCATATAAATATATTTATTACACCATGTACTAAAACAATTGACTTATCCTCCAAGTCAGTAAAATGTTGTTCAACACAGTTTGTTATACCTGGGATGGTAATTGGCTACAGTCCCTATTTGTATATTATGTGACACCACGAATATTGTCATGTATACCTCTAATATTCCAAAAGATTAGTATTTATGGGAGTATGTGAAATTAAAAAAATGATTATATAACAAAGTGTTAAGAGAATTCGATCAAGTTCCATTTGTGAATGAACTTATTGTCCTAGAAACGTTCTAAAATAATTCTCCTTCACTGAAGAGAGTAATTAGCAACTCATTGGTAAAACTTGTAGTTACTGTATAACGTTTAACCGTAAATTCCAAATGAAAGATTGAAGTTTAAAAAAACATGGCTATAAACACGTTGGCACTCACGTTCTTTACAATTCTGTCCCGAAAATCCCGGAAGACAGTCACAGTAGTAGGGGTCTGGCTCTTCATGACAATATCCTGATCCGCTACATATGTAGCTGTACCCACAATAACCAACAGCTAAAAAACAACCAATGATTGATTAGAACAAGCTGGCCTCCGAATAAAGACCATCTGTCAATAAAGGTCACATTATGTCTTTTCCTATGGTTACCTTTGTTCGCAGGTTTGACTGTACTTATACATATGTTACCGAGACTTAATACTGCATTCGTGAAATAAGATAATTATAACCCTATACATTGAACGAACTTGTTCAACATTTTATTGTTCAACTATTTTACGAGAAAATGTAATCATTTACGGCAGTATTATATTGTATTTTATCTTGTCAAAACGATCAACAATATGTTTCAATGCCAGAGGTTTTTAAACAGAACTAATAAATACGGTTGCAGGAAACTTGTTTACAACTGATTTAGTGTAGATACCATTTTGTATCACATTTAAGCACGCCTTAAATCTTATTCCGTTTGTGCAAACTTGGGACAATGACTGATTTCATCACAACGCAATAAAACAAATAAGACTGATTCGTGCTTTGTATTTAATTACCTCCCTCTTTATATACCGGTGCAGACACAAATCCTACACGCATAAATTATCATTTTCCTTCAAAATCATATTATATACATTACACTGCAAATAAAGTAACGCAATTAATATCAAACATATTTCTAACGAAACGTAGGCGATGTAATACATATAATCTAGATTTTTAAAATTTTATAGTTAATAATAATTACAATTATATGATATCTAATACAGTGTAAACCCTGAAAACCAGACTCTCTGAAAACCGGATTTATTTTGAAAATCGGACCATTTTTCAAGTCCATTTCTTTAATAATCAAAAGTTCTAAGAAAACCGGACTTTTAGTCTAGTCCGGAAAGAGTCGGTTTTCAGGGGTTTTACTGTATCATATTCTGTACCTTGACCGAAAAATTTTGTCTGTAGGATGACAAATACAACCAGGATCCCTGAATATAGATAAGAACATATTTAAGAACAAACAAATATAGATGAGAACATATTTTAAAACAAGCAAATATAGATACGAACATATTTTAAAACAAGCAAATATAGATAAGAACATATTTTAAAACAAGCAAATAAATAAAAAAGTTCTAAAATTTGCCATATTCCAGATTAATAAGCCACCGTTCTGGCTTCCAATATTTTAGGGATGTTTTCAGTGTCCCCTACTCCACTACTGAGCCCAGCACTGTCTTAAAAATCTCAGGAAACGGATGAGGCTGTATCGGTGATTCACATCGGGCACGATAAAGAACCAGGAGGTCTATCGAAAAAGAGTATCGATGTATTTGGCCGGTTCTCTTGTATCTTTCCCCTCTGACTGGGACGACTCTGACATGACCATAGCTGTAGAATGGGCAGTTAAACAACTGATGAACAAAAATAAGCTACCGATACAACCTATATACCCAAAAGGTTTTCTTTCCCGCTAAAAGGCATTATCCCTATCTGTTAAATGTTATAACGGTATAACCGGAATTTATCGTATTTATAAAGTTATGAAATAAATATAACGAAGTGATACATTTAACAATCAATAACCAACAGGTGTAGTATATGTGAAAGATTTTTAAACGATATAGATGATTAATATGTTGGTAGACTAAGCTGAACGTCTTCCAAAGAATAACATACACTGCTTTAAACGTATTTGTTAAAACATATTTGTTAAAACGTGTTTGTTAAAACGTAATCGTTAAAACGTATTTGTCAAAACGTATTTGTTAAAACGTGTTTGTTAAAACGTATTTGTCAAAACGTATTTGTTAAAACGTATTTGTTAAAACGTATTTGTTAAAACGTAATCGTTAAAACGTATTTGTCAAAACGTATTTGTTAAAACGTGTTTGTTAAAACGTATTTGTTAAAACGTGTTTGTTAAAACGTATTTGTTAAAACGTGTTTGTTAAAACGTATTTGTTAAAACGTATTTGTTAAAACGTATTTGTTAAAACGTATTTGTCAAAACGTATTTGTTAAAACGTATTTGTTAAAACGTATTTGATTAAGTACAATCATTATTTTTATTTTTTATATTACAAGTTTTTGGACGATCATTACTTAAACAGAATTTTTTGGTGAAGTGAAATAAAAGTAATTTTCGACTGTCCACTGATAAGTCGCCTGGTCTCGTGTGTACAAAACATCGTAATTTAAGATTTACTTAAATTTTGACTCACTCCCTTAAATCTATACATTTTGTACTTAAATTTGAGGAATAACTTCAGTGTTATTTATAAATGATCCTCGTCTTATTTTTCATTTGAATATCGACTTATTTGAAGTGAGCTGAGGTGTTATCATACGTTTAATCTCTCAAAGCACATTTTGTTTATCAAATATCAATAAGACTGTTGATAAAAAACTGTTGTTAAAGTTGTTAGAAATTTGTTACTTCATCAATATGGAAGACAAGTTGCATGGTGATCTATAGTGCATACTGTTATACGTCCTGTATCATCAATGTTTCCAAGAGAGCAAATTTAACTAAAATATTTCTTAAGCGTATATTACATGCACTTATCTTATGGTAAGATTTTTCTTAGCTAAGATAATTTATACCGTGTCAAAGAAGTTTTTTAAATTTATTATTATTAAATACGGGCCCTGGTTCCCCTTTAACTTCCGTCAAAATAATTTAGAAGCACTATAAAAACGGATCTTGGTTCCCTTCTTGACTTCCGGTAATTCGTCCTCACCCAAAACACCACAAGATAGATAGATAGATTTCAACATAAAATGTACAATTTACTTGGCAGTCATAATATTTTAGTACATACATTTAACAATGAACCTAATGCATGAAAATTAAATTAAAATCAACATTATATGTTAACGATAGCACAAAAAGGAGTTTAGAAAAACTCTTATTTCCATTGTGGTTCCTAAAGTATAGCATTACACTGTAACAAAATTATAGTAATATACAGATTTATAAATAAAGATATTTTGTATATGTAGAGGGTTACTCCTGCTTGTTAATTCATCCTGCATGTTTACAGGCAAATAGTGTGGTCACCAAAATTTTCTATTGTTTATAATAACGAGATAGATGGGTAGCCCCGATCAGATAACCAAATATGTAGAATGCATGGGGTGTATGTCACGTGATGAGATTTTGAGAGATGTATTTCTTATTGTTAGGATATTCATTCTGAAGGGTTCGGAGCTTACATTCCGAACTGTTAACATGTAGCCGTACAGCGAACTTTGGGTTGTTTTATTAAAAGTTATATTAAAAATATGATGACTTTTCTTACTCATTAAACCCCTTTCCATAGCAACACAAAAATCATTTGTTATCTTTGAATCAATTCTAGCTCTTCCCTGGCGTTATGAATACCTTTAATTGTTAACAGTCAAGTTTAGGGTCTTTCTTTCGCAATATACACGATATCTATTTTGTTCACTCTTTTATCTTCCTGAATTAGGATTACCTGTTTTAACAAAGAAGTCGGTAGGTAAAGACATGCATTAGATCTAATCAACGTTTGAGATGAAAAGATGCGAAAATAAACCTCACTAAGCGCGAACTAAACAAGACTTAAGCAAGTTGTGTAAGATCACATTTATAACAGAATTCATTTATAACATTTGTTACAAATGTGATCACATAAAATATAGTATAAAATGTTGACCCTGTTGAGATATGTCACCAAGGGTTGAAAATCGACCCCGACAGGTTTCCAACATTAAATTTTGATAAAAAAAATATCGTGAAATATTGATCAGTGTTAAATTTTTATTAAACCTGAGGTCAATCTTTTACGATAACTAAACCCTAGATAAACGTCAGAGATCGGCGGTACGAATAAGAGAATTGTACCACAGGAGCGTAGCTTTCGTTAAGCACTGTTTAACACAGTTTATACATTTCGTTGCCCTAGGCACCCTTTTGTTCGTGTCTATAGGCTATATTGTCATCGTCGGTCCATTCCAGTCCCAAGTATTCCTTAATTTTGTCAAGTGAGTACGAGTACTACTGTATGTTATTTTCTCACCAGAGTGCCGAAAACGTAAACCGTGCTTTACGAGTACCAACAAATAACTTAGCTGCATACTACGTACCACCCGTTTAGTTTCCCTGTATGGAGGGGTTGACAGCCAGATGGACCCGAACATTTTCTTCTATGTGATGAAGAAAACGTTGCAAGTCATTGGTTGTAAGTTTCTCAAGTTATTCCAAAACCGTTGCACGTGTATTGTAAGCCCTTCAAGGTTGAATGTATAAATAACTCCATCAATTCTGTTACAATTGTTTAACGCTGTTGTGTAATGTTGAAAAGAAAATATGATTTGCATGTTTAAACGATTGTGAATGTGATTATGGTTTATTTTCTTTAATTGATGAAACAAAGTATGTTAACAATAAATGATTCTTAATGAATTTGTGGTTTCACTTAGTAACAAAGATAAACGTTCATCAAACATAATACATTTTGTATTCGTTACACAGCATGCATCTTGATTTCATGACATTCAAATGTTTGGTAAAATATTTTCAATAAAAGGTTTTATGTTGTCGAATTCAATTGTAAGAGTAGTAATGAACGTAGTTTTAAATGTTTTTGTGGTACTTAAAAAACACAACAACAATTAGAATTCTGCGAATTGAATGTGTCCCCTAGTCGATATTGGGGTAAAATATGGACTGACCAGTAATAAAAAGAAATCAAAATATTCTGAAAATTTGAAGTACAACTTAGTACATAAATATTCACAACAAGTCATGAATAAAGAACGAACAAGGATGTAATGACAATGTTTAACAAAGGGCTATAACTCATGAGTGATTGATGCCATGAAGCTAGTAATCGAATTCAGTTCAGAAATGGTGCTCCAAATCATGGTTGCTAAGTTCGTAATTTTAGATTTGCTCAAGTAAAAAAAACAGAGAATGTCCATTTGGTAAATTAAGCGAACTCAAATGAGATAGTATATATTTTCATTGAGCACCCATCATATTACTAAGCAAATTACATAATTTTATATTGTATGCTCGTTGAAAAGTACCCCTCCAAAGGCTTATTATTTTTAATGAAGGTCAAATTTTCGCACATGATAGAGTCATTAATTAACGGTGAGGGTAAATTTTCAACGTTAAAAATTGATCAATAATCCGTTGAAAAATTATTAGGTCATTATTCAGCAGAGTCAAAATTTTATGCTGCACCGGCTCTTTGTGGAAGGGTAAGTTAGCTCTGGTTAGTATTCAGTCCAGGAAAACTGGTTAGGTGAACCGGTCGCCGTATATAACTGCAAAATTGTCGAAAACGGTGGTTAACCCCAGTGAAAAAAAGAAAGAAAGAAGTGTCATTACCTGTCGGGCAAATATCTTAATACTGACTTGTTTTATGGTATGAAACTTGGTAAGAATATCTTTATCACGGCCCGTCTGTTTAAAGTAACATGTACACTAGGTATATGAACATACATCAATCATTTAAAACAATAATTGACCCTATTATTCTAAGACTGCTAAGGGCTTCAGTCCTCATCCTGATGTCGTCGACTGCAAGTTTGGTTATGGTTTTCGTTTTTTTAGTCTAGTCTTATCTTTAATAGTCAAATCGATTTACTTTACAAAAAACTTATTTACCAACTACGGCTTCACTAAGTGAAATATGTTCCATTTAAAACTCTGCCGGGAATTTTATTACATTATGAATTATGAATTATGATCCCTGCATTTTTTAAATTTTTGACTAATAGAGGTGTTTTAATGCCAGCCGGGCACAGTCGCAAGTGTCTGCATTGGTATGTCCGTGCTCTTGTTTTGTCTGACTATAAGAGCTGCCCAGCTAACTCAATCGGTAGAGCCATGGGCTTGAGTACCGAGGATCGCTTGTACCCCCCCCCCAAAAAAAGAAATACTGGAACATTTCGTCTAGAAGAGCTTTATACAACAGTTATTTGATAATTCGTAACAAATCTGTCACTCTTATGATCTGCTACGAATTTGGTCCTACAAAACATGAAGTAATAAATGACAAAAATAATTGATAAGTCTGAATGAAATGTGTCATATTTTCATATTATTATATAACAAACAGTACCAAATAAAAACATTTATCAATTATCAGATTAAGAAATACTTACAACCAGATTTTGTTGCAATCATCGTTTTGGCATAATTTCCCAATGTGTATCTATCAGAGCTATTTTGTTCAACAGGTCCCCACTTGCGCAGTTTTATTTCACACTAAACAGTTTAGTCCCGGAAGTATTTACCTCAATGTTTATGCAAATAGGATCAGATACACTGTTATAGAAGGCTTTATACAAACACTTGGCCTTGAAATTACGAAACCTCTCTTTTTTTATCATGAGTGTTTATACGATACTTACTCTTTAAGATCATTTAGCTCAACGGCTGAAGGAAAATGCTGGTCTTTGTGTCAGAAATATTAATGCGTAGATGTGTATTTATTCACAATGCACAATATGAAACTTAAGAAAATAAGACATTAGGTCGATTACATTCAAAATTTGTGATCGATTAAACAAAATTTTAATCGTGTTCATTTTTTTGAATGTTTATGAAATGAACACAGCCGATCAACTTCAACAAAAATATAAACAACGACAACAAAAGTAACAACAATTACAGTTACTATGACGACGACAAAAATAATAAAATCAACAACACGAGATGTGAAAGGAAATCGTTATTTTCATTATTTCAACACAAGCGGTGTAAAACATTTGCACGTAGGCATACATACTTGTAAAAAACTTTCATCAAATTCCACACAGAAAAGAATGTGGAAGAATAGACTCCCTTACTCATATTAAGGTCACCGTTCAACAAGCGACTAGACAGGAAACAGTTTTAGGACCACATTTGTAACTGTCCTGTTCCGCCTTACCGAAATTCGTAGCGGACTGATACCAAAAATCCACACCGAAATTCGCAGTAGTCGTGACTTTTTTATTCAGTGGAATGACAGCGGTAGTAATACGTTATGAACACGACAAATAGTTCAAACAAGAATTCGTCCGGATTTATTACCGACACGAAAACGACAGAACCGTAGGTCAAACACATGTCTACCGACCCCTCTGTGGACCTCAACGGAACGCATTCCGAAAATAAAGATTGCAGCATTGGTCGATAAAATTTTGTGATTGCACAAAAGTTTTTGGTAGGATAGCGAACATCTACGAATGTCGACGAAAAGTGTCGAACACATACCGTTCACTGAACGAACCTTTCACGAATACGCCGAATTTAATTCGGTACGCATTCGGTGGAATTTTCGGTTTGGTGGGAAAGGACTGTAACAGATCACATTTGTGACAGATTTGTATTGAATATAATTACATACGCATGAAGCATAGTGGGATTAGCATGTATCTGTATGTAGCATGTCCTTGTTTATTTAAAATTCAACTATGATATTTTTAATTGACTACATGAAGAAAAATACAAGGGACGTAACTCTAAAGCTAAAGAAAATGGCACAACAAGTGTTATCTCCCTTTGTAAATGTCAGCCTGGCAGACCGGAAGTAGCTCTAAACCCAAGCAAAAAATTTAAATAAAACGAGGATAACGTTGACAAATGTTCATTTTTGAACACAGACCACCTTAAAAATTTCCTTGGATAGATTAATAATCTAATTAAAAGTACGTGTGTACATGACAATAGTGCTCGTTATCAATCATAACACAAATTTCAGACTTTTCATCATTAGGTATTAAACTATCGAGGTACGAATATGTCTTGTGTGCCAGTCGCAGCTAGTATCGCTGTACAATATCATAAGGTAACCACAAATGTAATTAATACAGAATGTAATTTGGAATTGGTTTGGCGTTCAAAAGGTTACCAGATAATAGGGTGCACTCACAAGAGGTTTCACTATATCATTTGCAAGCGCTTCGTTGATATGGTCATGTAACAATTTCCATAGTTGAGCGTCCCTGATATGTGCCCCACGTAAAGATAAATACATACAAATTTCAGCATACATGTACATGTAATTGTAATGATAATGATAACATTTTATATCACACCTAAATGAGATAACATATCTGTTTATAATGTATATATAGTTGTCTATATCACAATGAAATAGCGATCCTCTCATGTGATTACGGGTTACCCGAAGTCCACTCTGAACCAATCAAAGTTTTTATCTTGTTTTGACGTTCGTAGAATTTAATGGTGAAATTATTTTGTCGGGCTTAGACCTCTGTTGTTTGTGTCAAATTTCTCATCTAGATTTTTTTCCTAATTTAAGAATTTCTCAGCTTTTTAAATATGATGGTCCAATCTTTAAGCGTGGTGCTTTTCACCATAATGGTCAGCGGATTATTTGTTACATCGGAAGCACAAATACCAATCGGTCAGTGTAGGAAGAACGATTCTTGTTCTTGTATCTATGACGACGGAACAATCGTAAACCTCGGACAATTAGAAGGACGGAATGGAAACCCGGGGTAAGCTATTTTACAGAACATTACTTTAATACAGTCAAACTACCAGTACACGGTACCTGCTCATCGTCATTGACTTCTTTCTATGAAGTTGTTTATGATACATGTAGGTTAGATCGGATATAATGGCTTCAAATCTGAATCTATGTACATAATTGAGTAGAACGTCAGATGGGCCGTTTATAGTGTTCTATCAATTCATCATATAATATAAGAGATGGCTGACAATCCTCTTTATACGAGTACATACATGTACAAAATTTCGCATGGTATATTAACAAAAGTGCCCTCTACAATTAATGTAGTCTAAAACAAACTTACATTTATTCAAATGAAGTACTAATGAAAATATTGTCTAATTACGAATTCATTTCACGCATGCGCGTATCAATATACAGTCCACTCCACTTAGAACGAGATCGCTTATTGCAAGCTACCGCATACAACGAGATGTTTCAAAGTCCCGGCCATTTTCGTTCTTTGTCTATATGTTATTTCTATCGATACAAGGAGATGTCTGTAGCGAAAATATCGGCTAAAGCAATGTCTTTTCATCTGCCCAACGACAAATGTTACACAGGTATAACGAGACCGACGATAATTTGATAGTATTTATAACATATATACACATTAAATTTTTTCCCACTTTATGAATTTCATATTGTTTTAGATTTTTCAACGTGTCAGACAGTCGCCATGATTTGTATTCTTGGAATCCATGCACACCTTTTACATTTAATGGGACAGATTGTACGAACGTCGCTGTAAGTATAGTGCTGTTTTGTCAGGTGTTCGGGATCTCATGTTCAGATGAATTCCAGTCTTACGAAAAATAATCAGTTCAGTCAAATCCATCAGTTTAAAGAAACCCAGTGCTATTTGCATCTAATCCTGCCTAAACATAAACACTCTTTCAGCATACAAGTTCATGTGTTTCAAAACTGTACAAGTAACAACGTTGAAGGATGCCAGTAAATAAACTATTTAAAGTGTCTGTGTTGCTGTAAAATCAATGAGCCATCACTTATAAAAGTTCAGTTGATCATTAATCGATCGACTTGTTTTGTTTCTTGATCTTATAACTAAGTAACTACACCGCCTTTATCTATAAAACCGAGAGACTAAAAAGTATATGTCTACAATACATTTAATTCAAAATCACTAATGTGTGATTTAGTTTGGCCATTTTGTTTCTGAATATTAGGCCATACCAAATCGCGCCTATGTTTAGCGTAGCATAGAGGTTCAAAAACCTAACTAGCTATCCGGAAAAACAAACACGCAAGTACCTCTGGAAAAAAAAGCACAAATTTCCTACTTAATTGCTTCAAAATATTAGCTTCTATCAAAAGTTCAAATAGTCACTCGGTAAGAATAAATATTTCATTTCTTAAATCAAAACAAAAGCATAATATTGATCGATTTTGACGATTGGAAGGCATATTGATACAAAGCAAATCGTTCCAGCATGTAATGGTCCAATAAAGATATTTCAAATGATCAAATATTCAATATTACGATATGTTTTTTGTATTTGACTCAGGTGATCAAAACCTTTCCGTCCGTGGACGCTAACCATAGATACGATATGGTATGGCCTTAGTATAGTCACACCACAATATTAAGACCACGTCTGGGACAAAAAGAAGCGGTCCTAATATTTGTTTTGGAACAGAACAGAACAGATCTTTATTAGACCTATACCTTTGGTATATCGTCAATCAACATATAGATACATTTTGTGTGTATATAAATAACATTTATTGAGGTGTATAACTATACAATATGCGTATACTGTTGTCATGCTTGTTACAGGTATGTATGGTACGTGAAGGTATTCCCAATCAGTTAATTTATGACATTGGTAATCAAGACAGTGCTGAATTCATGGTAGACAGCAACGGAACGTTAAAACTGACTTACACAGCAGACAAAGGCGACTTCAAACGGTATGTATTGGTTTAGAAAACTAAGCACTGTCACCAGTATCATAAAAGCTCATACCCGATTGGTTGTTTCTGTGTTATATTTTAAAACCGACCAATCGTAAGGCTTGTTTCTAAAGGTGTGGTAACTTTGAACCTTATAGACAAAGAAATGAACGAACGACCATAATTTATTTTCTTTTTTACAGTGTGGCAGAAATCACCTTACAATGTATGAAGAAATCAAAGTTTGATTTCTTTGTTGCGGTTGGCGAACAAGAGGAAAACAATGATACCATTATCTATGTACGTACAGAAAACCTCGATAATAAGACCACCTTCCGGACTGGAAAGACCGGTCGTTATAATACGGGTGTCTCATTACCAAGTTGAATTATAGGGGAGTTGTTGAAAGTCAGTCCGAAAATAAATGGTTGTTTATAGCAAGGCGGTTGCAACATTGAAGTGGTCGCTCTTTGAAGTTTTACTGTATTATCATTAATTTCATAGAACAAAATACATGGCATGTAATAAACACAGGCAGTATGCACAATACATTGTATTAAATTATTTTAATTTTGAATTCTGAAATAAACAAGCACAACGGCGTCTTTTAACAATGTACCAGAGGGTTTATTGCTTAAAACAATTTGTTATTTTTTTGTATAGATCTAAGTTTCGTATATAATCAATAGCAAAATTTTGTAATCACTTCACAATTCCCAAAACAGACGCGTTCACTGACCGATACCCCCCCCCAAAACAGCAAGTAAGAATAGTACATTTAATTTGGACTTGTTAATCAGTGTTCTGTAAAGCAATTAGTTACAGTAGACAACAAACAACGCTAACTGGTAGTTTAAAGGACCAATTATATTCAATCTGACTCAGTATGCGCACAGAGAGCGAAGACCTTTACTTGTAAATGTTAAACATTTCCAGCATTACATATCCACCATTTTTTTTCAGAAATTTACGTTAGCCAGTTACTGGGCATGTGCATTAGCTCCTAGCATCGGACCAGCAGCCGTGACGACACCAGATGACTCACTTAGCGGAGGAGTTATATTTGTGATAGTGTAAGAAAAAAAATCATTTATAATTACAGTAAAACCTCAACATTGAGACCACCTTCATGACCCTAAAATCGGTCGTAATTATGAGGTGGTCCCATTATTAAGTTGAATGATAGGGGAGTTATTGAAAGCCAATCCGAAAATAAGTGGTCGTTATAACAAAGTGGTCGTAATATTGAAGTGGTAGCAATGTGAGGTTTTACTATAGTAATTTAAATCAAATTCGATCATTATGGTAATGATTAGTATCTGTTCTAGGTTTAACAGAAATAAAAGACGGAACATCCTTAGTCGAGAGGTTATTTATGTCAAACTAGTAATCACTAGTCCTTCACTGCTCTGAGTTCGAATCCTATCCGGTGCAGAATATCACAGGAGAGGAATCCGCGCAGCTTGCTTACGGAAGGTCGCCGGTTTTACCTAGGTGTACGCCTAGGATGATTCTCCAATGCTAAAGCTGGAAAAAATCACCGTAATGTATGACCCTGGCTGTTGGTGGGACATTAAACTAAACACCAGTGAAAGAAAAAAACAAAGGAATAAAAAATAAATAAAAATGAAATAAAAATGTGTAAAAAAATACGTGAGGTTCCTGACGATTTACATCACTACTCATTTAAAAATGAAATTATGGAATATATAATAGTCTTAAAGTCTTCAAAGACTGGAGATTTTCAAAAATATCTTCAAATCAATATTCATGTTTTTAAACACACGACTTTAGTTTTAAATACAAGTACTCATATTTTGACCTCGAGTTTAAACATCGTAATGTATTGACCGAGTATTTCCAAAAGAATTTCAAGTGACTCGTTTACAATTGAACTAAATTAAATTATATACTAAACAATATTGGGACTATCGTCAGGACCCGAAAAATTAGTCATATTAATGAGGCGGTCTCATTTTCAAATTGAATTATAGGGGAGTTATTGAGAACCGGTCCGAAAATAAATGGTCGTTATAACAAGGCGTTCGCAATTTTTAAGTTGGTCGCTTTTGAGGTTTTACAGTATTGGCATTAATTTCATATAACAAAATACATGTATATGATTTACCAACATTAGACATGTGATAAAACAGTCATTATGTTTTGAATTCTGTGTCAAACAACATGTTAATAACAAGGTGGCCATAATATTAATGAGGTCACAATGTGAGGTTTCATTGTATATAATCAAAAGAATGCTTTGCATAACAATGTTACCATTCTTCATTATGGGTAGAATAAGCTGTGATTGTCTGATATAAAAAACTAAATTTTTCAGTTTGGTGTCGTTAATCGGTGCATATCTCCTGTTCGGAACAGCGATTCAAGCTGTGAATGGGAAGCGTGGTGCAAGAATGTTACCAAATTATGAATTTTGGTGTAATGTGCCTAACTTATGTAAGGTAAGGTGCTTAACTGATGTCTAATGCAACTAAATAAATCATATGTTCATTCTGTTATCAGGCACATCATACAGTCAAACCTGAAATAACGACCACCCAGTCAGAAGGTCAACCTTTAGTACACATATACAGATGAAATACACATATACAGATAAAATACACATATACAGATAAAATACACATATACAGATGAAATACACATATACAGATGAAATACACAAGGACAAAATAGAGGCCACATATAAGAGCACTAGTGAATACTTGACTATATGTTCTCTCAGGTGTGATGGCAATTGAGGTCACAGCAAGGTATTTGAAGCAACTTATTTCATACTTGCAAAACTTCGATAATGAGACCACCTCATGGACCAGAAGAATCGGTCGTAATAATGAGGTGGTCAGAAAACTTCTAACAATTGGTAGTGATGATCACCAAAGATTTGAAGACTGCTTTTATTCACTACGGCACTCACATCTTCATATCAAATAATTGTCTATACATAAATATTGCGTTTCGGTGCGCACTAGAAATAAACTCTAAACCAGGTTGGTTTGAATCAAGTTGTACCATATAATCCAATTCATAAAATATCAAAAATGTAAAATATCAAAAGAAAATGTTATTCGGTAGAATCGTCAACTTTATTGCAAGTTTTCGTTACTATGGTTATCTGATGCCAATCTAGAAATGAGTCCCTTTAAATTAATCAAGCAACAGCGTAATCTACTGTTTATACCTGGTCCCCAACTTAGTTTTATAATATTTCATTTTAGTTAAATTGATATAAATCTGTTTTTTCATTCCAGGGTGGAAAAACGAAAGAGCCATTAGCATCTCAAGGTGGAAAGTATGATAGCATTTAGAATAGATCCATAAAGTCATTAACACCCCACCATACATATAACTGTGATAGTGTTTTAAGATTGATGCGGCTTTAGAGAAAATATATTTCTATTTATAAGACACGTGGTTCATATTTTAACAATATGACTTTATTGTGTTTTAATTCAAGTACGTGTAATTGAATTACTTATTTGTGTACTTCGACATTGAAACTTTGTAGTACATTGTATAATATGGTTAACACTTTATCAAAATCTATTCATGACATAAAAGTACGATCGGAGAGAAGTATCAGACCTGAACATCAGTTTGAAGTAAATGATGATGATAAGGTATCAGCAGACTCAGATGAATCTTAATGAGAGATGAGTGTGTTGAATCCAACAATCACATACTGTGTGAATCCGTAAAGTTTTAGACAACAAACTAATTTCGATTTGACGTCAATTTTATAGCAAATATTTCAACAAAATATTATTTAACAAGCGTTATCCTTGATAAAAATTTAACCAACCATTATGGATGCTTGGTCGTTTCTTTATTTTTCAAAAGTTTAAAGTGTTCAAATCACAGAGATGAATTCATTAATTCATACAAATGAGTGAAAAAAATAGTGAAAATATTTTCATAGTGAAACTGTGACCTTTTCTTTTGTTGTTAAACGATTCTCCATAACAAGTATAATTAATAATTCACAAACTGTTGGATAATTCATTTTGTGTGTTTGACTGTAAGCCGAAATGCTGATTGCGTGAGTCATCTTTGAATTATACATGTATGCACGTGACCTGTTCTGACTTGTACTGAATTGTAATTGTTATCGTTATCATGTTCAACATCTGTTGTTAGTTCATATATAATTTAATTTCATAAACACAGTAAATAAATATACTAAAATGTATTTCAAATGTATTGTTTTATTTTATTGATGATTCTCGTTTTTAAATAACGAATTTATATATGTTATTCATTTGGCCGCGACCGTGGTCAAGTGGTCAGTGAGCTGTATTGTAAATGGGCGACGCGTGTTCAAATCCCGGTCGTGGCCAGTCATGCCCTTCTATGAAAATTTGACAAAGATGATGTCGATTTTCCTCCATATGTAATGTAGTTACTGGCTTCATGTGGAAGGGAAAGTCAGTACTGTATACAGTCCTGGAAAACTAGTTATGTGAACCGGACCCGTATGTGGCTGAAACATAGTTGAAAAACGGCGTTAAACCCCAGTGGAAAACGTGTGATTCATTACCTCCTCATATCATTATAAGTAATGATTATTATCATCTAGAAACAATGTAAATAATCTAAAAAAAGAGGCCTCAGTGATTATAGATTGTAATCACTAGCCCCTCACCGCTGAGTTCGAATCCCACTCGGAAACAAATTTTACATGTGACGAAGATGTGCAGCTTGCTTACGGAATGTCGGTGGTTCTATCCAGGAATAAACCTGGGGGTCTTCCTCCACCGTTTAAACTGAAAAATCACCATCTGACCCTAGCTCTTGGTGCGACATTAAACTCCAGTGAAAGAAAGTCTCAAAACATGTCCCAGTTCTGAGACACGAACATAAAACCAGTATAAAATACCTGATTTTCTCAGTATAAATTCACTAATGATTTAAAACAAGAACGATGTAATTAAACACATGTTTGCTGCTATTGTGCTAAAGGACGTTATGTTTTTGGAATCAAACATCAATATCACTGTCCATCAACCAATTAGTCTATAGAAACCCTGTATTGCAAAAAGCTAGTACATTCAATGTATAAGACTATACAATACTTTGCCGTGTCCACAGTCATGAGATATTTTACCCTGACCTTTAAAGACTGTATTTGTAATGACTTACCAGTAGGTTTCATCACAAATGGTGACTGTCTCAGTAACATAAAATAAACAAATTATTTACACGACGGTAATTGGACCAGTGGAGTCACTAATACATACCTGAGTGGCCCCAGTTGTAGGATGGTTATGGTCGGTGACATGTAATTACTAGCCCATCACCGCGGTGAGTTCGAATCTCACAAAGAACCCGGCAAATTTCACATGTAAGGAAGCTGTTTACTTAGCTCACGGACTTAGGTCGGTAGTTCTGTCCATGTGTATGCCTGGGATCTCCCCACTGTTAAAACTTGAAATGTCGCCAGATGACCATTGCTTTTGGTACGGCATTAAACACATGTGAAAAAATAAGACTCGAATCATGTTATCCTTGCGGAGTGCCCGTCTAATTCAGTCAATATTATCAACATTGTAATATTCTGACATAATCTACATATGAAGTCAAACCTGTATACAAATGCCACCTTTGGGAAAGACAAAATCTGGCCTTTATAGATAGATGACATTTATTCAGAGGTCAGTTTGTTCTAAATAATCAGTGTCGGGTTTTCCAATGAGTAGCCTTTATTCATGGGGTGGTCTTTATTCGGAGGTGGCCGCAAAGACAGGTTTGTCTGTAATTCATTAATCTAAAGCACACATATTCTAATGGTAGACACTATATACATACAAATGAAATCAAACTGATACAGTTTTATCAAACTATGGAGATAATGAATTATACACAAATTTCAACTGAAATTTATGACATCAATTTTATCTCATATACATACATATACATATACATTGATAACATTCAGTGTTAATATTTAACATATGAGTATAATTATACACTTATCAGCTTCTAATTTATCAGACATGTGATGTGCTCACATGTATATGTTCATATTTATGTGTATGATCTAGATGGGTCGTGTGACTCGCGATTGACATTGGTTGAGTTAGCTTGGTACCCGTCCTATAGATGTAAAACATTAAAGGTTTCCGTGCACAGGAAGAGTCAACTGGAACCAGTTTCATTTGGGGAGGTTCAACAACCGGATGTTGCTGTGATCGCGTATTATTATTTTTATTTTTGTACAAAATTTTTAATCCGGAGACAGCAAGCTTTTGATTATAGGGTAATTCTAGCTTCTCAACTTGGAATCTTTTTGTCATGTTCTGATTAAAGACTGGTGAAGTCATCGAAGGTTAATTGATCTGGTCAAAAGTTGGACATTTCTCTGCAATCATGAATAGTAAACTCGTTTTATCCGTGCTCGTAGCAGTCTTATTCATGGTTTGTGTCACAAATGGACAAGTACCCATTGGATTGTGTACGAAAATAAACGCATGTTCCTGTTTCTATGACGACGGAACTATTGTGAATCTAGCACCATTAGATAGGAAGGATGGAAAACCAAAGTATGTCGATTACAATATAATCTTTTTATCAAAATAATAGTAATATATGTATTTCTATTCAAAAATAGTTAGAATATGTTAGTTTGTGTTGGATAATTATACAAATACAGTAAAACCTCATATAGTGACCACCTCAATATTTGTAGTTACGACCACTTATTTAGTTTTGAGCCAGCTTTCAATAACTCACTAATTCAAATTGATAATGACACCACCTCTTTACTACGACCGATCTTTCCGGCCTGAAGGTGGTCTCAATATCGGGGTTTTACTGTATTTTTATCATCTGAGGTGGATTATTGAATTAACTAATTCTTCTGGGTAACCATGTAAGACTGGCCTGGATTTCATGCATTCATGTAGTTCGTGGCACCCTTGACATATTAAGATTATGACCAAATATATTCCCGTATCATACACTCTGATGTATATTGAACGACGTCTAAGGTATATATAATCAGTTGTTTAGCTAGTTAGGACTCAGCGCTCATTTAGTTCGTAAATTATTGTCTTCCATGTACATACATATGCGTGTGTTTTTGATTTTTTTGTAAATAATCTGTCCACATAATGATACTTATCCAGTAGTGCTATGCCTTCCTTTGTTTTTAAAAGTATGGACTCTTATATTGCCATTACAAATAGTCACGTGATTCATTTGAAATTGTTCGTTGAAATTGTGCTTTGATGATTTTTTCCCTATAGGATTTTATGCACTTGTCTAAACATAAATTAAACTGATTGAAAACTTCAAAAAACATAATTTTGAGAAATCGTTTACGTTTCTGTCATCTGTGTAGTAATTGAATTTGCTTGGTAAGGCTATAGATGAAATTATCTTTATGGTTACTCCACCAAAAAATAAGACACGCAGAATCTTTTTTATTCCATAGTTTTCTAAACACCTCTTGTGAAAATGCGAGGTGCTCTTCATGCCTAAATGTTGTCCTAATTTGGATTTGACCGTTTGAATCTTCAGGGCCGGCGCAAACACTGGGCTCGGCTGGGTAACTAAAACACTTTGAGGATGAAATTGTGTGACCGATCTTAAATTTTAGTACCTCGGGGCCTAAAGATCTTACTAATGACATGTACTTCAAACATTTACTTTCAACAGTCAACAATAGATACCCAAAGCAATCAAAAACTAGTTTCCTTATCAAGCAATGGATAGCAAGGATATATAAGATGAAGTATAAAAACTGTTATTGTAGCGAAGGTATTTGTATGAAAGGGACCGCTGAACTTAATATCGACGTTATATTGTGTTTTATTCCAGTTTTAACAACGTGACAGATAAAAGTAAGGACTTGTTCTCCTGGAACCCGTGTACTCCATTCTCGCTTGAGTCCAATGGCTCCGAGTGTCAAAATGTAGCTGTAAGTAAACATTTACCCCCATTAATTAAATGGTTGTGAACAAAGAATGTTAGCCTCCTTAAAAACCCAGCAGTCCAATTTTACTTTTTGTCAAAATTGTTTCGGGCAAACATTTATTCTGACTGTGCACGCTGCACTTCTTAATAGATAATTATGTGACCGTGAATATTTCTATAAAAACTATTACTATTATCAAGCGACAGAACTCTCCAAAGCAACACCATTTTGGAGAAGCAAGTTCGTGTTGTTGTCGAGAGGTTGTTGCTCTAGAGAGGTTGAATTAATAGTTAAATCGTATAGTGGGAAAAATCATGCTGTTGTTGGAAGGAGGCTGTTGCTCAAGGTCGCTCTGGAGAGGTTGTACTGTATGTACATTTGTACATTTTTGATAGGTAGACAAGTGGTAGTCAGGTGAAATTTTCTTGGTTTCGATTAGAATTAGAAAAACGAGCATCACTACATTGGGTATTGTTGTTAATAATCAGATTATTGACTATTGATTGTTTTTTTTGGCGATAGGAAAAGGTGGTCAAGAGATACGGTCTGTAATTACGAAAGTTTGCAATCATGGCGTACTGCGTTTTCAGCTCATACCAGCATCGGAAAAAGTCTTAAATTTTGTTCGTTCAACAGGAAATTATAATATTAATATTATATTCACGTTGATTATGAACATGCATGTATGAATATTTCAGCTTTGTATGATACGCCAGGGTATTCCACAAGAACTGGTGTATGATTTAGGTAACCAGGATACAGCGCAGTTCAGTGTGAATACGAACGGTACCCTTTTACTGACATATACGGCGGACCAAGGAGACTTTAAAAGGTATATATATATATGTCAACTACAGTCAAACCTGTGAACAAATGCCACCTTTGGGAAAGACAAAATGTGACCTTGATTGACAGATGACCTTTATTCGGAGGTCAGTTTGTGCTAAATAATCAAAGAATGACCTTTATTCACAGGGTGATCTTTATTCGGAGGTGGCCGCAAACCCAGGTTTGACTGCACATCAATTTATCAATGATTTACTAGAATAAAAATTGTTTATTCAAAAATGGAAAGTTATGGTTCGGAACACTCATATTTTAAACGGTAGATAATAACCATTCGTGTCATGCATGCGAACACGTATTTTGCAATTTTGATAAAACATGAAGATAGCAATATCACGTATTTAAATACATGTATATTACACATTTTAGATTATGTTTTTACCCCTCGGATATAACTTGTTCTATGTACGTATGTTATATTCACTCGACAGTTTGGTCTTTTGAATTTAGAATATTTTCTATAAATGGTATGTTTATTGTTTGAACATGACTCCACACATCGGACATTTCTCTATCCAGGGTTTCTCAGATTGCTCTACAGTGTATGGAAGGGTCCAAATTTGATTTCTTCGTCGCTGATGGCGAACAAGAGGAGAAAAATGATACCATACTATATGCAAGTATCTTAAGCAAAATGTCGGGTTATTTCTACGAACCCGTATGTCATTTTTTCCTATACTGAGAAAATCGCATTTGAGGTTTTGAACTGCAATAACTTTAAGCGAGTTTACGGGTTTATAGAATTGGGATTAACCCTATTTAGGACAGATCTTCAAGTAGGTAAGAATGTTCATAGTAAAGGGTTCATCTCATCGAGACAGAAAAATCTCAATACTGTCAAAAATTAAGTTACGGTTTTGTAGAAATAATACGAAAAGTGTGCACAGTTATTTCAACGATTATTTTCAACTCATCCTGTGAATTGTTTGACATCGAATAATGATAGATTTTTTTAAATCATGAACATTTATGCGTGTATACATCTACATACTGAGTCATTGTATTTCTGGATTGGTCGTTTAGCTAGATCGCTAAAGCGCGAACTTTGCAAGAGTAATTAAATATATCATAATTATTTTTTGAATGCCTTCATCCATATTAAATGAGGTAAAATGGCATGTAAGCTTTACTTCGTGTGGATCTGGGTGAATATAAAAGTTCGTGGACATATATTGGAAAGTAAGAGACTGGGTGTTAACACGTGCCAAACAATTTTCTGCAATGTCAACAACTCAAAACTAAATAAGTTTGGTCACTTTTTACTTGCTAATCAGTTGTTAAATATCTAGTTCTATAAGATTTATGTATATGTTGAATTTTCATTAGTTGAATGGCAAACAACTGCTTTTAATTACAGCGAAGTAACTTTAAGGGGAGACAAATCTCACATTATTAAATAATGGAGTAAATACGACCATGACAGAAAAAAAAATATATTCCTGTTTATACAGCAAAAAGACAAATGTTCTGGCTGTATTTATAGTAGTTCATATCCTTTCAGAAATTTACATTAGCCAGTCCCCTAGCCTGCCCCAAGGGACCAAACTTGAGACCTGCTGACGAAGTGGGCACACTTGGTGCTGGGTACATTATCCTTATTGTGTAAGTAATTTTATGATTAAACTGCTAACACGAATGCTATATCCTGTAGATGGTTTAGAAAAAACACCTGAACTGATTTATCTTATTGTTATCCTACAATACTTGAAATGATATCCTAAAGATGACCCACCAACCTAACACACTTAAACGTTGTAAAATGTTCATACAGTGCAACCTCTCAAAAGCAACACCCTTTGGGAGAAGAAAATTAAGTTGTTGTTGAGAGGTTGTTGATCTAGAGAGGTTAAATTAATAGTTAAATCGTACAGTGGGAAAATCATGCTGTTGTTGAAGGGAGGTTGCTGCTCAAGGGAGGGCCGCTCTGGAAAGGTAGTAATGTACCACACAGAAAAATCTGAAATTTAAGATTAGCTTTGGAACCAAGAAAATATTGATATCGATGTGAGCTCATCATCAAGTTTGAATATAGTGAAAATATTGAAAAAAAAACGGTTCGAAAATATGTGATCGTTCTTATGAGGTGGTCGTTATATTGAGTTGATCGCTCAGTTTTTTTACTGTATTTAATTAATGTAGAAATGTATTTAGTTAAAACCTATTTTATTCACATCACTTATACTACAGTAAATCCTCTAAGCGAACACTCAAAATTACGACCACCTTCTTATAACGACCTCTCATTTTCGAAATAGCTTTCAATAACTCCCCTATTATTCAACTCGATAATAAGACCACCTCATTATTACGGTCGATTTTTTCGGGTCCCAAAGGAATGAAATCATTCCAGTTGATTTTTCTAACGATCAATAGTCTAATTTTAAAGGTTATTGTCCAAATGTTTAATAACAGCTATCTCAGCAAAGCGTGTCTATGAAACTGAGCCAAGGGTTAGAGGTTATAAAACTTAAGGTCTCAGAGTTCAAATCTCACATCTTGTCTTATAATCTTTTAAATTTAATCTTGATCATACAATAATGATATTATCGATACATTATTGTGACAGTATAAATGACCTGAATATGTATTTAAGATTTTATTATCTCTATCTTTTCAACCATAATACTTTGAAAATGGAATTTAGATTTGAGCCCGGAGACTGTTCTCAAGCTTTGTAACCTTGGGGCCAGGTCAAAACTTTTTAATTATACATGTGTACGCACGTTTTTCGTTTTTTGTTACATATTTTTAGTCAAATGATTTTATCATTTTCAGGATTGCTTGTTTCATTTCGGCTTATGTGGTGTTTGGTGTGATGTTTCAAGCCTTTGTGAAGAAAGAAAGTGGAAGGAAATTATGCCCTAACCATGAGTTATGGTTTTCTATCTGTGTAAGTTTTAGGAAAATTGCTTTAAAACTTCTACACTAAACATTTAAACAAATCGGTAAATTGTGGACAGAATTTCTTTGACGTAACTAGCAAAACTATAAGACTAGATATTTAAACAAATAAGTGAATTTTATGCATAATTTCTCTGACGTAGCTGCCTGATTAGAATAGGGCGATTCTGGCTGAGACGAACGTGGTGTTAAGCTCTGTACTGGTTACAAATTTGTACAGCTCGAAGTTACGCCATACCTCAGAACAATCAAGGAAATCCAACCATCCATCAGCAATATACAGTCAAACCTGTGTTTGCGACCACCTCCAATTAAAGACCACCCTGCGAATTAATGTCATTCTTTAAAACCCGTCACTAATTATGTAGAACAAACTGACCTCCAAATAAAGGCCATCTTCTCTCATTAAAGGCCACATTTTGTCTTTCCCAAGGGTGGTCTTTGTTCAAAGGTTTGACTGAACAAACTTACACGACAATTGCTTTGTATAAAAGTTAAACAAAGATTTACGTATTATCTAATAATTAAAGAAGTAATGACATACAAGACAATATATTGTATCATGAATTAAAGGTATGTAACTCTTGAGTGACATTACAAAATCATGATGATGAAAACTTAGTCCCCAATGGTTAAGTGGCATTTTTATCGTTTATTTTGTTGCATGTTTACAAAGATAAAGATAAAATACAACTGTGGAAATCCTCTGTACAGGTTCCCCTATAAACCAGTTTTCCCTCTAAATCCGTCAAATGTTCTGGTCCCGACTTCATTACTATATAATTAAAAAATCCCCTCTAAACTGGCATCGCCTCTAAATCCGTCAAATGTTCTGGTCCCGACTTCGTTACTATATAATTAAAAAATCCCCTCTAAACTTGCATCGCCTCTAAATCCGTCAAATGTTCTGGTCCCGACTTCGTTACTATATAATTAAAAAATCCCCTCTAAACTGGCATCGCCTCTAAATCCGTCAAATGTTCTGGTCCCGGACTCGGTAGGTTTAGAGGGGTTCCACTGAATTAAATTCAAATAGCTAATGCATGGCTTGTGTTATGATTGTATTTCTACATATATGAAGACTGAACGCAGCTTTGGAATTTTTGAAACACCTTGATTTTACATCCTATCTTTATACTTTACTGTTAAATGAAAAGAGTTTTCTGATTTCGAAAAAAAAAAACAAATAAGATTAGTCATTTCAAAAATGGAGATTTTTTTTGTATTTCAGAGTGGCTGTAAAGGAAGGAGCGACAAGGGGACTAAATATGACAGTATATAAGTAACCTGAACGTTTCTAATGTTATGAACAGTTTAAACAATTCCCACTCACTTTTTGTGTTAATAGGCCTACAGCATGAAGCGTAAGTTGTGAAGAAACTTTGTCTGATTAAACTGCGCGCTACAAGGATCATCAGAGTATGGCATCCATTTTGAGAGACTTTCTACCGTTCTACCGATATTTTATTAATTATTTTATACTCTATTTAGGCTACATGAATTAAATTATATTAGAACGACACACATTTTTGTATTAATCTTTGGTCAAACTCGCATTTCAACCCGGGGCTTAAATCTTCCAAGAGTTGTCGTCCCCGAAACGCACACAAATAAACCATAATAGTCCATCTGTTAATTAAATACACAAATAATCATATGAGTGGTGAATGTATCAGTATCGTACCAGAGAATTTATTATAATTATTCATATTATTTATTTACTATATCAATACGTAATAAGCTTTCAATGCCAGTGGGCTTTTTAAATTTACCACCATTTTGGATACAACACCAATAAAGAGACAGCGTTAAAATCTCACAGACTCAGGCGTTATAATGTCAGGCTTCCAGCCAGCCTAACATAGAATGAAATTTGTGGAGGTCATAATATATGTTGTAATTTAATTATAGTTCACCAACCCCTGAAATAAGCCAATAAAATAAACGTAAATACAGGTAATTTAGACGCATATTTACCTAACTTCCAATAGGTGAAACTACTTTGTGTAAAAGAAAAAATATGAATGAACCACTTTTGATAAAGGATTTTTCAATTACTTCTAAATAAATTCCTGATAAGGGATTTAAGTATTTTTAGTGTAGTTTGTGGTTCGACACGACCACTTACGGACTTATCTGCCTAAGTCAACATACGAATCCTTACATCAAGTACCGTATTAAACAATTATACTGATAATTGTATCACGAATCGGGCATCGGTTCTATCAGTTCATTGATATTTTTCTGTGGGGTTTAACGTCTCAAAGCCACGTTAGTTTAATTATTTTTTCAGTTTGTTTTCCAGAGGTAGAAAATTCCAAGCATACACCTAGGTAGAAGTACCAACCTTTTGTACGCTAGATTGACAGTTTCTTCTCATGTGAAATTTGTCTGATCTCGGGTGGGATTCGAACTCACAGCGGTGAGGGACCACGGATTACCACTTCGATACAAAAACGTCCCGACCACGGAGACCCCGATTCATTGATGTACCGAACTTTTAAATGGTTTGCCAAACTACAAGTCTGTCTGTGCGTAAACGACTCTACAATAAATTTACTATTTTGTAAACTTTCCATTCATTGGTGGCTGCGAGTTCGATTCTTTTCGTTTTATACGTTTCAAACCTAATGGTCCGTACAATATACCTTCCATGTTTGATTAATCGTCAGAGATATTTTATGAAACATTTTAAGGAGTCCGTGTTGAAACAGACTTGTAATTAAATATTGTTGGTCGAAAAAATGTACCGTTGTATTTTATTCTAAAATACTTTGAAGAAAGGGTCAGCCCTATGCCGAATTCAATAAATTGACCACCGTAAAAATTTAAATCTGACTCCCTAATTTAACTACCGTCGAAATGTGGTGTATTCTCCCTTGATATGAAAATAAATATTAAATTGACTCATCATTATTTGATATAAAGTATAATATTTTAGATTTTTTTTGTGTTCATGATCTCTTTAGTAATTCTCTGCAATAGTTGTCTTCATCAGTAAAGCACAATTGACAGCCCTTTAATAAACATTTCGGCCTCTTTGATCCCTAAACAGAAACCGGTAATTTGACGTTTATTGATTCTATTACAAATTTCAGCCAAACAATAAAGTCGTGATCAAATTTTAATCTTGGATTATTCAAACCCGGTTTATGATCAGGTAATCTTTTATTGCTGTTAGTTATGTGATACAAAATTTCATAAAATTGTCATAAACAACCTAACGAATGAATTGTTGAAAATCTTTCAACATCACTCGCCAAATTTATCAAATTATAAAAATTAAAAAATTAAAACTTGCACCGCACTATTCATTCTTTATCCCCCATGAATAGATGTATTCAAAATTTACTGCATCATTTATTCACAAATAATGCATGATGTAAAACGGTTCATACTATATTCACAGTGAATTATCGTGCACCGATGTTTAATTTTCCACGACAGAGATTTGTAACCACGCCTTCTTGTTTGACAAGCTGTATTTGGACAAGTTCACAAGTACTCCGGGTCCGCCCCTATATTCCTGATTATTAGTATCTGTCACGATGTGTTATCTTAAAATTCTAGGGGGCACGCGCCAAGATCGACAAGGTCGTTAATACTGATACACGAATAAACGCACGCGCCATTGAATTTTCTGATTGGCTAATCCAAATATAGGCACGTGCCGCTATGACTACTAATATGGTATAAAAAGACTCCATATGACTTGAGAAAAGTGACTTGTGGTAGAGATTTTAACAGATATTCATAACGGTCCATCTTGACAATCTTATCTGAAATTATTTTTAAAAAAGATGTTGGAAAATTTTGAGTTAGACTATTTCATTGACGACTATCTGGATGACTTATCGGAGTCGTCTTTCTCCAACACAGACGATGAGGTTTCAAATTCATCTTTAGACTATTGTAACTTTGGTGCCTATGTTATACAGTCGGATCATTTTGGAAAGTGTAAGAAAAGTCGCAAGAAGAACTACCATCATCAGATTCAGCAAAGACATGCTGCCAATCTCCGGGAGCGTAGACGCATGCAGTCTATAAATGAAGCGTTTGAAGGACTCAGATCACATATACCTACCCTACCATACGAGAAAAGACTTTCTAAAGTGGATACATTAAGACTAGCGATTGGTTATATAAGTTTTCTTGCTGACATGTTAAATTCTAGTGCGACATCAGACGGCCCGTTCCATAGCTCGCTAGAGAGTTCAAGAAAAGTAATCATACATTGTCATACCGGTAAGTAAAATTTAGTAGAATATTTCAAATTTCTTCAATTTCATAGGTCGGCGGTGCGATACCAGTACAGGTAAAGATTGTTATGGGACCTTTCACACCCACAAAATATCCATTTTTATTATGGATAGGTTCTAATGGTATCTTTAAATAATTATATTTGATCTGGTATCTAAGTATATTATTGTAATAGAAATCAGTAGCTACTTCACGATTTATTTAGCCTCCAATCAGATGAAATTTTCAACCACTGGAATTTTTATTAGCTTTTTTACATACCGGCCTGGTATCAATAGTGTGCCATAGTTGGCAACTCCGTAGATTCATTTTCCTTTACAACAAGAAGGGACCAAATTGAATATTATGTTATAAACCCAAATATCTAAATAGTGTTATATTTTTATTCCAGGTTTCGACGGCGGAAATCCTTTCGATTCACCCACATTGGTTGGTCACTCTTTGTCTTGGACCCACGATAAAGTACAATGCCCTGGACCGGACCACAAAATGCACGCAAAAATATGGCGACCGGAAGACCCGTGCGTTAACACACGAAATGACGTAAAAGACAATAATAACTGTGATAAATTGTCCTCAAAGCACCCAGAAAATTCTGGTTCAAGTAAAGACGACGAAAGGAAAAGATAAACTAAAAGTAAAACAAATCTTAAATATGTATAAATGCGTATGTCACTGACAATCATCAAAGATCATCCTATACGTACGGATAAACATGTACAAGATGTTGATATTGTTTTCTTTTGTATGAAGAGAATTTTTTTACATTTTATTTGAGATATGATGACAACTTCTGAAGTTGTTCTAGTCTTTCCGTTTTACATGTTTTTAAGAATAATGGTTAACATTTCAATCGGTGTTTTATATTTTTGTTCATGAATATATGAATAAAGGAATCGGTGTTAATTTTTATACATAAGTATTCATATTCTTTATTTGCTTTGATATTTTGAATATCAATAAAAGTGAATTAAAACATTGATTTTCAGGTTTAGGTTAACATTTTCAAATTTTGAAATACATCAATTATATTTAAAAATTAAATTATTTTCCTGTTTACAAACTGAATCCAATTATGACAAATAGAATTGATCGATCATTTCTAAGATAATTTTGTATTACTTTGTATTTAATGAAACTAGTCATGTGTTTTGATATGTATCCTAGTCGGAAGTAACCAGGAAGTGCAATTAAAATCTAATTACCTTGTCAATGGTGTATATTTATCATAGTCCTACAAGTATCTAAGTTATTGAACATGTTAACTTTATTTTTTATAATTATGATAATGTTGTTGATGTTTTATTAATTTAATAAAATATTTATGTATGACTTGATGTTGTTGTTAAATATTTTGCATAATACAGTAAAACACCTGAAAAGCGGACTCCCTGAAAATGGAAATTCTCTGAAAATCGGATGATTTTTCAAGTTCCATTTATTATTCTTCTATAATCAGTAATTTTCTGAAAACCAGACTTTTGGCCCTGTCCGGAAGAGGTCCGGTTTTCAGGGGTTTTACTGTATATGGAACTCTGACGGATGGACAGTAGCGTTTGGTAAAATGGTGCTATCGATTCTGTTCAAGGCTAAACCGTTTATATTCTATTATGTTTTATTGTGGATTGAGATAGATTATCATCAAATACAAATACGAAATATAATTTACTGTACGGATCAGTTCTATAATACATGTTACATGTTTTATTCCGCCGAGAATATTTTTTTCACTGAGTTTAACGCCATTTTTCAACAATTTTTCATTTATATAAGATGGCGGTTCGTCTAATCAGTTTTTCTGGATTGTATTCTAACCAGTACTAACTTATCCTTCCACAAGGAGCTGACAACTTCTACACATATGGAGGAAAATCCAAATTTTCATAGAAGGGTATGATCTGTCGCGACCAGGATTTGAACCCGGTCGCGGCCCTGTCAAGAATATACTTAGACTGTCGCACACAAGAATGTTAAAAGTACAACCAGTCCCTGAATTATCACATTAATAAAGATTAACGTGCCATCGAAAAATAATTTTAATTATGAAAAGATCTGCTCTCATAAAAAATCACATGGTCTCGTTTTGCTTTCTACTGTATTTTTTTTCACTTCTGTTTTCGTAATCACATGATTTAAACCACACTTGCCTAACAATACATTTGATTTTTTTATGCAAAACTCGGACAATACAAAGCAGACACAATTATGAAAATCTTTTTATTATTGAACCAATCCGGACTACAATTCGATGCACGTGGCGCTATGAAGTACACCAAGTTTTCTGGCGACCTTCTTACAAAAACAGAACAGCCCTGGTGTCGTCTGAAAGACATATGTGAGCTAAAAAAAACACGTTTTAATCTTCAATATTTGCTTGTGGTATATACAGAGACATTTACTGGTATATCCCCAAAATATTTAATAGGATAAAACATTGTTTTACTTACAATTTATTTATTTAGTGGTGTTTTATGGCGCATCGACAACTAATGGTCACGCAGCACGCATCAAAATGATTTTTGTATTTACAAACATGGAGTTACAAGAAATGCGAGTTTCAGATAGGAGCTTAGATATGTCTATGAATCTGACCCCTGATATCCAGCCCAGGTTCTTAGTTAGCGTTTAGGAGGTGAATACTTTTATCAAAGCACTGGTAAATAACATTCTGGCAATATTGGGGTCTACAACTTATCACTACACATTTTTGTATACATCATGATGTTACATTTTGTTATCAGATCCAGCTGATTAAGGTCAAACAAAGAATAATGTTGAACTGGAAACGATCCTAGAATATCGTACTAGAATCAATCAACCATTTACCAAATTATCACATTTATAAATACATGGCACACTAAATATATAAATGTCGGAAGTTGTTGCATATTATGTGTAAAGAGTTTTCTGTCTGACATGAAAATGAATAAGAAACAAGAAGCAGATATTTGTTGAAAGCAAAAAACTAGTAGTTGCCGTTTATCAGTTTAATACCATAGCCCAACTTAAAATACTTTTCGCATATCAGAACTATAAAAATAAGTCTAACCTGAGTTAACGGTCGTCATATGAACAAAGGTCACTAATTAGCACATATTTAGTAATAAAATATATCAGTCAATTCAATTACGTCTATTCGTGCATAACAACTAATTTTTCGCATTCCCTTATGATTGCTCTTATGTACATTATGCACAATGGTTATTTACTTCTCATCTAGAATATATAAGGCGGGGAAGTGCAAATGATTTGATATTTAGAATTGAAGATGATAACATTTTTTTATCTTTAAGTGCACATATTGAAGCCATTGGTATTTAGAACATAACAACACGTCGATTAATTTCGTATTTTAATAGTGACTTTCACGGGACCCGTTAATTAATTCTTTATACTTGTATCCACATTCACTAAACCCACTACATTGAGACAAAGAAGGACATGGTGGGGAAAATTCACTACACTATGTCCGAATTTTCCTACATCCGAATTCATAATCAATTTGTCATATCTTTATATATGATATTTACCATCATTACACGATGCAAAATATGCGACCCATTCATGCCTTGGTTTCTACGTATGACAAATAATTATATCACCCATTTTAAAAGATATTGCATTTATCTAAATATCTGTGTATGGAGACACGTGGGCTCAGATATATATCATCAACTCATCTGTACACAAATCAAGTGAGAAATAAAGCCGTATTCGTCAACCGTATAATTACAATTATATTATATCATCCGGTTTTTACATGCAATTTGCGATTGCTTGCGAAAAAAATGCCGAGTAAAAAGTCACATTAGGTCATGCTTAAAAAATGTCGGTTTGTGGTCACTTAAACTTGCAACATTTTTTTAAAAAAAAAGTTATTGACAGTATGCAGGTACTAAAATATGAAAAGCTGGAATATAGAACGATTTTTTGGTCTGGGATTTTTTAAATGAGTCGGTAGCGTAACAGCAAACCAACGATTTTTTAATGATGACAACAACTATTGATCTACCGAGTTTCGGATTTTAATAAGTTGCTACAAAAGAGCCAATAAATAAAATGACGCGTAATGTATTAAACATTATTTCAAAGGCGTGACTAATAAAATTGTAGAAATGAGTTCTATATTTTTAAAATGAAAAAAATACTGGTCAAACCAGATGATTGATGGTCCATAGTCTGTTCACATTTCGGCGCCAAAATCAACCAAGTAATTATCAATCAGTTTTGAAAAACTTATGAGGAAACGTAATTGATGTGTAAACATTGATAGCTGACCATAAATATGGAGTGTCCGATGTTCTTAACTGTCCGATTTATTATACACTCCTACTCGAAATGGTAATAATATTATGATAGCGAACTTTTTCTCCGATATCACTTTTCCTTTTATCTCTCTTTGAAGATGTTACAAAGATGCGTAAATTTGAATATGATTTGCATAAATGAAATGTTTATATGGTCAGGAACGTATTACAGAAACTATGCCGCCGTGTCTTAAACATTATCTTCACTGACAAACATTGTCCGAGGTTTTCCGATCGGTCGTTAATCACGATTTTAACAATAACCAGCCGAGTTAAAATAATTATCCTTCGGTAAAAATGTGGCATCATAAAAAAGGAACAGTTGCGTATTTGGCAACTGTGTATCGTAATTATCTAAATCAAGTTTTCAGTCCCTAGATAACCGATAAATACCTTACTGGTTACTTTTTACAATGGGTTTATCGCCGTTTTTCAACAATTTTTCAGTTATATACGGCGACCGGTTCGTCTAACCAGTTCTCCTGGACTGTACTCTAACCAGTACTTACTTACCCTTCTACAATGTGCTTACTGGTTACTATAACCTCGGCATTACTTATGCATATTTATTAGACTCGAACACTCGATCGCTTTGAACTAATTGCCGGAACCTTGGCTGTAAAGATTGGAACCAGCCGCGACCGTGGTCCATTGGTTAGTGCACGGGAATTGTAACCCACAATTACGGGTCCAAATCCCGGTCGTGGCAAGTCATACCCATGTATGATGTCGATTTTCCTCCATATCTGGAGAAGTCGCCGGGTAAGTTAGTACTGGTTAGAATACAGTCAGGAAAACCGGTTAGGTGAACCGGCCGTCGGATACAACAGAATTATTGTTGAAAAACGGCGTTGGACCCAGTGAAAAGAGTATTAGACCCGCAACACTTCGATATCAGTGTTTGCGAATGTCCACGTTATCTGCCAATTAAACTATTACAACTACGCGGGCAATGTTCAACGCAAATAACACGAATAATTTACTCGTATTTAAACGTTAAAACATATGAATAACAATATCAATAATAACCATGTACTACAGGGCTTTCTATGCCCCAAACAACGAGAGAAAATATCCTTTGAAGTCGTTATTGTAGAAGCTCTGACTGGGTATCGAGTTAATATCGCAGTGGCCTCGTCTCCAAGAATGCCCGTATGCGGGTCCATTCATGCATATTTTAACATATTAATCTCTAGTCCATGTGTAAAACTATCACATGAGCATCATATTAAGTCGACTTATAATTTGATATGCCATCATTAAGCATTATATAAATAGACTAAAAGAAAAAATATTATATAGAATTGAAATATTTAGCTATTTCATTGTGACGTAAATAAAAATGCTGATAATTATGCAATTTATTTTTTTTTAAAAAAAAAACTCAATTTCGCGGTGACTGCTCATCTAGACTTTTTGTTTGATAGCAATATATTGCAAAAAACCTAAATCAAAGTAATAAATACATAATGATAGATAAAATAACTCAAACACTATAAGATAGAAATAAATTTTTGTCATCGTGGCCACATCATATTTGTGTATGGTGACCATTTAAATATGGAAACACGCACCATTTAACTCATGGTATTTTTTTTTCACAATTCATTAATTATTAATTATTTCTTGCTGAAACTTCTTTTTACAAAACTGTAACGTTTGTGCTATTCGTTACATTCTAGTTCGTCTATTATTGAAATGTTCGTCTCCTTTTTTAGGCATCATTATAAAATTTATGCTTTTTCTAGTAATGAAATGCTCGTCTCATATTTTTAGTCATTTTATGAAATTTATATTTCATATAACATTTTGACCGTGGCATGCGCGAATTGTATATACATGTATTATACATGCATTTAAATATATGCATGTATTGCCATGTTAAATGAATGTAAGATTATAATTTTGTAAATGTGTAACTTTGTAATGGGCAACACATATACAGTTAAATCCATATATTGCTAAGTAAATTATCTGTTCTGTTCCATCAATATTTAATCAGTTAAAGTGTCGGATTGAAAATAAAACTAAAATTTTTTAACTAAATTCTAAAATGCCTCAATACTTTTTAAAATATGATGACAATGTTGTTTATCAAATTGACAAAACTTCTCACAGTAAACTGAAATAAAACCTAGAATATTATTTTTCTTAACAAAATAATAAAAACTACACTTTTATTATCCACTCGCAGTTTTATTATCCTGGTATTTTATTTCAATTAACGTTACTGAAATAATTTATTTGGTGTCTGTTAATTAGTTTCATAATTTATTCATGATGTCATTAATTATTTCGTGAATTGATTGATATTATTAATAATGAATTGATGTTTTCTCTAATGAAAAAATAGATACGGAATATTTCAATATTGCAAATTATTAATGGCAATTATTCCTTAAAATTTACGTGCGCGACAAAACAGCTTCTTGTCAAACGCCCCTAAAATAAATCGTGATAATTAAGGGCCATTCTGACGGGTCCCAGCATCAGAAGAGGATTCAGAATAGCTGAAAATTATTTATGATTTCTAATTAGCACTTTGATTACATTTCGTAGGATGACGCTAAAATACCCTCTTTTCGGTCTTCAATAGTGTCGTCTGCCAATCAGAAGCGTCACGAACGAACGCAGAGCAACTTTAACCGGAAGTCAGGCTAAATATTTTCACGCTTGTTTAGTTTTAACACTATCACTTTTTATTCGTGTTTGAACATATAAATGATATAAATTAGATCCATAAACGAACATCACACGTGACGCATGACACGTGTGTCAATATTTGTCATCGAAAATCAATGTACTGTCTCTTTCAAATGGTCGGCACGAGACATTATCTTTTGATGGATAAATATTTCCTTTGTGACTGGTGAACTTTTTTGACACTAAAAGAAGTTAAAAGGAATCCCCATCCAAAATTTACGAGTATATTAAACACAATTTAACCGCGTGTTCACGTGCATCATTCAGAATTATAGAAGTATTACTAAAAAGATAAGGGTCATGTGATCGTAAGTTGTTTAAAGAAATTTTTAAGTTAATAATGTGTACATACTTCGATCATATTTGATTTTTACAAAGAAATATTCCGCCTATAAAACAAAAATAATTCGTAAATATTACCAATTTTATGCACCAGTCGAAACTACTTTTACTAAGGTTGTTCCATAGTATATTCTAATTGAACACCGTGGCTATGAGTGTGATAACTTTCGTGTCAAGTAATTGTATTATTTCCGGCCTGGCACGGAAACCATTCTTTAGTCTTTTATCAATTCTCTATATAAACTGGTCCCGTTCCATGTTGCAGTGCACTAATGGACCGTTGTCTCTGTACAACCAGAGTCAACGGGAACCAGTTTATTCTCTATACACTGTTGTACGAAAAAAAGCCTCGGCGGACATTACATAATTATGTACAATGGATACTTAAGATTTTTTTCTTAGATTTGTCTCGCCGATTGATACCCCTCGTTGTGGATTTCATTTGGCTGTAAATGTTAAGAATTCGAGGCACAATTGTGTTATTTCCGTACACTGCATATTTCTGTTCCTAAGAAAAAATATAGAACGAAAGACATTATATCATTGACAGATATCAATATTATACTTAAGCAATTAGGAACGAAAATATTATTAATTTTGTTCAATTATCTGCAAAAAAAACATCAGACTTAATTAGGACGCCTTTTGATATAGCCTTTTGTTGGAAATAAAAAAGCTTTATTCTATTTTTAATTGCTAATAATAAAGTAGTGAAGACTGCTTCATGCCAAATAGAAATTAACAGTTATGAATACGCCACTATTTTTAAATAGGAATTAATTCTAGACTGTCCAATAGATGGCGCCGTGTTCACGTCCCGTATTTTCTTTCCATAGCAACCAGAACTTCGATAGCAGGAGAGCGGCTTGACTATAGAATTGATGGATATTATCTCAAGAATATCATCTAATTGTTTGCCTAAGAATTGATCCTAACTTTCTCATTTTCTGATTGTGTATATAAAGACCAGTTTGAAAGATGTCCAGACATTAGAAAAAACGAGAAATAATGCAATACAAATATTTTATTTAAAAACCCCTGAAAATCATGGTACAGGGCAAACGCAACATTTGAAACTGATACGAATAATTACGACAAAAATGAACGAGCGCTTAAAAGAGCTAGACTCCAGATCTATTATTCATTTTTCAGTTTAGAAACTCCCATTGTTTGATAAAGATTATCAGAATAAGTAAAAAAAATACAGTCAAACCTGTGTATGAGACCACCTCAAAATAAAGACCACCCTGTGAATAAATGCCATTCTTTGAGAAAGAAACATCACTGAATATTTAGAACAAACTGACCTCTGAATAAAGACCACCTGTCAATAAGGGCAACATGTTGTTTTTCTCAGGAGTGGCCTTTGTTCACAGGTTTGACTGTAATTATAAAACCGTAACGTCTGTGTTTATTTGATACGGTACTTGCTTATATTTTCAGACATGTATAGTTTTAGTCATGCAGTGGAAATATGATAAAAAACAGATTTTATTTCAGTTGTGCTAAATTTCTACAAATTTTTAACAAAACTTTTACCACTAAAATTTATACATCACGACAAAATATTTCTCAAATGACATTAAACTATTGAAGAAGCTATTTCAGTCTTGAATTCTATATGCCTTTCTTTCGTCCCTGAGATAATTCCGATCCCATAAGTGATTTCTGAGTTTCGACGTATTTAAAATTTCTATGATAACTATCGCCACTTCAAATACTAATCTAATACAAAATAGACCAGGGGAGAATGGAACGGGACGGAACGGTACAGGACGGGAATTAGACTATTTGATCATTATCAAATATATTAATTTATACCACATAGCAGGACCATTAGATTATTAATTAAGAAACGACGGAAACGCGAAAAATGCTGACAATTTACAGCTTAACGGGTACGTGATGAAAACTTGTTTATACGATCGTAATAATCACACACAATGTCGAAATCTCAACTCCACTTTCTGCACATCATTATAGGCTATAAAATGGAGTACAGAGTGAAACAAGAACGGATATTCATGGCCTTAAATTTCTTCTTGGAATTAGCGAACATTTAGCCTTTTACTGGAGAAGCTGGGAAAGCTGAAATGTTTACCAAGCCTGGGAATACAGCGTATGCGAAAGTGTTCCAATCATTATAAATTGACAAGGAGTGTTAATTGATACTGGTTGAAGTATAAGACACCTGAATATTGAACTAATACTGTTCATATTTTATAGCCGATGAAGTGCGGTTTTATTTAGAGGCGGTTTGATGTTCTGGCTGGTCGGAGATTTTTTATCAGTTTCGTGGACAAAGTGATACCAACTTCCGTACAAACAATGGCTTGTCAAATAAAGCGTAATGACTCGTTTTGTATAACATTTCATGCAGCCAATGAATATACCCCTAACAAACGGTGTCAGGGACATTACACATATAGGATAACTGGTTGATATGACCCTGTGTTATGGTAACAATACGACTCTTTATGTCTCAATAGTGCGCGTTGAAAATTGAAAAGGGTTGTTAACTCGGTATTGGGTGACAGTGCTGTTACCAAAATATTAAAATTTTGCATCATCCGCTAGAATCGAAACGGAATATGCGTCAAATAAAATATCATGAATTCATTAACCGGAGTCTTTTGTTTTATCAAAAGTGAAATTAATTACCAGTAAGCCATTTTAGTTTAAATTACTCTGTTATTGTCTATTGTTATAACGAATCTAATTTGCACGTGGCTTCACGAGCATCGATGAATAACAACATATTAAAATACATGCATCCTCACAGTTTTTGTAATTATTTTTATCATTCAATTTTTTTTCAGCAAAAAAATGGCATGGGAGATTTTAAATATAAATTAAATAAATTGGGTGAAACGTATTTAAATATTAAGACCAGAAAATGCGCAAATCAAAACTAAATGCTGTTTTTTTTTGTTACTTCAAAGATCTGCTCAGTTGGTTGTATTAATGGTATTTTAAAAACTCAACTGGCGCAACTGGAGCCATAAATCTGCCTGAAATTAAATATTTCCAAAATGACTGAAGTATAATAAACTTCTGTGAGATTTGTGACAGTCTTTGCTTAAGACTTCTTTTTTTAAACCTCTCCAAAGCGAAACCCTTTAGGAGAAGAAAAATATGTTGTTGTTAAAAGGTTATTGCTCCAGAGAGGTTAAATTAATGGTTAAATCGTACAGTGAGAAAAAAATCATGCTCTCGTTGGAGGGAGCCGGTTGTAGCGCAAGAGAGGGCGGCTCAGGAGACGTTGCACTGTGTATAGTAAAAAGTAAAAGTCAGGCAATTTACCAAAAAGTAACCAAGAAAGAAGATTTTGCGCGATGTATTATTCACCTCCATAATTGTCTACTTTTTTATTTAAAACAAGATTTTATCTGATATTCAGCTAATACGAATTTCGTATGATCGTAATATGTCTGGTAGATTAAAATTAACAATCACTATTCAAAATATTTTATTACTGGTGGACAACCATCGAAGTGGCTGAGAGCGGGTCTTTTATTGCAATTTAATTGACTAAAATTTAACACTGGATATAATTTCGATTTCACGTAATCCGAGCGACCATAAATTTAATAACCACTCCATTGAGAATTTACAGCACAGCATCATAAAAGGATTTATCTAATCAGATATTTGTTATCAAAGTAGACATTACTCGATTTTGAAGGGTCCTCGATTGTGTAAAAGGCCACGAGCCAGGTGAGAACTACCGGTATCAGTTCATAAGTACTTGTTTGTTGTTATTTAATATCGCGTGCGTGTGCGCGCGCAACCTCAAGAGAGCTAGCAAATATGGTAACACCGAATATTCGAAGCTACTGCCAGTCCGAATCACGAACGATACAGGTCATTAATTGGTAATTTATTGATATTTTTGTTAAAAGCCACCGGTATGTGTTGAATTTTCTTTGCAGCGTAGCTAGTTCTGGTTTGATTAACATCTTGTGGGATCGTTCGTAATGCGCATGTGAATTTCTTGTCTATTTTTATTCACAGTAATTTGTGGAATAGAGCGCCGGTCTAAATTAGCATATAGTGCTTGCGTTAAATAATAATTTGTCGACGATCATGTAACAGGGCTTTAAACAACTTTATCTCCTTAATTTATGAAAACAGACGTGAAACCCTTTAAATATATCTCCTACCAAATCAACCAATATATTACGAATTCTTTACGAGTGCGCTCGAGCGAAAAATCTAACAAGTACTGAGGGAACGTTTCAAGCGACACATGCCGAAAAAGTTGCCGTTGTTAAAAGCGACATCTTTCATTACCCGGTAGAAAAAATACATATGATTGATTTTAATTGGTATTCATAAGCTGGGTGAACCAAATCGCCTATCAAAAATAAATCACGTGACTCAGTTTCGCAATCAAGTTTAAAGGCACAAGCTCTGATTATCTATGAAAAAATAATTTTAATTTGCCAAAATCAGCTCTGTTTGAAAATCGTTCAGAAATCAATAATTATTGTTTGAAGAACATAATTGTGTTTTAAGTTTGTGTTTAGTTTCGCTCGGTCTGAAATCATAGCCAAATACATTTATACTTCAATCAAAGCTCACTAAAATGCTTTCAAAATATACTCTCTTAAGCTCTTATCTAGTTTGACGGTATTAGGTGAATTAAAACACTAACTTGGTTCTGATTTTTCTTTGTGGTGTTCATCAAAAGTCTAAGTATGCATAATTGATTTAACAATTAAAGGGGGGGGGGTCAAAACAAACAGATATCCCTTTCTTTGTCAAATAGAGTTAGCCTTTTGTCTTCACTGCTTCAACTATAATGAGCATCCGCTATTTCTAATGTAACTCTTAGAAATAGCCAGCCGCTGTGATAGACTTCAAACCGATAATTAATACTAAAAGTTCATTGACAGCATTTCATATTTATATAGAAACAGGTACTTTCAAGCTAAACATATCATTTATGTCACGTGATATACTTGTAAATGTCGTATTGTTTGCCTAAGACGATGTGCGGTGAATAAGTCTTTAAATAAATTAAATTAATGTTGTATTATGTTCTGTTCTGTTCTGTTCATAAATTATAGGATTAATGTTTGTAAAATTGTACCCAGTTGTTAAAAATCAAATTTTTAAATCATGAGTTCAAGAATATTAGCTGTCGTATGTATTGCAAGATACAATATGCTTGAAAATGATATTATTAATAATTATTTGCATCTCTTAGGCAGGGAACCTTTAAATTATTTCATTTATTTCGATTGACTGTCTCACTAATAAATTAAAAACGAATACGCAGAGCGAAGAATTACTAAACGGATCATTAATGCTGGATATAAAATTACACTGATTTTAAATTCACTTCATTTAAATAATTAACATATCAGTTTTAATGTATTCGAAATTGTAATATAATTACTCAGACACAACAAAATTCATTTTTCCCATTTTGAAACTGTTATAATGTTCATTGGTTGGTTGAACGGGTGGAGAAATAACAAAATTAGAATGCCACGATAATTATGCAACATCTCGCGATGAAATGAAGTATTTTTGTCTTTTTTTCATTAATTGTCACCTGGTATTGTGCGTTCGAATCGTTTTGATTACGGTACAACCTCTCCATAGCGGCCCTCTCCTGAGCAACAATCTCCCTTCTACAACAGCATGATTTTTTTCCTCTGTACGATTTGACTATTAATTTAACCTCTCTCGAGCAACAACCTCTCAACAACAACAACAACATATTTTTGCTTCTCCCAAACGGTGTTGCTTTGAAGAGGTCGTACTGTAATATATTGTAAGAAAATGTATTAGGCAAACTATTAAATTATTATTGACTGTGCTATATAATTAGGTACATAGATGCTCAACATTTTATGGACGTTTACTAAACTATAAATTCTAGGTTAAGTAAGGTTCATTTTCGCAAAAAGTAATGCATTGAGCAGGCATTCGTTTCATGTATATGCACATATCTTGTTATATCAAATACAAAATTGTTGAAACTCCATAATTGTTGTGAGGTTCATTTAAGAAGTGTTACTGAAATATAACATTGGAAAATGTTTAAGTTCAAGAGTGTTATCCTTTTCAATACATGTATACATAAATGTCGAAAGGAACAACATACACGTGTCTGTATGGACGAAAATATTTGTGTGATCATTCAAATAGGGCTTTGGACGCCATGGCTTTCAAATTAAGATTCAATTCTACTATGAAAAAATGCATGAATTATACTGAACGGGTTCGATTAAGAATAAAAGTCATAAGAAAGAAATATTGGTAAGCAAGCAAGGTTAACTGAACCATTATACCCTGTGCCGTCATGTCTACAGAGTGGAAAGAGGGGTATATAATGACAGTAGTTTGATTTTTGGCAAACAGTGAAACAATCACGTGACTACGTTTCTATGGTTTGTTCGTATTAACACCATTGACGAAGAATATATAAGAAATGCCATCTGAATTAATATGAATGACAGTTATGGTCAGCTAATGGTTAATACATACTCAACACAATTGTATAAATCATTTGCATGTAGCAAATTTTCATTTAGTTCATTCAAAAATCGCTAACAATATACTACATGTATTACTTTAAACTAATTTTGACAATTTAGCCGGCAGTTAGGATCGTCATCAAAATACACCAAAAATGCGCATACTAATAATTCAATCAGAAATTGCAAATACCATTTCTTTGTTTCAATTATTTAAAGATGCACACTTGAAGCAACATAAAGCTATCTTTTTCCTTGAAGCTAATGTCCACACCAATTACACTGTTTATTCTCCGGCATTAACCAAACAACCCAAAACGGTAATAATAGCTCAGACACATCAATATAAAACACCAATGTTGTCCACTGTCATGATTTCAAATCACCGTGGTCAGTGGAATTCTAACTTGATGACCAGTTGTCCAGTAATGGACAATAGACCCAGGACTGATGAGAGCTCATTTAAAACCAGCCACGTGTCCCGACTTACCCTGCTTTATTCAGACACGTGCGAAACATCATTAATTCAATCAAATGAACGCAATGAATGTCAAAATCTAAAAAAGGCGGGTAACTTTAGAATACGAAGCTGCGCATTCATGTTATGATTAAATGCCTAGATATACGTTTTATAGGCAAAACCCGAGAGGTGATAGTCAATGAAACATCGATTAAAATCGCAGAGTTAAAAATATTCCGGCAACTGAATACACCAGAGACCTGAGTGTTGGGAATATTTGAATTTTATTGCATGTATAAACCATTGTTGACAATTAGTCGACCGCGTTTGGCGTATCCATTATAACGGCCGTGATTCTTGTTATCATACATTCAAAAACAAACGGTATCACTTCCACATTTTTGTGGTATTTAAATTCCGTGCTTATTATACAAATGCGGCAGATCTTTCATACCAGAAACATGATCGTGTTTTTGTGTTTTTTGTTTAGTTGCATTATTTGACTATCACTTGTTGAATCCGCTCAATTAGGCTTCACAAACAATACAATCATATCATTGAGGCGAGGTGACCAATATCTTAATTACCCTGATGGATGAACCCAGGATGACAAATACCTTGAAAAGCTAATTGGAGACGTCTGTGGCACTTGAGACTTGAATGTTTAAAGTAAGCATTAACGGTTCTCTTGTACAAATAGATTTTCTTTGAGGATGACAAATTCTCCGCTAATTTAAAACAAAATTTAGCGCACGTTCTCATGACAGACCAGTCCGCCCGTGCTACATAAATCGACGTAATCAAATTCACGGTTCATTCTTTTTTGGCTTATCATAATGCTCAACTGACTGGTTCCCATTTACTTTTTTTCATAGAAGCTTGTTGCTGAAATATTGCGACCATGTAATTACAAATTACGCAGTTAGTGTACATAAGGTCCAGCTACGAACTGATTGTCGCTCCGCAAGCAGTTAATTGAACAATTGTTACTAACTCCTATAAACTAATATTTATTTCGTCTTGGAAGCAGACATACTCGCTCTCACGAGCAATAAACAAGAAGTACATTGTTTTTCCCAACCAAATTAGGATCTCATTATATGATAACGATTACACCTTGGAACTTTTGAAATTAAAACTTAGTTAATCAAATAAATCATACCAGGTATCAGTGTTTGGAAAAATCGTGCATTTATCAGCAGAACATTGCTTGGAAATTAATTGGACAAGAAAACGTTTTCACGCACGCAAGCATTTAATGCTGCATTCAAAGTCCGTGCCTGTGGCTATGAATGGTTACATTGTTCCTTGACTGTGTCACGCTTCATTGATTTAACAAATTGAACAGTGAAAAATACTGCAAAATACATCTTGTTTCGATTAATAAAAGCGGCTATTTCTTCAACTATTTTACGGGTTTTAATTTGGCATCTTTTTTATTTGATGTCATGAAGATATGTTCATTGCAAGTCGTACGTTTCTGCACGTGTTAGTGTGGTAATTAACTTTGTTTAAAGTTTGAAACTTTTGATAACTGAACCTTAAAATTCAACATCAAAAGATATCCGTTATGAAACAGTGAAGTGCATATTTTTTCATGTGTGTTTTTCCTCCTGAAAATCATAATTAGATGAACTAACGTCGAACAAATTCCAATTTTTTAAGCCCGCAACTTTATGATTTACAACGAACTTCAGGGATCATAAAGATACTAGCATCTGTTTGATTAGTTTAATTTACTAAATATAGATGACTGGTAGATTTAGCATTTTTTTCTCTCGGAGGTTTAAGGTCGCACCAACCGCCAGTGTCAATTGGCGACTTATCCAACTTAAAACCCCAAGCGTACGCATCGGCAGAACCACCGACCATCCGTAAGTCAGCTAATGTATTTTTTCTGGTCCTGGGTGGGATTCTAACTCACAGCGGTGAGGGGCTAGTGATTACTAGTCAAAGACCGTAACCACTCGACCACGGAGGCCCCTTATTCAGATAAAAAACCGATTCGTATTAATTACATGTATAGTTAAAAACTATGTCAATGTTATACTTACAAACCCTGGACAGGTGGCTCTGTACGTATCTAACTAATGCTTAATCTGTGGAAATTTGAAAACCAATGACCCTTAGCATCAGATAGAATGGAACACTACAATTAATATGTGGTATCACAGATGCTATAAAAAACCAACTGATAAAATTCCATTTATTATTTTTTGATTATGAGAATGATTAATTTACAATGTAAGACACGTGCGGCTGTGATAAAAACCTATCATTACGGTATGAAACTCGGAAATAATGATGTCTATGACATGTGAAAAAGGCGATACGAAACTTTATCTTGAACGCATTTTTGTAATAAGCTATCGGATATAGCGACTCAGCGTTATGCGATACAAGCAAATCACTTCGTCAGATATTTGTTAATTGATTTTTATAATTGTTAGCAACAGGAATAGAGATAAAAAGTGGTTACAGCAAAACCTGTGTTTGCGACCACCTCTGAATAAAAACCACTCTGTGAATAAAGGTCATTTTTAAAACCCATCACTGATTATCTACCAAATAAGACCACCTGTCAATAAAGGCCACATCTTGTCTTTCCAAAGGGTGGTCTATGTTCACAGGTTAGCCTGTATACTGTCTTTCTGGGCTAGATGATTTTGCTGTATATGTTTGGTTCGAACATAAAGTCATTCGTGTGAACGTTGGGCCACTATAAAGAATATTTTAAAGTATAAAATAAGTGTACGGTTGCTCTGTGAAACATGTGTCGTCTGTTTTCTGATTTTTCTTTGGGGGATAATATCATATTAACGTTCAGGGTCACATGACGATTTTCTCGCTTTGAAGGAAGATCCCGGAGTTCACTTGCAAAACAATTGACCTTCCGTCAGATATCTGAATATCTGCCTTTCCAGGTTGGGTTTCAAAGCTTTAACCACGCGACCGGTGAAGCCCCACCACCCCGCCCTCAAAGCATATGTTGGGGCCAAGAAGAATGAGTTGTATGCAGAATTTCATTTTTTTATTCAATATTTAGTGTACATATCGTACAATCTGACCGATCAACTATACCTAAATGCTATATATAATCTTGTAAATATCTAAATATGATTATACCTTTGCTTCATAATACCGCACTTCCCCGCATCTGAAGCAGACGACTTTTGCAAACATCATGGCAAAATCAGCCATTGCTTGAATGAGTAATGACTTCTTTTACTACAATGTTTTCCAGTCTGTCAGAGAGAAATAACAATTTTTGTTCAAATAAATTGAAGTTTTGTATATAAGCTTAGGATTCAGAAGAGTCTAAAATGACACTTATGAGGCAAAGATTTAAGGGCCGATCAAACAATACTGATACAGACGGTACTACATTTTGTACGGCGTGTATATATCATGACAGGTATAGCTAATAAAAGGGACTGACTTCAACGTTAAACAGTTCTAGTTTTTAGTTTGTTCGGATAAATCTATACAATCAGAAAGGTGGACAGACTCAAGGCGGGCATAAGATTCGGCATGTGAAATTGTTTAAAATGTCAAGTACATGTACCGCATGATTACAGCTTATCAATACGTTGTAGTATTACACCATGGAAGTTTGTTTGGCCCAGTATGCTTCATATAGAGATACGTATTTTTACTTTAACATGAATTGAGTTTATTCCATTTACAACAGTTTTCTGAAATTTGGCTTCAGTCTTAGAAATCATTCCATTAAGCCATCCTTAAGAAATATTGGTTTGCGATGTCGCGACTCAAATTTTTAACAATGGGTAGGTAGGTAGGTAGGTAGGTAGGTATTTTTGCTAACCCAATATGGTAGGGCTGAAAACTAATATTTGGCGACTTTCAAGCTTTAACAGAGGAGGAAAACACCAGGCTTACACCTGGGTTGAACCACCGACCTTCCGTAAGCTAGCCAGCTTCCTCACATGTGGAATTTTATTCCGGGCGGGATTCGAAGTCACAGCGGTTTGGGGCTAATAATAACATGCCAGAGACCATACCCACTCGACCACATAACCACACGAGGTCCCTACAAATTGATAAACTCAATATGTCGTATAGCATTCACAAAGTAGCAAAGAAATACCAAACTTATCCTATTCTAATGAACAAGGACGTCAATAATTAATATCAGGCATAGATATTTGCATACATTACGTCAGTGAGCTGCGCGCCTTTGAACCAAATAACAAAGGCTGTCAGCGCTACACAATACTCACTAATTGTTTAACTGTCCGGTCCATTGTCTAGGTTCTGAACACAAAGGTCAATTCAAGTAGTTCATGTCTGTAAATACTAACTCAATGACCACAGAACATGAACATTTATCTGCGGACCAACACTTAAGTAATCTATTATTACTGATAAGTCACTACACGGTTTTAATGACAAAGAAATTGTAAAACTAAGATTATGACTACTGAATAATCGTTATAAAAAGCGTGATCCATGCTTTAGGATTCGTTTTTTTTTCTTTGTCGCAATGATTTATTTTCGTCAAAGTATTAAAACGATGAGTGGCAATTTTTTATGTGGCTAATTGTCACTGGGGTTTGACGCCGTTTTTCAACAATTTTTCAGTTACGGCGACCGGTTCACCTAACCAGTTTTCCTGGACTGTAAACTAACCAATACTAACTTACCCTTCCACAAGGAGCCGACAACTTCTACACATGTGGAGAAAATCGACGTTTTTGTAAAATTTTCATGGAAGGATATGACCTTCCGCGACCGGGATTCGAACACGGATCTCCGGGTTACATGTCTAGCGCTATAACCACTGGACCACAACCGCGGCCTTGCGATTTTTTGAAATTCATTTTGATCAAACCAATAATGTTGAGACTTGATAATAACAACACAGTACATGTATAGAAAATAACTCAGTTCATGAAATATGAATAAATGAGGTGACAAAGTTTGTACATAATGATAAATTGGATGGGCGCGGCTTTTGAAAGTTGTTAAGTAGCGACAAAGTAATTGTACCGATTATATTTTTTCTAAGTTTGAAAACCATGAATTTATTATGTACCTTGTATGCAGAGTCAAACACGAATAATTTTTTTATGATTCGGCTAACTTTGGAATCATTTAACTACATGTATGTTGAATATACATGCGGAGTGTTCTATACAGTGACGAACATTGTTAGTAATTAAATTAGTTTGTACAAAACATTGTCTTTTTAAAACATTCAAGAGCTATTGGTATCTTTCTTATCTTAGTAAAAGGAATTGTACCCACCAGTGAAAACTGCACCACCAGTAGAATTATTTGAACTAATAGTCTATGAAGTTTGACTTCATATTGCATACATAGAACAGCCAATTAACAACTTTATTCCAAATACATTTGTTTCCTTCCTATCCCGTACGCGAAGTATCGGACTTAAATAATTATTACAACACCGACGATCGCTCTAAAAAGTAAACACAGTTGTCGAATTTCTCCGATTATTCATAGTTCCTTTCTATTGAAAAAAAATACGAAGTCCCTTGAACTTCGACATAACGAGTTTCTACCGTATGTTTTTTTTTGTTTTGAGTGACGTATTGTCACTGGGTTTAACAACGTTTTCCAACAATTTTTCAGTTATATAAGGCGACCGGTTCACCTAACCAGTTTTCTGGACTGTATACTAACCAGTACTAACTTACCCTTCGACAAGGAGCCAGCAACTTTTCCACATGTGGAGGAAAGCCGACATTTTTGTCAAATTTTCATGGAAGTATATGACCTGCCGCGACCGGGATTTGTACCCGGATCTACGGGTTACAAGTCCAGGACACTAACCACTGGATCACGGCCGCGGCCTTTATCCAAAATACAATCCATCTTCATCCTAGAACCATAACACTCTCCCCAAAAATCGGATCAGTACAAGAACTTCTACGATCCACCGAAAGAACCAAACCATAGATCACACACATAACAACATGTTTGGCTCAACGGAGTGAACTGAATACTTATGTGCACGAGCTACATGTTTACTGTATTTGAAGAGAAAAATCAAAATAATGCGTGGATACAATTCTTGTTTCATGACTGTTCAGTATCATAAAATCATTTATGGAATAAAGAATATTATGCATGCACATGTATTACAAAAAAATAGACTCCCTAATATCATGAATTAAGATTATAATTCGCAGTGAACGAACAGTACTAAAATAAAAAGTAAAAAATGTGCTCCATACCATCAGCCTGGACATGTGTTTGTGACCGTTGTGTAGTTTTGTACGGTAATTCGTCGATAACGTGAAGGCCATTGGTCAGCCAGCGGATTATTCTTGTGTGACAGGGCGTTTAAGGAGGAGATCGCGTGAGATACCACTCGAGCTCGTTATTAGCGGCAATAACTAGTTATTTCCAATTGTTCATCAAAATTTCTGCTGCTTTCTGTCTGACCTTATACCTATGACATGGTAATAGCAGATTTTGTACCTAGAACACGCTAATAGTTGACCTTGTACCTGTGACATGCTTATAGTAGACCTTGTACATAGTACACACAATAGTAGACATTGTACATAGTACACACTAATAGTAGACCTTGTACCTAGTACACACTAATAGTAGACCTTGTACATAGTACACACTAATAGTAGACATTGTACCTAGTACACACTAATAGTAGACCTTGTACATAGTACACACTAATAGTAGACATTGTACATAGTACACACTAATAGTAGACCTTGTACCTAGTACACACTAATAGTAGACATTGTACATAGTACACACTAATAGTAGACATTGTACATAGTACACACTAATAGTAGACATTGTACATAGTACACACTAATAGTAGACATTGTACCTAGTACACACTAATAGTAGACCTTGTACATAGTACACACTAATAGTAGACCTTGTACCTAGTACACACTAATAGTAGACCTTGTACATAGTACACACTAATAGTAGACCTTGTACCTAGTACACACTAATAGTAGACATTGTACCTAGGTCATGCTAATAGTAGACATTGTACCTAGGTCATGCTAATAGTAGACATTGTACCTAGGTCATGCTAATAGTAGACATTGTACCTAGGTCATGCTAATAGTAGACATTGTACCTAGGTCATGCTATTAGTAGACAGTGTACCTGTGACATGCTTATAGTAGACCTTGTACCTAGGACACGCTAACAGTAGACATTGTACCTAGAACACGCTAATAGTAGACATTGTACCTGGTACACACTAATAGTAGACATTATACCTAGTACACACTAATAGTAGACATTGTACCTAGGTCATGCTAATAGTAGACATTGTACCTAGGTCATGCTAATAGTAGACATTGTACCTAGGTCATGCTATTAGTAGACAGTGTACCTGTGACATGCTTATAGTAGACCTTGTACCTAGGACACGCTAATAGTAGACATTGTACCTAGGACACGCTAATAGTAGACATTGTACCTAGGACACGCTTATAGTAGACCTTGTACCTAGGACACGCTAATAGTAGAACTTGTACCTAAGGCATGCTAATAGTAGACCTTGTACCTAGGACACGCTAATAGTAGACCTTGTACCTAAGGCATGCTAATAGTAAATCTTGTACCTAAGGCATGCTAATAGTAGATATTGTACCTAAGACACACTAATAGTAGACCTTGTACCTATGATATGCTAATAGAAACCTTGTACCTTGGAAATGCTAATAGTTTACCTTATACCTATGATATGCTTTGTTGCTGATTTTGAATTGATAGTTAATTTAGATCACTTAATAATTGTTTTTCTCAAGATATTGAGCGAGTAAACCGAAATGTTTAGAAAGCTATATAGTATATTGTTAATGACAAGGCTCTATCGACGAAGTGCTATCATGGGTTATTTAAAAGACTTAATTACTCCAATTAATGATATTTTTCGATGCAAGTCTGTCGTTTAAAGTTATTTAGAAGCAGCCGGAATATCACTATTTGTAGACGCACTCATTTTTGCAGATATCATATAGTGGACTTTGTGAACTCGCATGCAACATTAGATCAATAAGTAAGCATCATTGCAAAGAGCTACAAACACATGCAAAAATCAAAGTAAACACACACGGATTTGCTGACCAAGTTATTCCCATACGTAGCATTTAGCAGTATTCTAATAAGTGTTATCATTGGCTTGTTTAAAGAGTCTGTTTTTAAAGCAGTAGCTACAGACACACACAAAGTCGTTCTCACGATTCGGTCTCAATGTGAACCATCTTTCTCAATGGATACAAACAATTGAACAAAATATCAGTCACTGGATTGGAAGCAAGTTAATAGCAGTATGCTAATAAGATCTTCACATAAAAAAACTCAAATAATAATCCGAATGCTGGCATAATAAAATATAATAACAATAGCTAATTGGAGCAGAGGAAGCCAATTTAATTTTAAAGCTGCCTGGTAGGATTTTATTAAAAGTAGGGTCACTGCCGCGGGGTACTGGTGTGCCTGGCTTCAACATGGGAATGAAAACACAAAATGTATACATATTTCAAAATGCTTTTTATTTCAAAGAAATTCATTATAATGGTATAAACAGTAATGCTATTTATCAAACACCATGAATGCGAGTATTATTACTTATTAATACAACACGTTTCGCCTTTTACACCGTAACATAGTTCATAAATAAATTGTAAACATGTAAATAGGTCATTAACAAGTACTGGATTATTTTTGCAAATTTTCTGGGAACAAAACATCTTTTTTGAAGGGTGTGTGGTTTCGTTCCAAGTGGACATCTTTGAACCCTCGTTTTACTTAAACCCTTCATGGTATCTTCTTCAAATTTTACAGACAGGTGCGCAAAAAACGCCTCCTTAATATTCAATGGTTGAAATAGATAACGTGCGAACAGTTATCTTTCAGTCAAGCGTCTTTGTGAACGCAAAACAAAGCGCTTAGATGTCCATTTGACATATTGTGGTCGACAAAGAAGGGACTTATTTCACCATCTTGCAAGATGAAAGCTAATAATCGCCATCTTTGAGATGGCATATCATATTCTGATAAGATGTATTAGCTAAAAGAGCCTGAAGTCGCGCCTAGAGTGCAGACGGAGCGTGCGTCATGCTAAAGGTGCATAATATGCCAATGCAATACCATGCGGTAGCGAATATCTCACTATATTGTCGATCTAGAAGGAGATGTCGCCTTTAAAGGCAATAAATTGAGTTAATTACCCGACAGATATCGTACCCGACAGCATGATCATAATCAGGACGGAAGGTTTACACTGTAGAATCCGTTCACTGTTGTGATATCGTCATTTTGATAAAGCTCCATGGCGCATATACAGACGAACGTGGTGTCAATGTTGACGCCAAATTATATGTTTGTAATGCATACAAAGCCTCCAATATGTCCTTTCAAACAGACTTTTTCTGTCAAAAATATCAGTCTAGGACATTTAAGCAGCTTGTTATTTCAGAGTGACATTTGTCATACACGTGGAGTCACTACTTTCACCTGTGTGCTTTTTGCCGTCTCTAGCTCTGACCAACGTGCACCAAGGGCTCATGTGTCGACAGAAATCGACGACAATCAGGCAAACAATGGTTTGGAACGTTCCATTAAGCTTAAACACTCTCCTAATCTGTTATTGTGCGCACATTTTTATCTTGCGTCAACGTTTCTCCTATGAAGCGCTTGATTTTCCGTGGTGCTCCCAATGCAGTTCGCGCGATCATCGCTCGTTCGCAGATGCCTCTTGCGGTTCTTATGTAATCCAAATGCTTTCATAAAAATAGAAATTCTGCAAACAATTCAAGTGTTTGTTATTCATGGCCTAGTATTGCTGATTTCCAATGAAAAGAATTGACTATTTGTGCAAAATTAATTTCTGTTTAACGGTCTAAAAAGAAAGGCTTGGAGAGGCATTGCCGAGTTGCGTGTGTCATGTGTTTATGGCTGATGTTTGCTGTTCGTGTGCCGACGGAAATTTATATTCTAAATAGCAGAAAATGTCACAAGGTCAACATTCAAACAAAAGTTCATAAAATTGGAGTAAAACAAGGAATCTTTCGTCCTTGTGCAGCTGTTTGTATCCTGAGAGTTCAGTGCAGTTTTCTGTCCGTCTTTTACACGTTCATAAACCGTTTTATTGACACACCAACCATAGAAAAACTTGATTCAGGCTCTTAACAGTCGGTCATAAATAAAACATACGGTATCTTTATACAGAATACACGTTTTATTTGAGTTCTTGCGCATACAGGGTCCTTTTTCAGCCCAGCATTTGCGTCCCAGATGCAAGTTTTCAACTTTTAAATTTCCCTCCGCGGAGAAGTTCCTTAAATCGATAAAGCGCATGCGTAGTGATAAACTTTTATCGATACTATAAAGTTTCGCGGCAAATTTAAGATCATGCGAGTATAAACGGACGCTGCAAGTGCCGACTGTTTGCGCGTCGCCAAAAATTCATTTATCATTTTGCTACCGACTTTATTCTATGGCCGTATTACTGTCAATCTTAACAGATATTTGATGAGATAAAATAATCAACTATTTTATTCAGCATAAACTTAGAATTTACAGCGTTGCCGTGTGAACCTGAATGAAACAAAACAAATCCTTCACTGGTTTCAATACTTTAACTTTAATTTTACCTCGTCGTAGATATTGTATGTAATATCCTAAAAAATGTAAATAATTTACTTCTATCTCTGTCACACCAGAGTTCTTACTTATATACTTTCAAACAGAAACCCTGCAAGTTTTCTGATTCTCCGCCTCAAATTTATTCATTGCCTGGAGGATTTCAAGTCTCCTGTAATTTTTTCTAAAAGGCTGATACAAAAATGCTTTGAGAGTAAAATTATCCAGTTTATCTACCTATTAACATCTCGATACGAGTAAGTAAACGAATCATTACCATAATTTATATTGTTACTTTTATATTACTTTATTTGAAAGATAAAATAGAATTGTTGTAAAGAGAAAAAAACGGGACGATAAGGCTGCGAGGGCATGTTTTTTCTGCTTTCCACGAAATTGGGTTCCTTAATCCAATACAGTTCGTGGTCGACTCTCTTCCCGTTATGCTTTTGAATAAAGTAATAAATCAGTTATTTAATAGCCTGATTTGGCACTTATTATGCGTTTTTTTTACAAAAAATGGGTGTGCATTTTTTCTAATATAGTAATGTTTGAATACTCTGTAATTTGATAGTGTTTTTTCAGCCGTCTTAACGGTTTTAAGAGAGTGATGGGATCTTCTGAAACTCAGCCCCGGATGCAGTAAAGATCAGTTTTGAAAAAAAACACGCCTATCCTTTTATTTTATAAAACGAACCCCTATTGGGCTTCTCCTTTTTTTAGAAATTGAAAATGTAAAATTAGATTTGCAGTTCAAATCATGACAAATCTACCGAAATGAAAATTGATGCGAAAAAAGTACAAGCAGCGAATAAAAGACTACATAATAGGCTGAATCTAGTTCAATACCATTAATAATAAAATGTGTCCGCTTAAATCTCGGTTAGTAGGGGGTACTTTTTATAAGGATTTAAAAGATACACACAGGAGGCGGTTTAAATATATAAGACAGTTTCAATTCTTTTTAAGTTTGGTTCATTTTGCAGAGATAGAATATCACTGAGCGTATTCTTAATGACAATAAAACGGTAAATAAGTTTAGTCAAGTTACCAATGTTCAGATATTAAGACATTGATTTAAAATGTTTCATTTCACTACCCAGCCATTTAATGACGTTTTTACCCGGATATCTTACTAATCAATTGTATGAATTTAGTGAAGAACTGCTCAGGAATCAGGGATTTTGTACGCTTGAATTCATGTTAAATACAAATACATTTATAACACTCCACGTCTGCACTTTAATATCAGTATCAAGTTTACTAAACTTTTCGTTGACTTTCAAGTGTTTCAACAAATGATAAAAATAAGATAGTGTCATTATGAAATGCTTAAAGTTCACTGCGTTCTAACCATCTTTGCGAATACTTTAATACATACTAGGTTTTATCACGGTTTTTCAACAATTTTCAGTTATATACGGCGACCGGTTCATCTAACCAGTTCTCCTGGACTTAGGAATACACTCCTGGATGATAAGAATATATACTGGTCGTCAAAAGAAAGTTACCATCATAAAAGATTTTCTATTTTGGCCTAATATACTGATCTGGAAATTCTAATGTTATACAACAATTCTATGGTCAATAATGGGTACCAACATAGTTACACATACCGGAAGTAATGGTTGGTTAGGTTACTCTTGGCGCTCGTGCAAAATTGCTCTTATTAAGAATAACTTTTATAATATAAAATTCTGTACCAACATTACTTACTGGTTACTTTCTTATGACGGCCAGTACAACTAAATACGTTATTTTGTAGAATTTATCTTTGCCTACTGATGGACGATAAAAACGAATTCCTTAAAGTTACTCAAAAGTGGAAATCATTTTGTCTAAAGTGTATTTTTAAAAGCTGATAGATAAACGGGAGAATTATAAATTAAACGAAATAATAACTATTTTCACTTTGAAAAAAAATGAACAAACTAAACTACATCAAGTCCAAAAATGTGATAGTAATGTAAACATCACCCTCTGAAGTCTATAATATCATATTAAACAAACATATAACTTAAAAAATATTTCATCAATAAAATGTGCACTCAAGGGGGGTCAGAGCCGCGGATTTCCATCCATATGTGGAGAAGTTGCCGGCTCCTTGTGGAACGGTATGATGGTACTGGCTAGTATACAGTCCGGGAAAACTGGTTAGGTAAACGGTCGCCGTATATAACTTGAAAAGTGTTGTAAAACGGTCATAAACCCCAGAGACAATTTCACATAAAACAAACATCTTCCGTACCAATCCCCATCTAACAGAGCATGGGGCGTTTTGCAGAACAAGTGAGTATTTATATAAAAATAAAACACAGCGAAATGTGTTGTACAATGAGTTACTTAAGGAGCAGTTAATCTGGCGATAAAGTCCGATGGCGTCATCTGTACTTCATTATCAAAACAGTTCTGGAAAAATGATTTATAAAGCATTGAAATGGAATAAACTTTACAATGCGTTACATATTTTCGTTGAGTTTAATGTCACGGCATTGCGTCATATGAATTTTATGAGTGTTATTTTTTTTTAAAATACGTCTTAAGGTTATCAACATTTTTTTCTGAAATTTGATAAAAGACGCCAGATTTGACATCGAACGTAGGGGGTTAACTGTCGTGAAGGTTTCAACTGATTATTCAAAGTGAAATATTTGACGGAATTTTAACAAAGAAAAATGTGCGAAATAAAAATTGTTTATTACATTTTATGCCACCGTTGAAGAACAAAAGTTAAGATAAATTATCCACCGCAGTTGCTGAGCGACAGAATGCAAGTTGTACAACGAAATACCATATGCGTAACTAATGCTTAATGCATGTATACAAAATCTTTTGTCCTAGTGACTTTAATGAAAGTGTCGCGTGCTGTTTTGTAACCGTAGACACACAGTATGAGTGATTTCGTTTCGTGTGACTGATAGTTAAAAAATTTAAGACGAAATTATACAATTGCCTGAAAACAATATTAAATATATGGCGAGGACTTTGTCGCCTCACACGAGTGTGGGTGGCGGTTCATTGTAAGGCTAAATATAATAAAATTATCGCTTTGAGCGTTTTTTCTTTGACTTTTTATACCAAGAAACCCGGCCAATTACATGAGGCAATATTGAATTCTGTGGCAAATGATGCTATTGTGTTAAAGTCATTGATATCATGACCGCGTAATTTATACATGATGCCACTCGGAGGGGAATATCATACTAGGGTAAAACTACTGACGAGTCACGTGATAACATGATAGCGTGCATTTTTATGCAATATAAAACACAAAAATTGAACACACGGCGTCTGAACATTGTTTGTTTTCAATATCTGCCCCTGTTCACCTATAATTGTTCGGTAATTTAATTTCGTAACTCTCGGTCACGTGTTTTTTGTTAGTATTTATGAAGAGAATAAGATTGAGGTTTGAACTGTTCAGTAATATTAAAAAATATCAATTAACTGTAGTTTAATTACATTTTGAAAAGATGTGCCTGAATGTTAGGGGGAATAATGAGAACAGATATGCGGTCCAAATGTTAAAAGTAAAAATAAATTTTGTTGCTTTGCAACGGACAAACCATGCATGGACCGTATTGAAAGCTATGACAGTTATATTTTGATATATTTTTATAGCACATTTTGAACACTCAAAACAATTCAATCTTTCTGGCATTCTAAGATTACCGGATATATATCATTTCAGATCAAATTATAGACTTTTTTCTTTTTATTGATGATATTCAGTAACTATCGTTGTCGAATGTTTATACAAGTTGTGTGAAAATATTTTATTCATACAGTAAAACCTCAAATAGCGACTTCCTCAATATTACAACCACCTTGTTATAAAGACCACTTATTTCCAGACCGGCTTTTAATAACTCCCCTATAATCCAACTTGATATTGAAACCACTTCAATATTACGACCGACTTTTTGGGTCCTGAAGGTGGTCTCATTATTGTGGGTTTACTGTTTTTTTTTTATTTTTGCTACTGCGATACAACCAAGTACTGATGTTATGTTCATGCATGTAATTACGAAACCTACTTAGCTTATGTGAATGTTGCAGTTAATTTTGCTATGCCTCTGTATTACAATATAATTATATCAACATGGATCATATGGCTTACAGGAACATTTCTAAAAAAATTATTAAACTTAGTATAACGGAGGTCTTATTGTTAAACATTTGAAGTCAAGATATGAGACAAATCTTTAATTCCACCTCGTTCATTGATCTAATACAGAATTTTTTAAGGAATGAAAACAAAAAAATAGTTTTTGATATAGATGTTAATCAGTTTATTCTGAATGAATTATAGAACGTTTAAGAGAATTCTAGACAGTTAAAAATACATCGATTACACGAATCCAAACAGATTTCAAGGAATTCAAAAAAGACCCCGGATATTTTTAGAGCTTAGTTGAGAAACTGCCGACGTCAATTTGTTGGAATATATTCTGTGTTTCACGATTACAATCGAGTCCACTCCCCTCGTGATAATTCCCAGCAGTTCACTGCACATTTCGAAGTTCGTATCTGACACGTTAGAACCATACACACATTATGAATGAAAAGTACCCAAAGCATGTGTTGACAAAATGAAAAAAATAAATATTCGCGGTGAACAATTTAAGCTTCAAATATTTCTTTATCGGACATTTGTTATGAAAATTAATAAAACAATACCCCTGGTTTGACAGACTTTATGTTTGAAAATTTATCACACAAATGGTCAAGGTCGACTGCTCACAGTCAGATAAAGGGGACAATATAACTTGATCTTGTTGAATTGAGATAGCCCTGCTATCAGCTGCTGTCAAACCCATCTATTAATGGCCCTTAAATATTTACGGTAAAAAGGCATCTTGTTTTAAGTTATTCGCTACTTCGATTCAGGGTAGGCACGGAGACAGATTTTTTTGCCAGGAGTTCGTTCAACTGTGGCGTTCAACGTTTAAGTGGCGAAACTAATTATTAGATGTAGTAGCAACATTTAACGTTTAAAGACCAATTTCTTAGTTTCCTTTCCATATTGAAATTATAAAAGCATTTTTTGAACCACGAAGTAAATTTTATTCGATGAAACTTCGATGTTTAGACCTGAAGTTTAAGAAAAGAAAATCAGTCTTGGTATTAAAGTGGTCTTATTTTTATGTTGAAAAGTTGACCGGTCCGAAAATATGTGGACGCTACAATGAATAAGTTGTTTTTTTTAATATTTCATAAATTTATTCATTAAATTGGTGTTTTTTTCTGTACCAGGAAGAAAAATATACTTCGCTCATGTTTGATACTTCACCCAGAATATCTAGACTGTAGCACAGAAAATTTTTGAAGCAGTGAAAGATCGCTATAGTAACAGGGGCCTCGAGAGATCGTAATTAACATAAAATTTAAAATAATTTAGGGGAATTATCGTGTTCTTAAATCCTTGTTAATATTCCATGCAAAGCTTGTATGAAGATTTTGGGTCTTATTTTGTAATGAAATTAATGTTAAATGCCTCGCGATATTGTCTTTATCCATGCAAATGTATCATTTATCATTGACGAAGGGATTGCTCGGACCGGTCCGTATCAGTACGGGCATCATCGGTTTTATCATTTGCTGTCACCCCGCTTTTGTTACAGCGACTAAGTTTCGTAAAAATTACAGTCCTGTCACCGAAGCCAAAATAAATGCGATTTTGACGTAAAACAAATAGGATATTCTCAATTTTATCAAAATCATTTATAATTCATGTTATAAATGTATTAGTAGCCCCGAGCCCGGCGACCATTAAGGCGTGGCAGGACACAACGCGTAATCGGTGACTTCGTAATATTACGTTAGTCATAAAAAACAGTAACAAGGGTGTCATACCCGAAGAAATAATATGCGGAAGCTTTACGGGCCGGGTGAAAGGTTAATTTTGGATAATTGGCTCCCTAATGTTTAGTTAGACGTTGAAAATGGGGTCGTAACCCAAGACAACCAAATATTATCACAGAAATAAAACATTTTTCAATGTAAAACACATTATTCATGGCACCAATATTTCTTTCTAGCAGTCCTGTGAGGCGATGTTCCTGATAAGGAGACCGGCGTGCGAGCAAATGTCGAAGTTATTGCATCACTTTGGTTGATGTAATTAATGTATTTTATATAAATGGTTAATTTTATGTTTAAAAATGATGGTGAGACGTTGGAAAAATACATTTCAGTCAAAATTATGTAGTTCTACAATAAAATTGTAACAATAGTCATTTTAATAGTGGTGAGATATTAATATTTCCTGTGAAATATTACCAAAAGGGTCAACCCTTTGTGTGAAGATGAAGTGTCGGCTTATGTAGTAACGCCTTTAGTGGAGTAGAAGAACAAAATTGTATTTAAATAGCAAGGAAATGTGGTTATTCAGTAAAGAACTAGTCTCTTGTTTTCTAGAGACATTGTCCATACCATTTTTGTCACGTAAAGAAATATCCTATTATGTAATCGTTACGAATTACACCTAAACATATTATAGGTATGGATACTTTAAAGTAACGGATTTCTTATTAAGTCATCCAGTAATAATTTACAAATGAATACGGTCTTATATTATAACCAGGGACTGTTTTCAATTATTAACTCGCACGATTCACATTAAACCTTATTATTAACTACATTATCAAAACATACACAACAGAACTGAACAGCAAAACATGATAGAAAATCTAAACTATAAAACATAATGAAAATGACCATTTTGACAATTGTTTTCGCCGCAAATCTGCTGTACAGTTTTATCAGAAAAGAAACATTAAATGAAAGATGGAATTTTCATGATGAAACTTCAAAAAAATATGAACCCGAGTGAAATGACAACTAATTTCACAAAAATTTAACAATAATTTAATTTACATATTTTCTCTATCACAAATAATCTAAGGTTATTTGACCTTGAAAATACCCTATATATAACCAAGTCATACCCTGCCATTAATTCTTTTTTAGATTTCAAACTTTTTTCTGATTATTCAATTGCACTTTTCAATTTACTTTATGAAAAATTCAATGTGGCTTTGAAATTTACGCCTATTGACAAAGGGAACTAACTGTATCGAGCGTGTAAGGAATATCAACTTTTGGATTACGTCCCTTGAACAAAACACCGCTTTTTAATTGGATGGTCGGTTAGTATAGAAATGATATGCTATTCGCTGTACATTGTATAATGTTCATAAGATGAATTAATAATTTACAGTTTTAAAAGATGAATTGGCTATAAAATTATTCCGACAAAAGCACCGATTATTAAATATTGAAATAATCACGGCTTATTGCTGTAGGATTGTATATAAGTAAATTGTATATTTTCTCTAACGACGTATGGCCGGTTAGCTCAGTCGGTTAGAGCGTCGTGCTAATAACGCGAATGTCGTGGGTTCGACCCCCACACTGGCCAAGCTTTTTTTCTTATTTTTTATGAATGGTATTTTTTACCAATTTTTCTTTTCAATAACATTTTTTAGATTCCGTCCGCTGAATCACTTACGGTAAGTACTTAAATACGCTTTTTATATTTACGTCAATAAAGAACAAATTATTCATATATATTATCACATAATTCTGAAACAAACGAATTAGGACTGCTTTGTTAAGAATACAAACACAGTGGCTATAAAATTTTAAATCGGTTCTTGTACTCAAATTATTTAAATACAGTCTAAACCTGCGTTTGCGGCCACCTCCGAATAAAGGCCATCTGCCAACAAAAGCCATAATTATTTTGTCTTTCCCAAGGGTGGCCTTTGTTCACAGGTTTGACTGTATTGTTAAAGTAATACAAAAGTTTATAAATTTATTTATTAATATTTATATTTATATTCTTCGTTCGATCATATTGGTCATTACGGCCTGATTGTATAAAAATGAAAAATATTTTGTTTTCAATTCATACATTGTCTAATTAAAAGAAAGACAAACATCGTCAGCTTATTTCTACAATCCCCGTAACTCAAGTTTTGGCAATATTTAGATTTTGGTATCATTTTTTTGTCTCGATGAGCTCTTTACAATGATCATACTTTCCTGCTTGTAGATTTATCCTAAACGGGGTTAATCTCAATTCCAAAAACCCGTAAATCGCTTAAAGTTATAGCAGTTCAAAACTTCAAATGCGATTTTCTCAAAATGGGAAAAATGACATCCTGGTTTGTAGAAATAACCCGACCTTGTTATCAATGATATTATGTGATGTTTCAGAGGATTACCATGATAAGAGTCGGGACTATAATGTTTCTAAGACTGTTCTTGACTTTACTAAAATCTTTACAAAAATATACATGTACATGTATTGTAACAGGTATCGTGGTCTAGATGTAGAGAGTCCTACCTCTGATCCGAAGGTTCTGAGTTCGAATCCCGGCTTCAACGGGTTTCGTTCATGAACTTCACAATCCCATTTTTCGGACACAGTACTGGTGTAGTGTCCAGGAAGCGGACTCGAGCTAAAATAAATTAGAATAGACTAACGGGGATTCATGGTAGTTCGTGTATGGTGATTACTAAATACAGCTGAGATTCTGTTCCGATGTTTGGTGGCAGATAACTCTAATAGTATTTAAGTCACATTTCACATCAGTGTTACAGTGCATGAAAATTCTTCAATATCTGAAATTAATTCGCAACATTTTCAACCAGCGTCGTATCATATATTTTTTACAGCAATAAATAACAAAGTGTATGTTGCATGATGAAATTAATGTTAAATATAATTGGCAAAATGTTTCAAAAGAAATCTTAAAGATTTTCAAATACTGTACGACTTTAAATAGCCACCACCTCAGTATTGTTGTAACGACTACTTATATTCAGGCCTTCTTTCAAAAACTCACTTATAATTCAACTTGATAATGAGATCACCTTTTATTACGACCAATGTTCCGTTTCTCGAAGGTGGTCTCATTATTGATGTTTTACTGTAAACAAAAGGTAACTAGAACAAATCTGAAATGTGATAAATATTTTACCGAAAGAGGGCTTTATGTATATGTCACAAGTAACAGTGTAATAACATGTTCGTGTGATATTTGTATGTATTGTACATATATTCTGTTAAAATAAAGTGTTTTGTTAAAATGTTTCAGTATGGACTTGCTTAAGATGCGCAAGAGACAATTCACCAAATCAGTGCTCCTATATTACCTGTCTGCACCAATGTTCCCATCCTTATTCCGTAAGCAATTACTACCAGCAGGGGGGAGAGGAGGCTCCTTGGCGGAGTGGTTATGGTCTCTGATGATCAATCACTAGATCCTCATTGCTGTGAGTTCGAATCTTGGTACCAAATCAACATTGAGTGAGGAAGCTATCCAGCAAGCTTACGGAGATTCTACCCAGGTGGGTATAATGGGGAGTCAATCTTCTAACGTTAAAATTAGAAAATTTGCCAAGTGATCCTAGCTGTTGTTTCGATATTAAACCCCAGAGAAGAATAACTGCCAGATTTTCCACATGACGCTGGAATCAGTGGCGATAATCGCAAAGCATATGTTCTGCATCTAAATGCATAAATCAAGGAGTTGCCGCTAAATGAAACTTATTCCTTGTACGGGGTTCAAACCAAGGACATCTCGGCTGCGAGGGTATTTCTTTAGGCTAAGCTGAGTTAGCGGGTGTGTAGAGGGGCTAATGGATTAAAATTAAGAATTCAGTAATTATAACGTGGTAGATGCTTTAGTGCATAGTCTGTGGTTAAGCCAAAACAAATTTGACCGTCGCTTTTTGAATTACAAATATTACCGGTACTTTTCTGTGATCTGTTAACTCCATAAATTACCATAAAAATACCGTCATTCTCCCGTATCCAGAATATTTTCATTTTCTCCATGGTAATAAATTTCTCGGAAATTCACGCGTAAATTACCGAGACAACATCGGAAGCTTTTGAAGTGGCGCATTCCAACATTAACTGGAAACGATAAGAATTCTACAACGGAATCTCGCTTGTGTGAAATATTACTACGGCAAATGGCGACTGATGAATTACCACAAGCCTTTGAAAGTTTGATTTATGTTGCCTTCTGCAGTAAATAAACAGTTAAACTTGTCCAGATTTCAGTATGAAACTTTTTCTATACTCGCGTAAACAGAGAAAATAGACGATTTTAATATCACTGTCATATTTCATTAACTGTTTCAAGAAAGATTTTTATTAATGAGCAGTGTTGGAAGCAATAATCCGCCATGTTTTTAACCGGATGTTTCATTTGATTGCATAATTTGTGTCTGTCTTTGAATACAAATACTTGTGCACAAAACAAATGACGTAAACAAAGACAAACGTGTGTACAAAACAAGGAAATACATCCACGGTTTGTCGACAGTGACAAATTGTAGAAGACGCACTTCAGACAAGTTTTTTATCGATTTGATATTTATATTTACCATTACATTTTGTATCAATTACACATATGTACATAGACACTAGTCAACTAATTTGTTTTTAATGTGACAGAAATTATCCGGGGATAGACTGCAGTGATCGCCACATATCCATCACTTCAATATTCTATAATTAAAATTACTAATTAATATTTAATAGTTAATACTCCAATAATTGACCATCTATTCCTTTTTTATCCTTACAATAATTATCCATTATAATCCATGCTTGTACTCGGCCATCAGTTGTCATGCGTCCCGTTTCCCATAGCTCTCTGTGCAAAGTATATGTTTATCAATTGTTTGGGCGAGAAGTTGGCTCAGGCTAAATAATAGCTGATTGCAGAAAAGCAAGTACAAGTTGTATAGCTGACTATCCAGACTTTCATATTGGGGTAGCGACCGTAGTTTCGGACCCGCGGTACACGACTGTTTACAGATGCTTGATCGCTGATATGGATTCATTAAGAAATATGTGGTCGAGTTACTCTAGCGTGCAGCATTTTCAAGTGTCGATGAAAAAGATAACTGTTTAAAGAAATTATTACAATATGGATACAACATAAAACAAATATCATCGTTCAAATTTACTATACATGTATAATAAAAATACGTTGATATGACGTCAGTGTCACCTTGAAAATAACGTCTATTCAAGTTCAATGACGTATAGCGTCGGAACGTCATTAATTTTGGCGCGTCATTTTAACAAGCAGTAAAAACATCTATTTAAGACCTTTAAAATGGTATATGTTTGATAAAGATAGCCCTGTATTAAGTTTCGGACACTCTGTACATATAACAATCACCAAAAGTTATAACTGACCACGATATAAGTAGGTTCTTACCTGCTCAAATTTATCATTCTGGGCGCTGAATACCATAAAGTTATACTTCCTGCTTGCTTGCAATTCTGTAACTATTGGGTTATTTGACTTTTTTTCGACAGCAACATCACCTTGCAACAATAAAACCCTGGTTCCCGTCAACTTCTTCGACTGATACTCAAGAGAATGTAATAGCTAACAGAAAACAATTCTTGCTTGTTAAAACTGATCCCTTTTGACAAATTACCGAATACGATACGAAGATATTTGCTAGATCTGTCAGTTTCGTTCTAGTAACCATGACATCCATTTTGATATGATACTGATAACTCCGCCTGTTTACAGCACCTAACCCCGCCCACTGACACTTTAATCACCCCTCCTGACAGAGAGTAGTGGCGCATTAATATCAAGCAGCGAGCACCTTGCCTACCTTGAAATATTCATTAGCAATTCTTATATCTTAATTAATCGTCAGTAATTGGTTAATCAATGTGATCAGGACTTGATACAATAAGATTTTATCAGAAGTAAAGTGTTTGTTTGTGTAATGGACAAACGTAGTGTATTGTTGCAAATGTAGACAAAAATTGATATCGTTTGTTGTAAGAAGACAGTCGTGAATACGAAGTTTATTGGATAAAATTGGTTTATTTTAATAATTTACGCGTGTATCGGCTCAATAAAGTGTACGAAGATGTTCAAGAAGTGAGAAGAGGATTACATATAGCAGATTTAGTGATGAAAAAGGAAGGGAAGAAGAGACGAATACACGACGAACACAACATGTCTGACACGGATAGTGGATGTTCAAATGATTCATTTAACGAACGCAAGAGGCAGAAAATGTCACCTAACAGAGATTTGGAAAACTCGGACATGTCTGGTGAACTTATTAATGGAAAACCGAGATCCCAAGCGAACGCGCGAGAAAGGGATCGAACGCAAAGTGTCAATACGGCGTTTGTAACTCTAAGAACATTGATTCCAACCGAACCTGCGGACAGAAAATTATCTAAAATAGAAGTTTTGAGACTTGCTACCAGTTATATAGCTCACCTGAACACTGTGTTAATGGTAGGGGCTGACTGTCTCGACCAACCTTGCATAAAACACCAAGCCATGATTCGTGGTGGAATGGACTGTATGCCTAAAGCTGTATGCACGTTCTGTCTGAGTAACAGCCGGACTAGACCGGTAAGTACAGACCCAAATAGAAACTGGACTGGAAATTTAATTATGGAACTTAACATTTACCGACATTAGATTTTGATCATTTTAGCTCAACATTGATGTTGAGTTCACAATTATGCAAAATCAAGTTCAATGTGTTCTGTTAGATCTCATTTACAAAACAAAATGTTCTTTCAGATTAAAAGCTAAAGTCTACATATTTTGCGCCAAAATTTCTACTGTTAAATTATGAAGATAGAATATCAATTCAATAAACATGAATTTGAGTACGTTTCATATTATGCAAACTATGTTTATTTGTGTGTGCATGTATATCTGATGCAAAACAACAACTTCCGCTCTTAATCTGAACCGGGTCGTCAGCTTCTCAACCAAACCCGAACCAAAATTGAACACTTATAATCATAATCTCTGTACTGAATATCAGAATATTCCATTTTGTAGAATGATAAAGATTTTAATAATTAATTGACAAAGTTGAAAGAAAATCACCAAAAACCTTCGCCGAAGTCAGAAAGAAATTAATTCATACTTTTGATCATTATGTTACATATTACGAGTAAAAAAGAACGCATTGTGTATTGGTAGATATACATACTTAATATTAACATCATTAATTGTCACAACCGTGACTAATTATAGAATTGCCCCCCCCGGGAACACGAGATTAATTTCTGGTATTTCATAATTGTAAGCAACGATTTGTAAGCCCCGAAATTCAAAATTGCCCGGATGCTGATTCTGCAATAATTTGGTAAAATAAAATGTTGTTAGCTCTTTATTTATCGACTGACGAATAGTTAAATTATTTACAGTAATAAAATATAATGACAAAAATAACATTAACCTTTACATAAATAATTAATTAATTTAATTGCGAGATAACAAATTAATAACGAACGTCTCTTGCAGCACCATGGCTAAACGCAATGTTTTCTTTGGTGTTTAATACACACATAGCTATCGTTAAAAATATTACGCATTACGATTGTAAAGTCTTTTAAAATTAATACGGATCTTTCAGGAAAAAAACAATTGTATAGTTTATGGTTAATCATAGATGGACATGTTTTCAACTTGAACTTTAATTCAAATATACATGTATTATGATGGTACTGTCGTATTGTTATCCATTTTGTTGCTTAGGTCATATATCTGTATATCGTATATATATCATATATAGGTCATAACTATTTTGGTTAAAAAACCTAAATTCTATTTTACATCAGTGTCATCACAGAGGATATAGTGCGACATTCAAAGCAGATTCCGGGTATTTAGAGATTAATGGCCTAAGGGTAAAGTTGAGTCTTACAATTTATTATGCCATTTAACATTTACGCATAATGCAAAAAAATCTAACGAACTTACGTATAATGTTTCCAAGAAACGGAAGTAAAACTGTTTAGACTAAACTCGTACATGAATGTTGTCAGCATCCATTACTCTCGTGTTGTTATGAGTTACAATCTAACCATGGAGTCAATTAACTCGTGTTTGGGCGTTATTTTTTCTGTAACGAAGTAATGTTTTCTTGTATTTTGTAACTATCATACTTGTATTCAGAAGGGGTGATCAGAAAGTTCGCAGAAAAGTTCTTTCATTTCTTTATTTTACAGGCGATGTTTACCAAATTTCACCTCTAATAAAACTTTAATTGAACTGAATAACCTTTGTCAATGGTAAATAATATGATTTTCACGAAATATCAACAAAAATCCAGATCTTAAATTCAATCATACAAATCTAATAAAACTCGTTAAGAACACAAAAGAAATTTTAGTGAGTTTAAAAATAATAAATATGTTTTTAAGAATAATATAGCATACATAGTAATTGTGTTCAAATATGTGAATTTAATATAAACATAAACACCACTCTTTGTCTTTGTTCATGTTGAATAAAAACATCACTATGCATGCTTTACAGAAAACAAAAATATCGTATATAAGTATTCATAAGAATTCATTTTAACTGATATAGTAAGTTTACTACGGCACACGAGTACAATACAATAATTTAATAAAAAAATTGTCTTATTGACGGATAAATAAACCATAGTTCTAGCCAACCACTGCAAAGATTTTATCAGGGACAAGTGACACAATGTGTAAACAAATGTGATAAACGAGTATGCGGTTTATTTATACATATGTTGTATACGAATCAACATACATCATAAAGTGATACTAAATTCACTGCCGATAAATGTAGGCATGTTTTTTGACACTCCTTTGCTCACATTTGTATAATTTCGCATTTTTTATCGTAGTTTAAACAAACTAGTTATTTTTATCCATATTATGCGTCCAAGGTAGTAAAACTTGAAATTTGTCCGCAATCTCAAATCTTAATACTGTTTTCTATATTCTCAAGATGTTAATTTGAGACTTTTCAGTGTTTCGTATATACGTTGATAAATCAAAATACACGCATGATAAACAAATATGACTAAATAAATATATAAAGTAGTTGAGATTTGAGCTGTGAGGACGATCTCGAGTTTTATATTGTTACCCAACCACAACTGTGGTCCAGTGGTTAGTGGGCTGGACTTGTAACCCGGCGATCCGGGTTCAAATCACGATACTGATACCTAATGTCAAGTTCTTGTGGTACGACCCTGGTCTGTTCAAGGACCTTAAATGATTTCCTCAGATAATTTATACGGAAACTGGTTTAGTGATACATTTTCATAAATCATTAATTTTTTACATTTTTCTTTTTTACTCTAACTTTACTTTTTTTTGTCAATATTTTCAGGATTCGCTGATGCATTATAATGAAATTTATTATAATTAGATAATGGATTATAACTGTGGCTATGGGTGATGTTATAATTTGATTTTTTTATATAAGTATAAATTAATGTTACACGCTTGAGACTGAATTAAATATGAAAAAATATTGATTTCAATTTAAGTAACCTAAAAATGTAAAGCATTAATTTGGTTAAATGAATTTGATGCGGTATTTCATTATTTACTTAAAAACAGAGATTTTGTTATAACTTAGGTTCCAAATATAACTAGTGTGATGGTTGTTTGTGACGTAGAAATCATTTTATTTAATAAATACTATATCTGATTATGTAAAATACCCGAAGCTTTAATATGATATCAACATCGGGTGTGCAAAATGGCACCATTAAAATATATGTCATTTTTTTTCAGTAATTTTTGAGCATTCAGTATTTCAGAGTAGATAATTCATTCCGCAGTTGTCTCATTTGTTATCAAAACAAGGTTAAACCAGATTGAAAAAAATAGTAACTTTTTATGCCTTTTATATCATTATAGTAAATTATTTTTTGTATCACGCAAACCTATGTATACATAAATACATATGCATGCAGAAATAACACATTGTAGTTTATCAAGCTGAACAAATTTATAAACTAAAATTTAAGATTTTTTGCCCATTCTTATCACGAATATACGTATTTCCATAATTTACATTAATTTAAAACTTCATAATTTTGTTCTCTAACGTTGATACAATGTACTTACTTCCGCTTAACGTTGAATCGATGGTTAAAAGTCTAATAGTCTGTTGTAGACTTTCATAGTATTTGTACAATTTTCTTTAAACAGACACGTGATAGGTAATCTTTAACATACATATTGGAGGACGTTTTAAATTTATTTGCTTATATGATGTATTTAGCCAAGAAGGAATTCATGAAGTTAAAAGTCCTAACAGATAAAAAAAATATATCCGAAAAGTCTTTTCACGACCAAATTTCGCGCTGTATTGCGTTTATTAATTATTTATTTATTTAAGAGTCGATTTTGGCGTAGAATCTTACAACAACCACATGAAATCAGTTTATTTTTTCTAAATAACGGCACCTTTAAAACGCATTTGACCAGAGTTCCCCAAGAAGAAAATGAACATTAGGGTGATTCTATGAGTTAATAACGCATTTACATTGATCTTCTTCTAAGCATAGCTTGTATTCTCCGGATGAAACTCCGGCGTGAATCTGCACACGACGAACCGTGGATTTTCATTTTGATGAACATTTTTTAGATGAAGTTTTTGATAAAATCTATTGGTTTAGTCTGCATATAATGCCATTGTCTATTAACAAACAATTTTAATGTCAAGATGGTCAAAACAACAATTTGTACAAGAAATATGCACATATAAATACATAAAGATATTCAATATTTTCGACAGATTCATCAAATATTTATTTGCTTTATATAAATATACAATGACAAAATCAATGCAAGCACGCATGTATTTTCGAAAAAGAAACATATGAAGCATTCAAAAGAAAGAAAATGTAATTAATTATCATTAAATTAAGAAACATTATAAAAGCAAATTAAAGAACAATTAAGAAGTAATGTAAACAAAATCAATGGTTCATTTAGAATAAAAACCGTCCACTAATCTTTTATTCATTTGTATGTATCTAATTATTTAGCATCAAAACGACGTTGCAAAATAGAATGATTAGTTTTATTTTCATTAATGCTATCCCTCGGGTGATTTAGATAAATTATGCATGAATATCTTCTATATTTTAACATTTATACTTTGTAACAATAAATTATTAGGGTTATACTTTTTATGGAAACACTCATTCTGGTATATGATTAACGCTTTTCTCCCAAAGGGAATATTAGTCATAATAGAAACTGTTAGAACTGAACTAAGGTCTATGTTTATATTAAGCCATGTAAAATATTTGCCATGTACATGAAGGGAAACAGTTCCAGCATTGCCATTGTTCTTTAATTGTTTATCAATATCCATACATATATACATGATTCAAATTCTTTACGAATGTCATAGATCACCATCTACATAAAATGTTTAGAGCCGCCACCGTGGTCCAGTGGTTAGTGCGCTGAACTAAATCCCGGTGGCGGCAGGTCATACCCTTCTATGAAAATTTGACAAAAATGTCGGTTTTCCTCCATATATGGAGAAGTTGCCGGTTCCTTCTGGAAGGGTAAGTTAGTACTAGTAAGTATACAGTCCATGAAAACATGGTTAGGTGAACCGGTCACCGTATATAACTGAAAAATTGTTGAAAAACGGCGTTAAATCCCAGTGACAGTAAGTCACATAAAACAAACAGACTTATATATTAATCTCTTAGATCTTGGTATAAAGGTTTGTATTAGACATATTTAGACACATAGGAATACATTTCGACGGTACTTTGTAAGGATGTTAGAATATGCAGACTTGGGAACAATTTACAAATGCTGCGATTTTTAAATTAGAAGATACTGAAATCGAATAATTCTTTTTTTATTGATTTCAAATGATCATAAATACATATATTATATAATTATCATGTACATAGGGCTATAGATATAGAAACATCAAACTAGCTCTGTAGAAGCCGGAATGGTTATAAATACTACTACTGACAATATTCTTCATATAAAACAAATTTTGTATACTTACAGTCCATTATAATTATTAAAGTATTTTCAGTTTTTTTTTCATTTGAAATTTAATTGGCCGAACAGGTGCGTTCTGCGCATGCTCATTCCCAGGCACTCAACGAACTTTCACCCGAGCTTGATCCAATCATTGATACTTTGTTATTTTGCGGTATTTGTTTAGGTATTAATTTGATACAGTTGTTGGTGTTATGATGTACTCATACAGCCTGGTCATTTCAGGTGAAGTTATTGTAGATTATAATGTTATTTCAGGTCAAGTTGTATTGTAATAGACACATACTTAGATATTGAGAACGGAACAGACCGGATTGCAGCTAACTTTATACTTATACTTCCGTTTCTTTTGTTTTCAGCAAACAATTCGAAATATGGAACCGCCTGTCTTACATATGGCATCGATTTACTAAATGTCAAAAGATGCCACTATTCTTTCTTCTAATACTAAGGATTTGTGAAGGGAACCCGATGTTTGTACTCGGAAAGTATCCGTTTATTGCATGATGAATGCAGTAATACCTGCGCAAAATGAATGAATTCAATAAACCTGTGTGACCATAATTTTGATTTATATTTTTGAATAAATCAATGACAGCCACGTATTTTTCTATGATAATCCAAAGCAAATCACACGCTTAATTCACTTGTCAAACTAATTTTTGCCGCTATCTCAAATACGAAATTTGTCGGAGAAATGGAAGATGCCACAAATATTGAAAGTGCAGATTTTTTATTAAGGTTTGATAAGTACAAAATTATTTTTAATAAAATAAAATCAACGTGTTTTTGTTATTATCATTAAATAGGCTTTTCAAATTCCGTAATAATAAATATATATATATATAAATAAATAATAAATACACTGGATTTGACAGCAAAATGGTTTAAGATGAAGTAGCCAAATCCAGTGTTGTCATGCCTGTACGTGTATATGTCTTGGGTACAATAAAATACCTGCAATTAGTATTTTAATTCAAAGGTCCTTTCCTACGGTTTATTTAGATTTTTTTCGATTTTTAACGTCTTATACAATTTGTACTGTCGATGTATCTCTCCCCTTTTACTTGCAATTCATTGAAACTGAAAAAAAGAATTAACAGTTATATTAATGGACCTTTACCGTTTTTATCAACAGCGAATGTGATAACAGTCCCTGCTCGTATAACATCTTATACTATCTATGAAACAAGATTTTAGAAAATCGTAAACAAACAAATAAACAAACAATAAATGAATGGGTTTGATTATTCGTAATTTTAGAGAAAATATAAACAAACAGAGATAGCACGTATTTACTATTAGCGTTGGAGGAGAGACGATAAACACCGATGTTACGTCCGCGATGTTTCAGAAATTTTATCGCAGAAAATATATTTACAAATTGATATAAAAAAGTAGGTATCGATGATATATTGCGAGATACTCACGTCTTACAGGTCGTTACACATAAACTTACCGAATTCTTTCCTGCTTATTTATAATATGAACGCTGTTTTTTTTCTACGAAGTAAACTCAGATTGTACATGAATTATAAAATTTCAACAAATTACCAAATTCTATTTTCTGTCAGCGTTATAATATGACTGCATTTGAGTTTGCGATTCAACTGCATTGTACTCCGAGTTTCATAACATACTCACACCTGGATTTTTCATTTGATCAGAATTATTTCAAAAAGATTTCTACATTAATGTTCTGTGATACAAAGTCCATATTGAACGGGACGTTTTTGAGTCAGTAGACCTATGCATTATCAAAATACAATTTTGTTATGTATTTTTTATTCTGTTTTGTTCTTTTAAATCAGACACATGTGTGAACATGATACACTTGGTGGATTCATCGATTAATTAACAAGCATGTCAGTGGTTGATGTCCGTACACTTTGACCTCTTGACCTCAATGTTAACGAGTGGGGATACTATATACACATATATTTCGAAGTTGACAGTTTTAAGATTTTCAAAAATAAAAAATAACCCATAAATGTAAGAATTGGTCTGAATAAACATATCATAAACGTGTATGGTTTTACTAAATTATTGCCTACCCATATTAAGAAAAAAGATCAAGAAAAAAAAACACATAAAAAATCCCCCTTCCCCGAAATACTACCTTCCCAAATCCCAAAACCAACGAAATGTCTAGAAACATACAAAAAATGGGGACAAAAATCTCCGCAGGAATACTGCCTCAAAAAATTTTAAACGGTATGATAAAACAAAAGTCAGATTAAGTTTTATTAACTGATTAATTATAGATGATCATCATACATCAGCTACAGAATAGAGACATTCGTATTTGTATAACTCTGGTGTACGTCAAGTCAAGTCAAATACTTTATTGGCTTTTAACTATGAAGTTCATCGCTAAATCAGTTAAACACAATGTTCAATAATGTACAATGATGACGGTACATGATTACAATGTTCAACAAAAATATAAATGAAAATTACAGTGAAAAGCATGTATACTTCATAGTACATGATTCGAATCCCGGCCGCGACAGGTCATGCCCTTCTATGAAAATTTGACAAAAAAATGCCGATTTTCCTCCATATGTGGAGAAGTTGTCGGCTCCCTGTGGAAGGGTAAGTTAGTACTGGTTAGTATACAGTCCAGGAAAACATGGTTAGGTGATCCGGTCGCCGTATATAACTGAGAAATTGTTGAAAAACGGCGTTGAACCTCAGTGACAATAAGTCACATAATAACAAAAAAAAACATAGTACATGACAAATTGATAAGAAAAGTAATAAAAAAAGAACTATTACTTTTTGGATCCAAATGGGGAGGTACTTATGGACGCATGATTTTTGTATAATCTATGTTAGTACCTTCAAACAGAAGGCAATCTGGACGAGAATTTATCACTCGTTGGACTGTTTACGAATACAAGTACTCTTAAGATGAAAAGAGGCATGTTTTCCTAAGAATGCGCCGGGCCTGACACGAAAATAAATCAATCGTCACATTATTAGATTTATTACAAAATTGTCTTCTTTGTGCACGAGACTCGCGTGCACGTGTCTGGTCACATCACATGTTTCTTTTAAGTGGAAGGAACTAAGACGCATAGGGACATAAAGTAGCATTCCACTGCCTGAAATATGCACCTAAGTTTAATTAAGCAACAAGAAAAATGGTCCGGCCATGTTTGCTTTGTTTACAAAGAAAACACAATAAATACATTAAGATCCCTAATTACTGTACCAGATGTGGGCACTGCTGACTGCAGATGAGCAGTCGTATTTTTAGACTATCAACAGGTCAAACAAGAGCCCTTGATAATATTTGGCCAAAACTGAACTTTTCAGGCGTATTTTAACCTTTGTGAGAAATATTGGCGGCGTGTGTTTGTTACACAATAAAGTAAATACATGTATGTTTTTATCATTAGTTCAATGGTAAAAAATCTTTGATCTATTCGAATTGAAACACTAAATGTATACTAATACATTTTTAGAGTAGAGCTTGCTATTTTCTAATCATAATATTTTAATCGTTCGGCTAAATGACTGAATGTTTTGAATGCATATTGATACTACATAATTAGTAACTGAAGGGGTAAGTGCAAGAAGGTACGTATCACATCCTATGCCCAAACGGAGATAGTCCATTCTTGCCCTTACACCTAAAATCGTCAAAACACATGTAAGCTTAAGTTGAAAGAGCAAATATGTTCCGTCAAGACTTGTAGTCATTAGTTCCTTTATAAAATATAACATGTTTTGGGACAAATTTAAATTTGGATTTAAATTTTGTATGATTATCATCCAACAGCTTTACAATGTTCTGGAGATGTTCGTTTATAAATCATTAATACACGAGTACGTATTTGTATAATTTAGCTGTTAATAAGTTCTTAATGAAAAAAAAACGATACTCAAGTACTATTTGATACGTTTGAAATAATGAGATAATACAGTTTGTGAGTAGCTCACGACGCCAGTGCTTAATTAGTGAGGTGAAAATTATTGAAATGTGCATGTAGCTAGTCTGCTCAACCCAGAGACTAGTTGTCTCGCATGGAGAGACAAGGCTGCTTTTTAGCAATACCTGAATTGTAAGCACTAACAGGTTAAAATATCTAGAAATACGAATAGCCTAAAAGTGATTAGAAATAAATTAAGACATCGTTTCGACTGAAATATTTAATGGCATATTCAAATTCGTAAACAAATGACCATTCATCGAATAATGTGAAATATTTGCACATTCATGTTTTAAAATTTATTTCTTTGGCGATAAAATAACTTACCCATGTCTTAGTTTGAAACATACATGTTTTGACAGCATCGTGTCTGGTTCATGTGAGGGGAATTCATTGAAGGAACTATCTATGACAGACCACTAGATTGTATCAGGGGAAATTAGACAGAGGTGTAATTATATGGTAACTTGATACTTTGATTCAATCTGACAATCTAACAGCGATGAAAGAATCCGACCTGACAAGAATCGATTAATTACATTGTCTTAATTAGATATAGTTAATTACATGTATAAACACTTGCTGATTGTGTTATTGTTTATGTAATATTTATCTTAAAAATCTACCGATCATTAATTGCGTTACTTTTTATAATATTTCATTCGGCTATGAGTTCGCTGTTGTTTTTAATTGACGTATGTTTAATTGAAGTATGATACAAGCGTACTATTTTGTTGTATTGAATGAAATAAATCAGCTATCACAAGATACCTGCATCATTTAGACCAGAATCTATTTAGTCTATTTTGTTGACTTAAATGAGTTTATTTCAAAATTATATCTCATTATTCTAGGAAAACAGTTGAAACAAACTCGGAGCTTTTGTATCAGTGTTAAGTTTTATACACTAGTAAGAAATTAATTATAATACTAAATAATAATTGATATTAGTGGTTTTTAGTTTTTGACAAAAAGTACTATTTCATGCCAAATTATTACATAGTAGTAAGTTTTGGGTCATGGATAACTTTCATAAACATTTATGTTAAAATCGACCTTAATTTGGTTGTGAAAAAAATGCCGCAAGTTTCACAACTTTATAAATAAAATTTAAACTTTTTTCATTAACAAAATTACATTAAACAAATATTTCATTGGGTTCATAATTGGTTGAAAATTTTCGCAATGTTATGTACAAAAAAATGTAACCAAAAATTTATGCCAACGAATGAAAAAATATCGCATATTCCTAAGTATTTCATATCTCAGTTAATGTGGCAACAGTTGAAAGATCGACTGTATGTAATATATTATAAGCCACATACACGTCCGTACGGAATATCACTTACACATATGTTAGGGACGTTAATTACTTTTCAATGTGTAACAACACTTATTCTGTTTGTAAATAATTACCGGCAACATTTACATACACCGACTATGCTATATGTGAAAAATATTGCGCATTATTAAGTACTGCCTGTTGCGTAAGAGCAGCCCTTAATGTCAGCTGGTAAAGTCGGATTTTGTCGACAGAATGTGAAAACAGTACCAGTGGGAGATGTCGTGGAGAATACCTTATTTTCAAGAAATTTCAATGTTGTTTGAGCAAAATGGAAAGATGATTATAGCCCGTTATTTAATAATAGTGTTAAGCATTCTAAACTATGTCAACATTCAGATGACAAGTCTATTAGTCAGGAGGTAGACGAAATAGCGTTGGCTTAGAAGAAAGTTAGGGTGTTGTTTATGTAAACAAGAAACAAGTAACTCGGAGTAGTATAGTGAATCTTTTGACATTTTTATTCTAATTAATCACCTTTATCATTCATATTTCCATAATATATAATATAATATTCGGCAGCCGATTTGGAGTATGATATTTCAATAAGTTTCAATGGGACGGACAAACAGTATTTCTACAGCGATACCAACAATTTGATAATCGCTATCAATACTAAACATCACCAAAAGATGAATATTGTGTCGAAAAAGTTTGTTCTAAATTACGCCACAAATATCATTTAGTAGGCAAGTTAAAACATATATTCAGTTACAAATCAAAGGAAACACGCCAGCTCATCCGTCGACGTACTGACGTCAAAACATTTTATATTGTAATTAATTTGCGAGGCCTAATGGACACCATCAAACTTTGTATTGAAAGTAGTTCCATGTACTCCTGAAATCTTTCATCTAGGAGAACTTGAAACGCTTTGCGTCTGTAAAAATCATCATTACAATTTTTTTTCGAATGGATCTTCAGTCGAACTCGGAATAAATTGTGCTGGGCGTAACGACGCATGACTACAGTTGTGCGGAACGAATTCGCGAGGTGATGGGATTTACAGATATTCACGTGGAGATGTCAATCAAAAAATAGTTCCAATATAAAACCAATTCAAATTCTAAAGATAATCTCTAGCAAAATGTTAGGCAACGTTTGACTTCACAGAAGATTAGCAAAAATTGTAATATTATGCGAGCCATATGATACCATTTTTTTCGACTGTCTGTTTGTAATTTACAAAATGTATGTAAAAAGCGTATGAATTAATTAATTAATTAGAATTGCCCATTAAAGTACCATACCTGTACATATTATAATATGCAAAAAGTATTTGGTCAGACAATTCCATTTCACCAAAATTCCAATTTGGATAAGTAAAACAGGTTTCAGTTGTTACATTAAAAAGTAGATCTATGGATGTAAGCCAAGTGATACTACATCATTTAATGACACGATGTGAGTTTTGCCTGGATTATATCTCCACGTCTAAACATTTATTTTGACAGATTGTCAGACATATTGTCAGGAATATTTTGGTATGAATGTCTGTATGACAACTAAGAAGTGTTCATATTTGATTGTATGATTAGTCTGCTAAAATGCACAATGTCGTATGTTTTACAATCTTTATATTAGGTATATACAATATACAGTAAAACCCCGGTTATTCGACGACCGATTATCCGAATATCTGGTAATATCCGAAATGCATCCACGATATCCCGATTTTGTTCCTATCTATTACATGTACATTTTTTATATTTGTATAAATATTTACTTTATATATATAAAGAACCCCGGTTATACAAATTGTGAAAGTATCTTCGTTTTCCAATCAGTGCGTCTGAAATGGACTATCAAAATGATTTTTTTCGGGCCCAAACATTTTATATAATCGGGGTATAACTGATTTTCCAGTCTAGAAAAATACAGTGTTTATATACAGTCAACACTATTCGTCTTTTACTTTCAGTTGAAACCAGAAAGCTGCATGTATAAAGACATCAGATCTGCAATGCCAATGCATGTGCGACGATAGACTTTCTGTCACGTGACTAAAAGTATCAGTAGTGATGAAGATTAAGGAGAAATTAATTTTGTTCAGTTTTATTGTGCAAAGAAGTGCTTAATACAATTTGAACCTACAAATCATCCCCAATTAACATACAGTTGATCGTGAGGTAACCAATGTGCTATAAGACACGCCAGGGAAAGAAGAGGAAAATGGTCGAGAAAACTTGGCGACAAATGAAAATAGGATAATTTTGGGGGGAAAATATCAAATTTCAACATGAAGATGAGTATACTAATACAGTTATACCTGTGAATAAAGGCCACCCTTGGGAAAGACAAAATATAGACTGTATTGACAGGTGGTTTTTATTCGGAGGTCAGTTTGTTCTTAATAATCAATTATCTTCCTTTAAAAAATGGTTTTTATTCACAGGGTGGACTTTATTCGGAGGTGGCCGCAAACACAGGTTCGACTATATACATGAACGTGTTAACTTAGCTTCATCGAAATAATACATGTATAAAGAGGCATTGGGTTTCAATATGAACCGATTTATATTGAAGTGCGGATTTATTCCAGGTAGACCCGCGTGTTGGTTTGGCGCATTTTGGACTGTACCTAAAACATTTCCATTTTCTTTTCATTTCAAAGTTTCCCTTACCAGTTAGCAAGGACGTATTGGCTCTGAACTAACCAGTGTTAACTCTTGTCATTGTTTACTAATCCATTCCTAAGATAGAGGTTTTATAATAAATCGGGCAAGTTTCGTGTATTTACCTTTATGAATGAATAGAACAGAACGGACTTGTACATCGCCATCAACAAACAATATCAGAAAACATAACGCAAATTTAAGTCACAATGATTATGTTTTAACATGTACAGTGGAGGATGAATTATAATGATATTAATGATAAAATTAATTATTTTGACAATTTTTGTTATTATTGAAGGGTATATTGGTTCGGTAGTGTCACCAAAAAACCACACTAGTTAATACTTACGATAATACTGTGAATAAATCAATGTCTGAACAGAATTTCTGGATTGAAGTGATTGCAGAAGTTTATTTTCAAATGTGTGTTTGGATTTGCACGTTCACGTCGAAAAAATAAAAAAAAACATATTGATATTCATTAATTCTCTACTAGACGCGAAATAAAACAAGCATTTATAGACATCTTAGAATAGTTTACAACCCTTTAATATTACTGTTGTTTTGAATATCGACTGAGATTCCACTTCGGTCAACCTTATTACATATTACATATTATAAAAAAGAACAAGTTGGGCCAAACTTAAAAAAATGTTTGTTCGTGGTTAACGTTCGTAGCGACCCGAAGTTTCAATAGCGTGTAGGTAGGTCGTCATTTTTGTTAACATTATGTTTGTTCTGAAAATGAATAGCTGGAACTAGGAATGAAATTGCTAAAAATAATATTTTTGTCAGGGGAATCAAAGTTTAAATAAGTCGGTCGTGTAACTGTAAACCAACATTTATTAAGGATGGTCTTAGCAATTTGGGGATTCGTAGTCAACATCATGAATCTACATGTATATTATATCATATGGTGGATGGTTGGTGTAATGTTGCGTATGGACGTCAAGTTGTTGTGTTTTGTTGAATACATGTATAGATGATTTGCTGGTATTTTAATATTAAATAGTATATCAAATCATGCTTCGTCGTTTTTTTATATTTTATTATTCGCGTAATCCTGAAAAATGAATTTGTATTTTCGTTATAATTGTTTCATGAAACTGTATCTGTTAACAGGAAATTACACATATACGGCCAATTGCTTGCTTTTGTATAAAAATTATAATTAGGGATTCGAACTCAATGAAAATACTTTAACTCCTGTACTCTAATTTCAGCATTCAAGTCTCAGCTGATAAATTACGCTCAGTTTTACGAACCTGTTTGTTAAAGAAAACCGGATTTATCTCCTTCGAAATTTGAAGGCTAATCTTACATGAACAATACTTTATATTTTGAATGTTGAGTTGACCAACCAATAAGTGCTCTCGGACTGTGGAATAAGACAGACAATATGGAATATTAAGCATTCCCATAAATATATATATACTGAACAAAAAGGAAACTTCTGATTTCTTTACATATTTTAATGTAATGAAAATAAATCAACATGTGAACGATTATGTGTCAAATAAAACCAATTATTACTAAATTGCACGCATTACACACCAAAACCTCCCAGTCTGATTTTATAAAATCAAAATACATTGCAAATAGGAGACTAGAAATTCAAATATTCATACCATAGTCAAGTGACATAATTCTCTCATAGTTTGTAAACCTTGCAAATTCATTTATTTTATTTTTATGTGACTTATTCTCACTGGGGATTAACGCCGTTTTTCAACAAATTTTCAGTTATATACGGTGACCGGTTCACCTAACCAGTTTTCCTTGACTGTATACTAACCAGTACTAACTTACCCTTCCACAAGGGGCCGGCAACTTCTCCACATGTGGAAGAAAATCGACATTTTTGTCAAATTTTCATAGTTGGGTATGACCTGTCGCGACTGGGATTCGAACCCGGATCGTCGGATTAAAGATCATGCGCACTAACAACTGGACCACGGCCACGGCCGCGAATTCATCAGTAAGTAGCATGATTTTATTAAATATATAACGTAGTAAAATGGAAAAGATTGTGTCTCAGTAAACATACTGGATGCAATTTCAGTATACTTCTAATATGTATTCCTGCACCAGTATTTAAACGTTTCAATTATGCGACCATAGCCTAAAAATGCAAACATTCTGTAACTTTGAACAGCCTGTTATAATTATAATCTCTCGCGGAATATATATCGAGTGTTAATAAGTCCGACTTCACTGAAACATATCGTTTGAATTATTTAATAAACAGTCTAAAACGATTTTTACCAATCTATCGGCTCTTCATGTTCACATACTTATAAACACAAGCTCACAGCTAAAATGTATTTACAATCTGGATTTAAGAACTGGGGCAAGAGGTATATTACAATATTATTAATGCGAATGAAATCAAAATCTTCAGGTATATACTTTATTGTTTGTAATATGCAGACGTTAATAAGTACTATGTATTATTCAACACGACTTGAATATGAAGTACTAAAAAGTGACATAGTGTATAAAGGTAAGTTCTCAAAACTTGTTCAAACGGTGTCTGCTTACGCTTCTATATCAGGCTGTCTTAAGTAAATATGACAATGTACGTAGATTGCAAACTTCGGTATACCTATGTGTACGAGTGAGCTTAACCTTGGTGAAGTTTTCTATCCGTGTAAAGTTATCAAACATTGACTCTGGATTTATATGATAACCTGATTAAATATATGCAAGTTAATAATAATACTTTTATGCGTCACAAGCTCGTAAGAAAATGTCTGATTCACCATACTCTACAAGTGGCCTAGTGCCGGATGTTATTGACGAAGCCCCAAAGAATACTTTAAAGGTACACATTTTTATACTTTATCATCTTAATTATAACAATGGTACATGCATACGGAAATGTACGATCTTCAAACGAAGTCGACCGTTGGATTTACGATCAGACATATTCTTGTATCATCGACGCATTCAGTTAAGCGAACTGTTATCATAATTTTTTACTTACGCCCATCAAATGATGAAAATGTTATCTGACTCTATTAACAGGTATTGCACGGGAAAATGTGCAATACACATTAATTGCATGTGGTACGCAACAACAAAAACACTATTTCATGTTTTAATTTTTTGTTAGGTTGGGGGTTGGCAGCTACAGTGCCAACTCTCCCAAGCAACACCGTCTGGGAGAAGCAAAATTATGTTGTTGTTGATAGATTGTTGCTCTAGAGAGGTTAAATAAATAGTTAAATTGTAGAGTGGGAAAAATAATGCTGTTGCTAAAGAGAGGTTGTTGCTCAAGAGAGGAACGCTCTGGAGAGGTTGCACTGTAGTTGGAGATGCCGCTAGCTTTAGCGCACATTGTGCTACTGAGGAATCCGGTTTTTTTTCTAATCAAGAATTATTACAGTTTAATTTTTAAAGAGGTAAAATCAAATCGCATAAAATAATAGAAAGTCGTTTCCTAGATATATGTTATTCAGTTTTCTTGAGTCGAAGATGTGGGCCTTTTTTTAAAAAAAGATTTACCTGTCCTTGATAGCTCTTCATTAGGAGTAAACTGGCATCCGTTGACTTTGGTGCACTGCAACATGGAACAGGGACCAGTTAACTTTAGGAGATCAGAAATACGCACCTGCTACTTCCGGATAGTACCACGCTTCTCAGTCGCATCAAGCAAAAATGGGGGCTGCACAGTTAAGTCAAACAATATATAAAAAAAAATAGTGAGAAATATACTCCTGTCTCCATTTTTGTGTTTTTTGAAAGAATCCATCAAAAATCAAATTTTGTCAGCATGCATGCTGCATTTTCTATGAAGAGAATCAACATTATTTTCAGATCTGTTTCAACTCAAGGGAGCTAAATCCCGGTGATACGTTTACTCCAACTGAAGTTAAAGACACGCCTACTGTTACGTTCGACGCATGCGCAGACAGTTTTTATACGTTGATATGTCATGGTAAGCAATATAGCCAATTTTTTACGAATTATTTCCAAAAAATGCGTAGACGTTGTCATGTGCGTCTCTTAAGAATTATAGATAATAAACAGTCAAATATTGTGTTGTCAAATGAAACTGCAATATATACACAATATATTGTGCTATAAACATGACTTAGTTGCTACATTCATGTGTCAATAGAACAGCGATACCGAAGCCAAGTGAAACAATTACCTACCATAAGGGTCAGATTGATGGATTCCCCATGAAATATATAATAATACCATACAAGAAAACAAACATACTCATATACATGTCATTTCATGAATTAATTTGAATACTTGTTCGATTTCTCAAAAAGGAAATGCCACATTGGTTAGTTACTTCATAGAAATGAAAAATATGGACCAAACGACTCTCTGAGTAATATATCGATCCAAATATCAAAGTCGTCATAGAACAATTTCAAGGTCATCATTGTCATGTTTTTTTTATAATTGGTATGTCCGGTTTAGTCATTTAAGACAATATATGTGTGCCAACAATAATGCTACTACTATTAAAATGACTAACATACAACAGTACAAATACATTACTTACAGTGCAACATTATAATTCTGTGTGATCAAGACTTAGTGCAGTCTTTAATCAAACAAATTTGATCAAAAACCAAAGAAGCAACTTTGAGTATTATTAAAACCCAGGGGAGGCATCGTGATCCAGGGGTAGAGCGTCTGACCTGTGATCCGAATGTCCTGAGTTCGAATCCTGGCTTCGACGGGTTTCTTCTGTGAACTTCACAAATCCCATTTTTCGGACGCAGAACTGGTGTAGTGTCCAGGGAACGGACTCGAGGGGGATGTTAATAAAAGCATGATTGCTTGTTTCATCAATCGAGCTTAAATAGATTAGTGTAAACTAAAACCTAGGTATTATGTTCAGTATAAAACATTAGACATTCCATATTTCACTAGGTATTTTCAGTATGGTAGCAATGCTTACGCGAACGGGTGTAAATGAAGTCACACACACACCATTACAATGATAATGAGAATGTTTCTCGTACGTTAGAGTGCCCTATTCGAGGCGTGGTTTATGATTCTTAAAACAGTCCTCATACTCAAATTCAATCATCATTCTCAAAATATTGTAGCCGAGTACATATCGTTGTAAATATGTTTTAGTACATATTCAGACGTTATTTGCCCAAACCAGAATGCTACATGCCAGGGAACACTATTTCAGGCTAAATACTGCTAAAACATAATAGACATCATTTGAATTATTGTAAAAAATATTACCTTTAACCTAGTATACTTAAATAATAGTCAAGACATGTATTGTATATGAAGCATTTCTTTCACTAATCTAATTGTAACAATATCTACCATTCTACGAAAAAAAATTGAAGAACAAATATGTGTCTATGGTAATTTCTTCACTTGATGTGTGTTGACGCATTCTCTATAGAGTGATGAACACATATTCTAAGTACATGTATTGCATGTTAATACAATGAGTAAATATAAAACAAACTTAAAGAGTGTTTAATAGATTATTAACAGAGGTGTTACATCAACCTACTTTAATGTATACTTGCTTGTCTTCTCCAGACTTCCCTAACGCCTGGAGGGAATTTATTTTATGTTACATGTATATGTTATGGTTAAATACAGTATAGCCCCTGAAAACCGGACCCCTTTTGAACTTATCCAAAAGTCCGGTTTTCTAAGAATGTTGGTTTTCAGAGAAGTATTTACTATAGAAGAGTAAAAAATGGGACTTGAAAAATCGTCCGATTTTCAGGAAGGCCGGTTTTCAGGGATTATACTAATCCCCCCCGACTTCAAAAAAAAAACGAATTACTCGAAGCAAATATTTTCATTATTGCTTATCGGAATAACGTAATGGGTTTCCAGTCACAGTTTTCCAGTTACAGTTTCCATATATTTCGTCCCGTGGTCGTAACAAGACTGTTTATAAGTGATTGTCCATACACAGCTTTACAAATATGTCGCGTTTATCGGCGATGGTCAACAGAAAGACGGTTGTTGCTATATGTGGGTTTGTATCTATTCACCGGAGAGCTAGCATATTCCAAACATCTCACTGACAAACATCTCGTAATACAATTATAGATCCAGACGCTCCTTCGAGGGCTGACCCAAAATTCGGAGAATTCCAACACTGGGTTGTGATGAACATTCCTGGAAATGATGTCAATAATGGCGACGAAGTTACGGAATACATTGGTTCTGGTGCACCGAAAGGGACGGGTAAGCTGTAGAATTAATCTGAACAGCTTGTATCAATACATCACAATTTCAGTTTTCTGATGTACGAAAGTTTACGAAATTATACCAACTTTACAATTTTCAATGAAGTGTAAATATGTCATTTGTCAAAAAAAAATCATTGACTAACGATATGCGCTTTGTAATTCATTTATATTCTTGAATTTTTAATGAAGGTAACAGAAATTTCATGCGACCAGAGAATAGATTTGTAAATCATCGCTTTTGAGTAGACAATTTGACAGTCGCGACCGTGATCCACTGGTTAGTGCGCTGGACTTGTAACCCATTGTATGGATGCTATTCGTTGCCAGAAATACAGCCTTGCTGATCTGAACTGACATTTTGTTTTCGGACAAAATATATTTATATTTCTTCTTTTGTAAACTCCAGAGATACATTTTTTGGATCGAGTTTGCCGATGTAACAATGTAAACAGGTATTCCAACAAAATACATTTTGTTGAACATTAAAACGTTTACTGGTTTTACCTGAGTGGCAATACCAAGTGTTCAACCAGACATGCAGGATATTCACTGTTTGTGTGTACGCCGGCAGAACAGAACTCTTTCTTACTTAACGCGCACCACTTTGCATTTTCCGACCATCATGATTCGGCTCAGCAATATCCAGCTTTACACGTTTGAATTGTAGATAATAAGCTCCGCCCATTTCCCCGCCCACTGCACTATCTTAAATAAACGTAATTGTCCGCTCACTTTCGGTATAACGATATCTTACCATCTGTGCATTACTTGAATATCTTATGCTAAAAAAACATTAAAACAAAATTATAGTATATTCAAAGTCAACGAATACAGTTGTTGTATGTGACAAGCAAATGTTGTACTAAATAAGAAATCTTTCTGTACTTACCGCATCAATATCGTAGGAGTTACCTCTCTTTATTTTCAGCTCGTGAAAATTTGCTCCTCCTTTTAATCTTCGGCTATTTCCGTGAAATTGCCATGCATGGAAGTTGAAAAATCGTCTACGAAGGTTAATCGCGTAGAAATGTAAAAATATGCAGTTGTCAACCTGAGAGTGTTAAGTGATGCAGTCCCATTCTCGAACGCCGTGATATACGGCATAAAACGTGCTGTGTACGTCCTATCGTTCGCATTAAATTTGAGTTAGCGATTTTTTTGTAATTTATTTTTGCTGCATGATACTAGCTTACATGTTAGAAACGCAAAATACCAGTAACCTTTTATATTTTTACAAATCTATTTAGTAGAACCGAAGTATGAATCGTCAAGTTTCCAAGGCTGGATTTTTGGCAACGAATAGCCTCCAAAGTAACCCGGCGAACCGAGTTCGAATCCCGGTCGCGGCAAGTCGTATCTTTTTATGAAATTTGACAAAAATGTGGATTTACCTCAATATGTGCAGAAGTTACCGGCTCCTTGTGGAAGGATAAATTGGTACTGGTTAATATAAAGTTCGGGAAAACTGGTTAGGTGGACGGTCGACGTATATAACTGAAAAATTGTTGAAAAACGGCGTTAAACCCCACATAAGAACAAATACAACACAATTTTGTGGACATAAGTGATTTATATTATAACTGTTTCTAAGACATGCGATGTAAAATTTACATAAACTTAGTACACCCATTATAAAATAGTTCTGAACAGGGTTGGTAATCATTGATGATTTTTTTTTCAAAATACCCATTAGCAGTTATCTCCCTCGAACATTCAGACAAGGTCAAGTTGTTAGTGGTATTAAAACGAATTGTGGCTTAAAGTGGTCAGTATTAAAGACCGCGGACAACTTCATAAAGCATTAAAAGAAGAATTACGTCATGTCATGGACATTGTTGTCGATTATAATATCCTATATAATCATTCCTGAATTAATGGTCACGTGCAAATTATAATAGCACAAAATGCAATACGTTTTGATCACAGGAAGTTGTCAGATGTTTGCGGTAGGATGGGTATGTACTAGTTTGTCACCCCAGATGACATGACTGTAACTAACAAACTCAAATTAAGCCGAACGTAACTGTAATACAGTTGATAAATCGTGTTAAGACTGTTACATTACGTTGGTGTTGTAATATACCACTTCAGTACTAAGACCCTCTTACACCTTATTTTAATGACTGCTTATTTTCAATGAATCATGTATATTTCAACTTGATAATGATACCGTGTTTTCTCAAGAGAGATAGGCTGAACCTTGTACCACCTCATTGTTAAGATCGTTTCTTGGTCACAAGGAGGGATTAATATCGGTGTTATACTGTTTACTGGTTACCTTTTATTTTCTATATAGGTCTACATAGATATTTGTTCCTGCTGTATAAACAAAGGACTGGAAAGATAGACGCTAAAGATGTACAAAGGATACCTAAAACATCAGGTACAACAGACGTTTTTCACTATTTCAAACAAAAAAACTTTTAATTGACCAAACGCCACGCATTGATTACTACGTCACTCTACACTACAGTAACCACTACAAATCTTCACATTACCATGTGGCGGATACGTCAAGGAAGAAGCTTAAAGAAAACTGTTTAATTTATAAGAAAGAGCCATTACATTTTAAGCTCAGGCAGAAAATCAAATTATACGATGTTCAAATTGTTTTTTCTTGCTATTAAAGATTTTCAGAGTATTGTTGACTGTAATGAGGGTAAGTCAATGCGTAAAAGATTGGTTTGCTTGCCTGTGGACCGGTACATCGGTAGCACGAATTTTTGTTTTGTTACTAAATCCAATAAAACCCCTGAAAGCCGGACCCCTACAGGACTTGGCTAAAAGTCCAGTTGTCTGAGAATTCCGGTTTTCAGAGAACTATTGATTATTGATTTGGAAAATTGTCCGACTTTCAGAGAATTCTGGTTTTCGAGAAATCCGGTTTTCAGGGCTTATACTGAACATATGTACCTAACGTATACGGAATAAAAACTTTCTGATAGGTATATGCCAGAAAAAAATAAAAATATGGTTTGCTTCTTTGATACAGTTGTTGGTATTTGAATAAACTTTGTTCGACTCCACACACTTGAGGCTTGGAGAGTGGAGGTAGAGTATACGAGAAATAACAGATTTTAAAAGAAAGTAAAAAATACACCAAATGATTCGCCACACGTCTCAAGATCTGAAACATTATTTTCTATGGATTGAAGATAAACCTAAGGTGGTGGGATTGAAATAGTCAAACAGGTCAAAATCGTATAAATTCTTTCCCTTTTCAGCTGATGGAAGGCGTTCACAGAAAGCGAGGGCTTTAGCAAAGCAGTTTGATTTAGAATTATTGGCAGGAAACTTTTACCTGGCTGAATGGGACGAGTATGTCCCAACTTTACACGCGCAACTTGGCTTTGGCAAATAGATATTAGTTATCCGCCCGGCTGATGAATATAACAGGAGAAGGATAGTCTGATAAAGCATTGTGTCTCATTTAGAAGCTCTACTGAATTAATGAAATGAAAACGAAGTTTTCACTGGCCACTTTTAAAAAGAACGACCATTTTCTATGCATGCATGCAACCGCAAAAAAATAATTGCACCTCTGTATCATGACATCAGTTCCGAGTTCCACAATGAAAAGAAGAGTTTACTACATTGATATCGATAATTATACATGTCGTGGTTATCAGCCGTATGCCGTCATATTTTATCACTTTACAAATTGTTTTATTATACCTTGTTCACCCCTTTACTACAATAAAATTATTAACTTTTTTGTATCATTTTTGCTATCTGGAGTATGATAATAAAAAGCTATTCTAGCACGACCTGCAACATAAAAACTGCAGCATAAACACAAAATTAAGAATCAATCTATACAATATTCTCTGATAAAACATTATTTCTCACAGTGTCCTACACAATTGCAATGATAATGGTCGATGAGGTCATAAAAACACAGAGGAACAGTTAACACATAGAAACAAAATGTAACAGCCAAGTAAAAATATAGTTCCCGTGTTTTGGGGTGTAGATCTGAACAAATACTAGTGATTTGTGGTTAAAGTTGAAATGATGAATATATCCCCAAATACCGGTATTATCAGTCGGTGAACTGTATGCTGGAGAATGGGGACAGAATGATTAGCGAGATTCTTCATATTTTAGTCTGTGGTTCTGACTGAAGTCAGTTTGTGAATGAAGTAGACAATTTGGAGCAATGATTTCACTTATCTGGTTTATTCCACACATATTTGCGCGTAATATATATATAGTCCAGCTAAATATTGATTATTAATTGAATGATCCCTGCGTTTTCTACCGTGCGAACGGGAAGAGTTCGAACGTACGAACTTGTTATTATACATACCATACTCGAGTTACCTCCCTGTATACATTTACGCCACTTGTCGATTTTTTTTTTTTGTAAACAATCGTTGCATTGTTGCTGATTCTGCAGTAAGTAATTCGAAATGTGTTTTTGTTGTTTTATTAACATGTGATTTTCTAATGTTATTAAAGCTACACTGTACAGTTTTACATTTGAAGTTCTCCCTAACAAGTTTGTGAATTTGTAAAAATAGTGCCGGTCCGGACAGGGAAGTGGAAAAAATTGCCAATTAGGCAAAGACAAAATATTGCCTGTCCGAAAAAAATAGTTTGACATCAACGTATGGTTGTTATTGAAAAAAAAACTTGATCAGAATTTGAAGAATTTTCATTGAACCAACGTTAAAATAGCAGAACAAGACTTGCAGACAGGCAGATAAAACCATAATTCTAAGTAAACAATGCTTTTTAGGAAATAATGTAGTTAAAAACATGAATTACAAAGTCTAAGTCAAAAAGATGAATTCTCTGAGCTACTTTTCAAAAAGATGAGTCTCAGTCACAGGACAGATCTAACTAAAAGTCACTTTTTGATTGGCATAGTTTACTTGTTGACAATACAAAAGTGACAGTGAGATTAGGATTGTGCACTTTGTGCTTATCAATAGTCCAAATGTCAAGACTGAGATTAATTTCATTCTGCTATTACTGACTTTGGATGAGATATCATAAATCTATAAATGAGGTCCAATAAAAAAATGTTTCACCATAAGCAGTCTAATTAATTTGATTTGAGTTAAATTTATTATAAGCAAATGCAACAGTTATTGCTTTGTCAAAAATATTGTGATTTTAAAATTGCAGCAACATGATATTTATATGACTATGCATATTAAGTGATTTACATCATAATTTACCTCATAATTCATATAGATAAACACATGTCTAAGCCAAACAATGTTAGTTGTGTTTATTTATTGAAATTAGAGCAATAGAATTGATGTTAACATGTAAGACAGAGATCTTTTGGAAATAAAGAAATAAATATGATGGTTTAGTTGTAAGCCATACTAATTTCATGATATAGGACATTTTTTTTTTTTTTGGTTCGAGATGTGTAACAGTATCTTTAGAACAGTTGAGTAAGTTGAAATATCCAGGAAAATCGCCGTATACCTAAGGATTATCTGGGCTCTGTGACATGAAAACATAGCATTAATTAGCTTTTCCAACTTTTCAGTCTGTCGATCATTATGCCTAGAAAGAAAGAGGCTGGTAAAGTTGGTGGTCGTGATGCTCACACAAAGAAAGCTTCAACCACCAAGGAGAAAAGGAATCAGAAGAAAAAAATTACTGAACAAGTAAAAAAGGTCGCACAGAGTATAAAGACAGAAAAAAATGTTAAAGGTTTGGAAACTTCAATGTAAAGCATTCATTGGAATCATGTATGATTGTATATTACAGAGTGCTCATTAGAAGTTAAAGCTGAATGTAAAAAAATGACGCTTGGCTGATAATAATTTGAAGAGTCAACAAAACTTCCTACTAATGTTATAGTGAATTTAACTCTTTTGTGCTTCTGAAGAGACAGGAGCTTTATTTTATTAATATCAAGGGTCAAATGAACGCCTTGTTAAACATACCGATAAAGCCATAATAATTGGTACATGACAAATATATTTAAGTATATTTCACAGGTGGTAAAGTGACAATCAAACCTATGGCTGCATCATCTACAGGGAAAAGTGTAGTTCTGACTGAGTTATTATTAGACGATAAGTGGAAGAAGTCATTGTCTGCTGAGTTTGATCTACCATATTTCAAAACTTTACAGGACACTTTGGCTTCTGAATACAAACAAGGAAAGGAGATATTTCCACCAATGGATTTGATTTTCAACGCCTTACATTTAACACCATTAGATAAAGTAAGCAACCTGAACAGTGTATCAATCAATTTATTTACAGAACTATGATTATTTTTAAAGTATCTAATTCATTTGTATATCATGCTGTTGCCTAGATTTGAAAATTGTTATAAGACTTTTATTCAGTAAATATTTGCTTAGTTTTGCCTGCTACGAATTTTAGCACAGAAAACATTATTTTGCACAAAAAAAACTATAACATACAGTCCAGGTAGCTGATAATTGTATGTAGTGGTTATTATTCTATGTCTGTTAACTGATAACTCTATAATGAATCAGTGTCACTTACTCTAATCACTTTATAACTCTAATTTTCACTTTATATTCCAGGTAAAAGTTGTAATTCTCGGACAAGATCCATATCATGACAATGGACAGGTATATTGTTAAAATCTCTATAATTGTTTATTTTAATATGTGGGTGTTACTACAGTAGGACTCCTCAAATCCTGAAATTACCAAATCTACTCTTCGTCTTGTCCTAATAATTTCAGATAAAGAGGTTTTGCTGTATTGAAATACTCAGCTCACTACGGAATGTTTAACACCCATACTTTGGCTTACATACTGATTATTTTCCACACTATATACAGTTATGATGCCTTCCAGATTTTAGTATTGATTCACATCCCTTTAGGAATTTAGTTACCCAACTACTGTGTATTAGAACAAGTAACTGACATGGCAAATGATTTGTTGATAAGTATTAGCTGATTATGATAACTGTTAGTTGTGATAGTGATAAGAATTAACTGAGATTAAGATACAGATTAGCCGAGATACAGATAAATATTTACTGTGATCACTTATTTATGATGTGATTCAGAAACATGACAAAAAACAGCCGTTTTAGTGAGAGTTGTATCCTTCTTTCTGATTGGGCGACGTGAATGTTTTGTATATATTTTTATGTTTAGGCAATGGGGTTGTCATTTTCTGTACCAAAGGGAATAACAGTGCCCCCTTCTTTAAGGAACATGTACAAGGAACTTGAAAGGGACACAAAGATAAAGGGGTTCATAAAACCAGATCATGGAAATCTTGAAGCATGGGCTAAACAAGGTGTACTCTTGCTCAATGCTACACTTACAGTGGAGTAAGTATATATATATATATATACATATATGTAAGCACTTCCCTTGATAATGCTGTTCGTTAATGCCACAACACAAATGTTGAACAACTATGTCCAACATCTAAGCTGTATGTTTTACTTATTGTTACTGTCTTCAATAATGGTGTTATCGAAGTTAGTGTTAATTCCATTACATGGAGATAAGACAAACACATTCCATGACACGGCCATGTTGTTTTACACAGTAATTTCATTGTGTTAATTACAATTTTCATATTATCATCTTAAGTATTAACTGAATATTTAGTCTTATCTTTATGAACATCCACAGTGTTTATCATGAATATTTTAGACTGATTCTGGTGAGTACTGTTGGAAAAATCAATTAGAATTTATTTGAAGCAACTGTCTTTGGTTAAATTAAGGTGATAGTTCATAATCTATGCACATTTAAATCACTTGAGTAAAAACATATTTATGCCGATTATCATATTTCATGCAGATCCATGCGCACATTGATTGAGAACTATAGATCGAGATGTAAAAAACTGTTATGTAGATCTGGTTATAGTACTCAATTATATAATTGCTTGTATGATCATTAATTTGTTGTCATTGGATTTCATTTTCAAGGTGTGGCAGCATTTTTTTACTTAAAGAAATCAGGTCTTCTTGGAAACAGATTGGGCTAGAAGCTTAGTTTGTCTCATTTTGTGACAAAACATATACCTGAAACAACTGCAGATGTTGTTTTAAAGCATTTTTACAATTTTGCGTTTTGTGAAGGCAGTGTGTATATTCACCGTATTGAAGAATTACATGCCTGTCTGTTTGTATATATATATATACTTGTATCAGTTTAACTGGGTCGTACTCTGCGACAATTGATTTCATTTAAGGTAATTTTAGGCTAAATTGGGTGTTTAAAATAGATTTTTTTAACAATTGTACTGTCACAGATCCGTTGCTACTGTATATGTCTGGAACTTGCATGATAATTTTTCTTTGTCCTTGACTTTTGTTTCAGAGCCCACCAACCAAACTCTCACGCTAAATTTGGATGGCAGAAGTTTACTGATGGAATTATTAAAGTTGTGAGCGAAGAATGCAAGCATGTGGTGTTTATTTTATGGGGTGGATTTGCACACAAGAAGGAAAAGCTGATCGATAGCACGAAACATCAAGTGATTAAGACAGCCCATCCTTCTCCATTATCATTTAACAAGTTCAATGGTTGTAATTGTTTTTCTGATTGCAATTCTGCTTTGACCAAATTGGGAGTGTCGCCTATAGATTGGTCATTATAAGACTTTTTGTACTATATTTTTTCACTGGAGTTCAACGATGGCACAACAGCTATGGACTTTTGGTGTCTTTCTAATTCTAACAGTGGAGGAAGACACCAGATGTTCACCTGGGAAAAATCAATGACTTTCCATAAATTAGCTGGACATCTTCCTCATTAATTGACCAAGGTCGTCCTTTTTGTACTAATACATGTATTAGAAGTACACTTTATTTATTATTGTAGGCTTTATTTGTTATGAAGTGAGACATGTGATATAATTATATTTATTTACTAAATTTAGATTACTTTGTACAACATATTTGATAGAATGTGATTTTCAGATCGTGAACATTTCATACGTGTAATACCATATTTTAGCTCACGTGAGTACCAAGTGCTCAGTGTAAGCTTTATTGATGGGTCTATGTCCGGCGTCGTGCGGTGTGAAGCATTGTATTCAACTCATGAACGCTCTAGAGATCACATTTTTGATCAAAGAGTCTTGGTCAGTGGCTTATTCTTGATGATAACTCTGACAAGTTTGAAAAAAGGGCTATATGGGTCAAAAACTAGATCACCTGGTCAAATCACTGAAAACTTGTGAACACTGTATAGGCCATAGTTTTGATTGGATATTGAAAATGTTTGAACATGGGTCATCTGGGGTCAAAAAAGTAGGTCATCAGGTCAAATCAGTTACAATCTTTACTCAGGTGGGCGAAAAATGGCCATCTTGGCACTCTTGTTTATTTTAATGAGCTATTGTATACAATATTCTAATTTGTCTTTGATTTTATATAGTACTAATTTTAGTTTGTAATAAAATAAAATGTAACTGTACTCACATAGTGATCTTATATCATCCTTTGGACCTTCAAATATTTGATGTATAAGAAAATGAAGGGAATGTAGAGTCACACTTGACAATTAGGAAAAAAGAAAATATTGAGAATAAAAATGGTACCAGCTTCATTGAATTATAAATTATGAAAATGTTGTGGTGAACTAGAGCTTTCAATCAATGTTATTGAATAGAGTGTTTGTTGTAATTGTTTTCAAGAACTAAAACAGAGTAAGAGATCAATATGGTATGATCAAATACAAATTATAAACTTAAGAATCAACAAATCGACGCAACACATAACGAGACAAAGTAATTACCGATACATGGTAAATTAGGGGAAAATTACAAATGTATCATACCAAGACTCTATCCAGAGTCGTCGTTCGTTATCCCTTGCATTAATATCTGCCACACTGAGTAGTAGGGGTGTAATCGATTCTGCCGATATCGCCGATATATCAACGATCTTTGTAATCCGATTCGATATCGATTCCAATTTTAAAATATCGAGTATCGAATCACATGAAAGTGATGCCAGTAATTGTTAAGCTGTTTAAAGTTTACAGAGAAGTTTCTAGTCATTAACTCGTTTACAGTTCAACTGATAATAAGAAACAATTTATTCAGTTTTGACTGTTTATTTATCCTTCATGTTTGATCATTGTTTACACTATGCATTTTATAACTGTATTTGATAAATACCCTCTTAAAACAAAAAAAGACCCCTAAGCTGAAATTCTGAGGGTAAATGTAAGAGTTTTTGCCATGTATGCCTGTCAATCGATATATCGCTGTATCGTCGATAATTCTCAACCGATATATCGATACAAAAATATACTTATCAATGACACCTCTACTTAGTACCACTAGGTCATGTGCTACCCACATCAACCATTGTAACACCGCGCTTTAAACCTCTGAAATGCGGTAAAAACATTACGTTGGAAAGTATTTGTATGATGACGTCTTGCAACTCAATTTTCATAAACTTGACGTAAATGAAAAAATGTAATGAAAATTACGTATAACCACATAGAGTGCTGTGTATAAATTTTGTCATTAGTCGATCTTTGTTCAGTTTCAAAATTCAATGAAATAAAGCAACACCGTTTTGCTCCATCTGCGTCCGAATAAAAACACAAATTGAATGGTGATACGTCGTAGGATAGAGGTCAGTGTTAGCTTGATGACGAAACGTTAAACTGTACAGACAGAGTGAGCAGGAACCAGTTTAGATATTGGTATCATACTGCTCAATATGGACGTTTTGCGTAGACATTTATAGTTTGATTTCACAACCTAAGGTAAATGTGTTCAGTTTTTTTTTTTAAATTAATATATTGAATTACAAGGCAGTATTTTAAATAAACTAATATAGAGGCCTTCTTTTGAACCTGTGATTTTTAACCTCCATGTACACATAATAAAACCACTACAGGTTGATTTTGACGACATTTTTTGTGTTTATTTTTAAAGCAATTTTCTATTGTACACTGTATTAATTATATAAACGATTATGACAATGGGTGACCGAAACAGACATTTCAAACACAAAATTAGTCAATGGTTATCCTGGTAAAAGAACGGAACATATTGTATATCTGGACTAGCTTCATGATCAATGTTGAAACATGAGAATGATATCTGATTTTCAAAAATGTGTTATTCATGTACAGGGAAGCGGTATAATAGTTATTAGCGATAGAGTGTAGTTAAAATGTACCTATTTACTACCTAAGACCCATACTAAACGTAGTACAGTATTATTTTCATAAACAAAGACTGGTATACAAATACAATTCACCATCATTGTTGAATAATATACACAATTACTATCATAAATGTGGAAATATTGTTGATGCAAAAAGAGTGTATTTGTGTTTAGCTATGATATTTATAAGAAGGTGTATGTAATAAACTTGAACATGTCAGGTATGTGGATCATAGACGAATTTTCATTTACATTTGTGATAGGTATTTTTAGATTAATCAATTCAATAAATTCACATCTCACTGTTAACTTAAAAACTGTTTATAGACATTGTACTATTTATAAACCTTTATTAAAGATCTGACATTGAAAATGTACATGTGCTTGTTTTCATCGTTAAATATTCTCGAACTTAGGGATAATTCTGGACTGTTTTTTTGTGCGAGATTTCCTCGCGTTTTGACCATTTTAATGCGATTTCAGTATTGAGCGCAAATGAGAAATTAGCGGAAACAATCGGCATGTTAAAGAAAAGATCGTAGTTCTTAATTTTTGCAGCGAGGTGTGAGATTTCCTCACATTTTGACACTTTTAATGCGATTTCAATATTTATTTTTTATGCCAGAATTCGCGTAAATTGCACTCAAGTATGATCCCAGCGGACAATTAACACAGACCTGTACTACATATATGTAGGTAATAGAAAAATCGGGAGTGTTTGTGAAGTGCATATATCTAATTACATTTTCATAGCGACCACCATTCTAAAATTGAAACAATGGTTTTTTATGATATACTGATGATTCAACTTGAGCATAACTTGTCGTATGTTTATACAAACGTAGTTACAGACATTTACAAAAAAATGCGCCTGGATTGTAATTACTTGCATCTTGATCTGTACATGCATAGTATTGCATTTGGACATTGGTTCCTGTATTTATGCTGAATTGTAATCTAATAGTCACATTCAGGCTGTGTGGCCGTGGTCCAGTGGTTAGTGCGCTGGACTTGTAATCCGGAGATCCGGGTTCGAATCCCGGTCGCGACAGGTTATACCCTTCTATGAAATTTGACAAAAATTTCGATTTTCCTCCATATGTAGAGAAGTTGCCGGCTCCTTGTGGAAGGGTAAGTTAGTACTGGTTAGTATACAGTTCAGGAAAAGTAGTTAGCAGTATATAACGAGAAAATGTTTGAAAAACGGCGTTAGACCCCTGTGACATTAAGTCACAAACAAACAACAAACAAACAAAAACAAACAAACAAACATCAGGCTGTGTTTTTAGATCCTTTGATGCGTTTCTAATTAAGATTTTGTTTACGTTTCGACAAAGGCAAATACTTTTTCAGATAACAGAATGAATGTTTTAGATCCGCAAAGATTAATGCCAGCTGATACCAGTCTTAGTTAATGAGCTCTCAAAACCGTACTTCAGCGAGTTGTGTCAATTCCTGGAAGCAGCGTGTAGAACCAAACAAAACATGACAATACAAAACCAGATATGCTTTTCCATGCCCTACACTGTACCCCTTTCAGTCAGATAAGTCAACTAAACTGGTTCCCGTTGACTCTGGTTGGTGATACCTTCGGTGCACTGCAAGGTGGAACGGGAACCAGTTTAGTAAGTTTATTAGATCATGAGATTTAAATTATCTATGCTTAAGTTTCAAGGACGAAATCTCCTTTGTCTATCCTTGTTTGGTAGGATATTATTAGTAATCCAATTCAAATTAATTTATTGTAGTTTGTGAGTATTTTTTTGTAAAATCATATTGAATGTTTCCTGTAAAGATCCGTTTTTGAGTCGCACAGTGTATCTAGGCTACTGTTTAAAATGGTAATAGAGAGAATCTCAGCTTCCTCATTTGATTGGTTAATACATCTAGCTACTTCATTTGCACCTTTTGACGCGTTTCCGATCTCCTAAAGAAGAGCTATTCAAAGGCAGATAACTCACGTTTCTGAAAAGGCTGAACGGGTACCCGTTGACTCTGGTGTACTGCAACATGGAACGGGGACCAGTGTATGAAAAAGGCCTATACAAAAGAAGAAATAGTAGATAAACATTAGTGAAATTTCTAAATTTATTTTTTATCTTTAACGATGGAATTTCAATTTCTTGTCTAATTCTCAATAAATATTATTCATAAATAGTAATGTGTTTTTGTAGCTATGTTATATTTAAGTCACATTAGTTAAATTTCGTTGTGATGTTGACTTAGGTTGTATTGCGTCTGAAACATTCACAAATCTTTATTTATTGTTTCTGTATCATGTAGATATGATAAGCTTGTCTAGAAAAAACTAACATAAGTTCCACTTTATAGCATTGTGATTGTCTTTATTGTGTTCCAGGTCAAATGTGTAATTCTTGGGCAGGATCCGTACTATAACAGCCAGGTATAATATATTAATAATATCTGTTCACTGTAAGAATTTCTGAATTTGCCCATGCCTTTACTGTTAAGTTATGCTGAATAAATATGGAATGGTTACTATGGAAATATACAGTAATATCTAGATACTGAGACAACCCTCGGTATCCGAAATATCCTTCGTAATAATGAGGTGGTCTCATTATCAAGTTGAATTATACAGGAACTATTTTGGTCGTTATAACAAGGAGGTCGCTTTGAGAGGTTTTACTGTACATTTATCTAAAGTAGATCGGAAACTTATAAATGACTTCATCAGTAGGTAACTTTTTGTACAGATAAGAATTACAAGTAATGTTGCAATATCAATTTTACTATCGCATATCTTTTATAATATTCATGTTGTATCAGAGAGAATGGTGTACAATGAATTATTTTAATTGGAAGGAGATTTTTTCTTGGACGCTGAACAATACACAGATCTAGGTATAAAGCATTCGCAGCTTGATTATTAGACATTACTTTTTCCTCTGCACCCGATTCTGATTTTCTATTTAAGGCAACTGGACTGGCCTTCGCTGCACCAATAGTTCAACAGAACATTTTAAAGTTGCTTTACAAACACCATGGATACCAAATACCACAACAAGAAGATCTTCTAGGCTTGGCTAAACAAGGATTTCTTGTGTTGAATACCGTCCAGACAGTGGAGTAAGTACAGATCAAATGATAATTATTTCCTGAAATTACTTATTCAACCTTATATATCAAGTATAAAAATGATTTAGAGATGATGGTATTTTTGTTCTCTGACAAAAGTATGATATGTATATATGCCAAAGCCTACCATGATATCTTAGATTTAGATTTTTGAATAGGGGACTTTTATGTCTTCACTTTATTTTATTAATACATGTTTGCACGGACCAACGTTAAATTACTCACAGAAAACTTACCATTACTGCTAAATTATAAGACATGACTTGTGGAAAAACTTGTTCTCGATGCAGACGGCTAGCTCGGTGTAGGAAATTCATGCACGCGAATTGAACGAATGCATAATATGCATAAATATTATTTAGCCGCCGAAATTCGTTTCATACATAATATCACCGTATTTGGTGTCATACTGAACGTGCCCTCGCCAATAATTGCGGGAATATTCATACTTTATGAGAGCGCGCGTTTATGTAAGAACACTTTATTTGGGCGGAATAGCGGCCATTAGCGCTTTTCCTGCACTACTAGAAAGGCCCAGACTCATAGTGTATAATTACTAAGTTGGAGGGTTGTCTGTTTGTTGGACAGCTGGTACAAGAAGTATGTTTTCGTGAAAATTTAGATGGCTCTAAAAAGGGCCGGTTTTTTTTGGAAAACGACTTGCGATTTACATCCATGTAGACTCAGTCCGTGTCGGATGAATATTCCGAATCAGAGCCCGACACGATCTCTACAGACTCGTCGAATAACTCACGGCGAAGCTCGGCGACCTTGTCAGCCTTGGCGTAGGCATACTCATAGTACATGTTTCTAGCGCCTTCAATGACTGCCAGCTTCAAGCGCAAGTTGTAGCGAAACGAGCGGTTGTTGGAGCGTTTTGCCGCCTTATAACGTTTCTGCACATCGCCGAGTCGCTGGTTGAGCATGACTATCTGATCACAGGCTTTCCGAAAACGTCGCTCTGAATCGCTCAGAGTGAAACGCTTGTCAAGAGATTGAATTCTAGAAGGCATCTTGAATAGTAGGCTATTGCAAGACAATTGTGAGTTTGGATTTACGCTGCAAACGTTTTATAGCCTGAGTAGAAATGCATGTTTGACACGCAGAGTGTCTGAGATGACATGTTCGTTAATTAGCTCGTGTCGTTAACATAACAATGGCATGTGCTAATCGATAATTAATCACCACGACGTGTTTGATTAGATTAGTGTATGTTTGTCAAACATGTCGCGCATGACTGATTAGCGCTACATGTAATGACAATGAACTGCTTGTGTAGATTTTGTCATAGTTGCATGCATTTATATCAAGAACACGCACGATCAGATGTTACGCTTATAAAATCTCGTTCATTCAATATCAGTTTCAAGATATGAAACAGTCTAATCGGCAATGCATAAATTTTCACAATAGGCCCATTAAATTGTTGGATGCCTGATTTGTTTGTAACTAGTTTTAAGAATATTCGAAAGCAATGAAGATTATGAATCCGCATGTGCATGCATATCTCTTTTTGAGATATGAAGCCAAGGCCTAAAAAAGTGGTTTGTTTCTGGTTACCCAACCTACCCATTATTTTACCTACTGATTCATACGTTTTTAAGGCGTCAAAATCGTAGCGCTCTGTTGCAATTTTCACAACTCATTAATATTACGGCACATATATGCCTACACAGTGTTGCCGATATATGTAAAAATAAAATATAATAAAAGTCCCTACCTATCGACCCATATTTGTTGTGGACATGTAACCGGAAACAAGTTTTTTTTATTTTTAGGCCTAAGGACATGCTAACGTTCATTCTTGTGTATTGTCTCTTGCGATATTATATCTTAAAAATGCGAATACAATGAGTTATACTAGAGAAACACAAGATATGGACTCTGGAGCTCATTTTGTCTAATGCCAATGGCTAGGTTACAAACCACCATGTTTCGGTACAACTTTATACCACTTATTGGATCTTAGGCAAGGCAGTATAATGTAACTCATACTTAAATTGTATTTCAGACACGGTATACCCGGATCACCTGGAGAAATGGGTTGGAAGTTATTCACAGATGCAATAATCAAAGCTGTGAGTGCTTGTCATAATGTTGTGTTTATTTTCATGGGCAATGATGCTCAACAAAAGGAAAAGATTATCAATGAAACTAGTAGCAACAACCTGATAATAAAAACGGGACATCCAAAGGAACATGGACTACATGGTGATGCGAGTGCATTCTATAAAAGTAGAGATATTTTCACAGAGTGTAATACGTATTTGAAATCGTGTAATAAAGAGGAAATTGACTGGCATCTTGTTGATTCTACGCAGTCATCTTAGGGCAATTACTGTTCTTGCAGGTCAGTTTTTCATATTTAACACAATTTATATTTTTTAAGACACTGTATTTTATGTATACATTTGAATCTTGTTTCTGTACAAAAAATGCTACAAGTTTCCGTTTTCGTCTTTAAAGTCATTGATCAGATGCATTTTGGATTCATATTCGGAAAAGTCCAATTTTGTTGGTTCAATACATGAATGACTTCAGTTTCATTTTCTTACATCAATTTACAATTGCAAACTGTAGGAACATCATTGCCTCAGAGAATATGACTGTTCACAACATTGTGACCAGTGAGCATAACAGCAGTTTGAAGGATCTAAGAATTATCATATTAATATAATGTTAGACAGCTGAGCAAATGAGAATTGTTGCGGAACATCATTTTGGAGATGACTTTCAATCTGTTTGTGACAGACAAATGGTCAAGTGTAAGACATTTAATAAATTTTATTCTTGTTGTTATTAATTTACATCATTTCTTTTATCAATATGTGAACATTTTGTAGATATGTTTATAAATAAAAATATACTAATGCACAAGACAATTCCTGCATTAAGTGTTTGTTATGTTTTCTTTCCACCATAAGGTCAGAAAAGGTTAGTAGGTTCAAAGGTTACAACCTCTAGATTGAACTTAGGATAAAGCCCACTTACAACATAACTAGACCTCAGTAATGTCACTCTATAGTATTCAAGGGAGATAATCCTGGTATTTTGTTGTTTGAGATCTCTTATGTATTTTTGTCAGCAAATTTTTTTCTTGTTTGGGTCTGGTAAACGGACCCTTCCCAATCGAAAATAAAGACATATTTTCCTAATTCCCGACCTAAAGTTCCAAATTTTGGCGTCACACCACACCTTTTTTCCAATTGGACCGGACCCGGACCCTTTCCCCAAAATGAAAAAAAAATACTGTTTGTTGTAAATTACTGGAACATTGTGGTAAAGTAGTTCACACTACAGGCAGTAAAAACATTTAATCTCACAAATAGCCAGTACATTGTCCAGGTATACATATACACATGAATTTAATTATCAAGTTAATTAGTTGTCAATTTATACTAAGCTGTGTAGCAATGAACTATAATAATCAGACATAAAGCACTACAAAATATTTCAGGAAAATAACTTTTTAATAGAAAAAATCTTAAATAAAAGCAATTTTAATGTAACCATGAAATACTCATTAAAAGCCCTTCGAGATTTATTCTTTTGATTAAGAGAAAAACTGCTAAAAATTTGTCACATTTAAATGATGCACTTATTTGGTAGTACAAAGTTACAAGTCAGATATTGATGTCTGAGTCAATATTGCATTTTATTAACAACAAATGTTTTATCTCAGGAACATTTTTGAATTCATACAAGAGTTTATTCAAATAGCACATTTTGATTTAAGCAAAACTAAACAAAATTGTCATGTATACATTTTAAAACAAGCACTTATAATTCAATGCATTATTCAAATCAAATCTAATAGATATAGTCTTAATTTAATCATAACAACATAACTGCAGATAATTCCAGTTTGAACAAGCACTCCAATGTACACAAATATACAAGCTATTCATAGTTGCATTAATTCAATAATGTTGTCTATTTGGTTGATTCCTGTTGTTCAAACACAGGGTAGTTATTGAGTATATCTTCCCATGTTCTTCTCTGTTGAGCCAGGTCATAAACTATTTCAGCAAGCTCAGAGACCTGAAAAGAAATGAGATAGCAAAATAAAAATTTGTTATACTTTACTGTGTACTTTTATCCTTGATATCTGAACTACATGTATTAAAAATGGTATTGTAGTAACAATTTGGAAAATTAAAAAAAAAATTGAAAATAATGCTGGGGTGGCCTTCACATGAGAATGCTTTGTGGGATGTCGCAAAAGGGTTATTTCCCTTTCATTCTAGTCTCCTTAAAACTCTTCCTTTTTAAAACTCGACACTTTTCTGTTTACGTGCCATGGGAATACACTGCCCAATTACTCAACAGATTTAGAAAAATGATCCTTGGAGCCCTTCAAAAACCGAAATCCGGTATAAACCAGAAAATTTGCACCCCCGTATTTTTGTTTCAAACTCATGTGCCATTTCACTGATTACCAAAATATCTTTATACTAATTAAAACAAATGATTTAAAAACACCTGAAGTATTCTTCATGTAAATCAAAGGTTTACTTTATGCACCTATTTCAGTAACTATAATACCGGTAGTCTGTAATTTAGTCATGTAATAATCATGACAAAAAAAAAAAACAAAAAAAAACAGAAACCAACAATGCAAACATAAAATCCAACTATCACAGAATGTAGGAATGTTTGAATAAGTGGAGTCTTCAGTCATGGGAAAAATTGCACTTCAAGTAATGCAAATTTCAATGTAAAGAAATATTTGTATGTAAATTTTGTTATTTTCTAGTTTTCAAAAGGTGGCATTTCACTGAAAGTTTACAGGTGAATGAATTAATTCCATGGAAGTGGCCGTTTGATTTCAAATAGATAAACAGATATTTTAATAGCACACAGTCATCCTAAATAATAAATACACTTACAGGTGCCCGGATCTGTTTCATTGAATCTCGTTCCCTGAGGGTAGCTGTGTGTGGTTCCTTCAGTGTATCAAAATCTACAGTGATACCATATGGTATAGCTATTGCATCAGTCCTTGCATATCTACGACCTATAGAACCTGTAGCACTGTCCACTTTATGGGATATATCAAACTTCAACAGATCTTTCGCTGTATATAAAAGTAAGCAAAATACGTACAAATTAGAAGACATTTAAAATCATACAAAATCATGAAATTATAAATAAATGCCTACATTAGTCAGCAGATATCAATCCTATAAGATTTCAGGAAAAGAAATTAAGACCACTTGTAATAATTTCTTGCGTAAGTAATTTTTTTCATATTGACAATTTAGTACTGTAACTCCATTTTGAGCACATGCTTACAATGGTTGTGAAACTTTAATACATAAATAAATACTATCTTGTAGAAAATAAGACAAAAAATCACATTATCATTATAACATCAACAGCAGCAGGATTATCTATCACAGGTCAATATATACAAATAAAACAAATAACTGTATGGTTACGATACTGCATCATTCTAGTATATTTTCCTTCAAGATCAATCATGTTTTGGAGGTAGTGTTATAGTTACTATTCCAAGCAATTACCGGTACAAATTCAACAAGTTAACAAAACAATCCTAAAAGTAACTAGTAGCCCAAGGAAAACAAGTTGAGCCCGCTACTGTCAAGAGATGAAGAAGTAGTATTATAATGTAAAAAGGCTGTTTTAGACCAATTTTTGACATTTGACCTAAATGGGTTACGATCTTTGAGCTGCATACATGGATCGTAAATGCAACATGCTGTCTCATCGTGTTGAACATTTGAGCCAAATTCTTTCAAAATCCCCCGAATAATGACAGAGTAATGGTCCAAAAGTACAGACAAGATGAACAGACACACGTACAGACAAGGCACACAGACAAGATGTATGTACAGATATACAGCAGACAGACCAACCGACAGACAGACACCAAATAAACTACCATTGTGGTGACAATGTTGAGCTCACGGCAAACAGGCTTGACAATAAAGTGCCAACAAATAGTTAACAACATACAGTAATAAATCCTTAATCTAATACTTACATAACTGACTAACAAAAGGCATCAATTGTGGGTTGTTACTTAGTGGTAACACAGAACACTTGTATGGTGCTATAATAGGTGGAAGTGAGAGATACTGTAAAGATAAACATACCTGTATTACAAAATATTCACAAGACAGATTTTAACACGAAGGTTAATGAGTATAAAATATGTTTTATAATGATTAATATTCATTTTCTTTGTCGGGAAAGACTGTTTTAGGAAAATTCTAAAATTTATAAATGGAACCTCTCTAAACCTGTCAAGCCTGGGACTAGGTCATTTGGCTGGTTTGGAGGGAGGCCAGATTAGAGGGGATTTTTGAATTATACAGTATTGAAGTCGGTACCAGGACATTTGGCCAATTTAAAGGGGAAACCAGTTTATAGAAGAACCGATTTAGAAGGTTTCCACTGTAAGATAAAATCTAATATGAATAGGTAAAGTACAGTTAAAGAACAAGAAAAATAGCAATCAAGGTCACCAAAGACTAACGGCAGCTTGCCTCTGCAGCAAAATTGATTAACATACAGGATCTGCTGACAAGTCTTGTGAAATAGTAAGGGAATAACATCAAACATCTTGGCAGTAAGACAGAAATACAGAACAAAATACACAAAACACTTGAACAGAACTAAAGATCCATTTTAACCCTTTGCCTCATAATACTGAATTTCCCCGCATCTGAAGCAGACAACTTTTGAAAACAATGTGGCAAAAGAAGCCATTGTTTGTAATGAGTAATAATCTCTTTTGCCACCATGTTTCCCACTCTTTCAGAGAGATATTGAAAGAGATATAAACCAATTTGCTTAAATAAATTGATGTTTTGTATATTAGCTTTGAATGTGGAAGAGTCCAGAATATGTTTATGAGGCACAGGGTTAAATCTTAATGATACTAAGACTGCAGTGTATCGATTTTTTCACTGGGCTTTTTAACAATTTTTCAATTATATACAGCGGTCAGTTCACCTTGCCAGTTTTCCTGGACTGTATACTAACTAGTACTAACTTACCCTTCCACAAGAAGCAGGCAACTTCTCCATAAATGGAGGAAAATCGACTTTTTTGTACTTTTTTTTCACAGAAAGATAAGACCTGACACAACCAGTATTCCATCCAGCTTTACTGATGGGAAAGACCCAAGGCATACCACTGGATAGAACCACCAATCCCCCATAAGCTAGCTGGACAGCTTCCTTGTATGTTAAATTTTGTCCTGGATGGGATTCGAACTCAAAGCAGTGAGAGGCTAAAGATTACTAGTCAAACCATAACCACTTGACCACAGAGGCCACCAAGGTGTATAGAAAATTAGAAATGACAACAGTGGTAATGAATGTGTACAGCAGATACTTACAGTTCTTTGCTCATCACCTTCTCTCACTCTGAAGTTATGTTCAAACAAAGAATACATAACTCTACCAATACCAAATGAAGGTTCTATCACAGATGGGTTAAATTCCTCCACTGAAAATAGCATCATATTAATTGCAAGTTGGCCATAGATAAAACTTTTTCTTACAAAATTTATTACCATAAGTACTTCATATTTTCATGGAATGTCATTAATTTAACAGTGGGTTCATTTCCTTTACTAGAAAAGGCATCATATTAATTCCTTGACTGAAAAAAGTACCACAATAATAATTAGATGTTGTCTTTGGATAAAAATAAACTACTCCTCATGTCTATGAAATGTTACAAATTAGATTTTACAACAGAGCAAAAATTAAATTAAGAGAGTAAATCTCTCATTTTGACATTAATTTCACTACAGTTTGTATACTTAAAACATATAATTAAGACACTTCAGCAGAAATGCGTATTATTGTTGGAGAGAAACAGACAAGAAATCCAGTAGATCCACATTTTGACATAAATGAACACACTAACTTACCATGCACAGTTTTCTGAAATCTGTTGACTGTAATCATGTCCTGTTTTATAACAAATGACTTATCATCAACTTTAAGTGCAAACTCTCTATAATAAAATCAGACAATAATAAATGATTGCAATGATGAATATTAAAGCTTAAAGACTAATAGAGGTAAGAATATTACATAGACAAAACATATTGTTATGCTTCACTTTATCTGACTTTTGACCATTTGGACCATTTGGATGTTTTTACACAGTCCTTGAGCGAAAAAAATAATCAAAAACATGAAAATAATGAACCCCCAAAAAATGTGACATCATCTTATACAAGATCCAGCAATTTATTTCATGCATAAAATATGACTTAGATGTAACAGTACTTCACCTAGAATAATGGGAAAACATCCATACCATCCTTGATATCAAAAAAAATATAAAAATATGACAAAAAGAAGTTGGGAAAACAAGTAAATTAGGTAAAGTTGGCAATGACAGGAGGTCAGAAATTCTATGTTTTTAAGCTGTTGGTGTGCCTCCATTTTCATCAGAAAACATCAATAGGATGGGAATATTTACTGTCATCAAATGTATTGTTTTACTGACAACATACCCAGCATCTTTCAATGCTTTATCCATCTCGTCCAGCTCACTCTGTTCCATACGAGAGAGGGCATCAGTCACAGTTTTAGCCTCTTTCTTGAACACCTTACCTATCACACCTTTGTTCACTTTACATTCTATTACATCAATTGTTTTGTATGTATAGTTAAGGGAAATATTAAAAAATACTGAGTTGCTGACTATTACTGAAGGAACCAAGTCTAAAAACTAGTGCTAAAATTGAAAGAATTCCCAGCGTTTCAATCTAGTCTTAACACAGTTTCCCGAGAACAGTTTTCGGCACAAAGTAGTTTAGATTCACATACATTGCATGCATCAATATAAATGAGTTGAGTATCATATTAAAACAATTAACAGCCCACCTGCTCTGCATAAGCTAAATTAAAACTTCAAGGGCCAACTATTTTCTAAAAGCTCAAACAATGATTTTCCCTCCTTTGGAAATTATACGACAATAAAGGATATAGGTTCACTGAGTTTTCTCTCTGCAACAAGTTTGAGACCTGTAGCTTTCTGATGGCACGTCAAGTCATAGCAAGATCTGTCAGCACAACCAACACATTCAATCCATCCCTATACAAGGAGAAACACCAGTACAAGTCATTGCAATATTAACCCTTATCATGCAGCATTCCAAATTACTAATAAGCCATGTCCACTGCTGTACTTATTTTATGTAGTACAGTCAAACCTGTATTTGTGGGAATCTTCAAATAAAGACCACCCAGTAAATAAATTCTTTGAAAAACCGTCACTGATTATTTTGAACAAACTGACCTCTGATTAAAGGCCATCTATTAATAAAGGCCACATTTTGTCTTTCCCAAGGGTGGCCTTTGTTCACAGGTTTGACTGTACATGTAAAAAGTGGTCTAGGTTGCACTCAGCAGAGGGGAGAATGTAAATACAGCATGACTTGTTATTATATTAAACATAATAAGGGTTATTAATGAGCATATAATAAGGACAATAACTGTAAGAGCTAAACTGATTCATTCCACACGGTTTATACCAAAGATACCAGGCTGAGTTTTTGAAAGAACTCCTAGTCCACCAGACTCAACTAACAAAAAGGATTCTGACTGGAAACTTTTTCCTTTATGTCATTGTTATGGATATAGTGAAACATGAATTATAATGAAGTAATTATTCAGGTGCCCAGGAATTCACTATAACAGTATTCCACTGTAACAATTTGTTTAGGGATCATTCATATGATGCCTCATACCAAATGAGTTTAATCACAAGATAATATATAGATAATAAATAAAAAAGATAATAACATAATCACAAGAGACTTAACCATTGTTTCACCATTGATACTGAACAACTGATTACCAGCAACACACAACAAAATATCTAACACCCCTCAGTTCTTTGTTGAATATGTTTATCCATTAAAATCCAAAAATTCACATATATCCAATATATCATCTTAGTAACACTGCATAAATTGTACCTGGTTCACCAACTTTTTGGAATGGAGGACATACTAAAGCACATAAGAATAGAATTTTAATCTTAATGAGGATAATGCTCAAGTTATTTAAAAATATGTGTCATACGGAGTAAGAAGTTCTGATTGATGCGTTAAATACTTACGTATGATGTTTTCATCTCAGCATCCCAGCAGTCACAGGCATAATGAGCCATCTCATTAGACAAATGTTGTCTAAATCTGAATTTCTTCTCATCTACACCGATCTTCATCAAGAATAAGTAGATTCTACCCATAAAATAAGCTAATGACTCATTGGCTATAGTACCCTGAAATCAATACAATACGATTGACTCGACTTGAGAAAATTTTTTTCCAAAAACAAATTTTCTGGACATGAATGATGTAAATATTTATTATATGCTGTAAGAAATTGTTACCTATTTAGTATGACATGACAGCAGCACGGAGAAATCTCAACTATTTATATTGTACCTCCTTACAAGGAATGAAAATCACTTTGATTGTATCTATAAGCATAATATAAAACAATGGAAGCAAGTAATTACAAACGTTCTAAATAATCACTAACAGTTTTTGAAAGAATGACCTTATTCATAGGGTGGTCTTTATTCGGAGCTTTATTATGGCTGCAAACACAGGTTCGACTATAACAGGATTTTAATTTCACACACTGGAACAATATGTTTGAGAATCTAAAGCATGTATACTAACATCTGCTACAGCTTCACTGAGTTTCTTCTTTTCTGGACCTTTGCCATCCAGTTGTCGACATCCAGAGAATAAAGTAACGTTAAGATCTTTAACTTGGTCAAATTTATGAAACTTTTCCTTCAGAGTAGGGTCGACAAAGTATTCAATCTCTGCCATTGTAAACTCTCTGTAATTATAAAGGTTTCATTATGGAGTACAATAAGTGACATCATTTACGATACAGTGCTAAAAATATCATATACATGTAGTTATATTTAATTACAGTAAATTTCAGGGCTCACAGTAGATTAAAAATACTGGGCCGAAAAAAGTGCTACTTAAAGAAAAAATTTTGCACTATGTAATGATTATATATGTTTAATTATGAGCATCGTTTAACAGTCCAATATCGAATATTTCTGATTGTTAAGAAGCTACACAATAGATACAGAGAATCAATTGATGGTTAAGGTAACTGTAATTTCTAAAAATTCATCTGAAGCAGAATTGTACCAAGAGGCAGTAAAACTATGCCACACAATAGCTAGTAACCTGGACGTACTGATTTGGAGATATGTCTGTCCATTTGTCTGTCTGATCCATCTGACAGGATGACTGACCAACCAATCAAAAGGAAATATGGTAAATTAAAACATATACCTACCTTACACGTATCAAGCCAGATCTTGGTGATATCTCGTTTCTGAAGGCATTACCAATTTGTGCACCACCAAAAGGTAATTTACCACCATTGAATTCTAGTAATCTCTTGAAATTAACAAAGATACCCTGAGCTGTTTCTGGTCTCAAAAAACTAGAATAATAAAAAAACACACAATGCTGTTAGTCAAATAAACAAAAACGTGGTCACAATGCAAAGAAACAAGCTATATTATTAAATATATCATAAAAAAGGAAATTTCTTTTCTCAATTTCTTTCGCTCAAATATGGCTGGTTTCAATTCCTACACCCTTCATGTAAAGATTCTAACAAAATTAAGAATCAATTATCATATTATTTTTGAATTAAACATGGAAACTAACTGTAAGATACAAATTCTGCTGTTACCCTTTAAGGTTTCCAGTGGGCCCGATGGAAGTAGCGAACATGAGATTGAATTCCATGGGGTCTGTGATGTCATTTCCTGTCACTGGTGACTTGATATTAAACTGTTTTATGGTCTTTCCCATTTCATCTTTGTCCATATTATCAATCTAAAAATCATGACACAACAATGGATACATTCATCATGAAATTATCTCACTAACAGAACACATAGTGCACTCATAGAAGGATTTGGATGAGCACAAAATTAACAAAGCTTGCATGTAATACAATAAAAGAAAATTAAATTGCTTGAATATAAGCTGCTGATAAATTCTTTTATATAAACACATTGAATTTAAGAACTGATTTTGCAAGAAGCAAAAGGCGCTGATCTAAAACAGCTAAAAATCAAGACTGTTTCGCAGCAAGACTAAGATAATGAATGGAGATAACTTAGACAAAGATCATGAAAAATCATGGAGAATTCAAAATCATTCAAAATATGAAATAAATAATTGTACAGAACAAACAGAGGTACCATATATATTGTTACAATATAAACATATACAGTAACCATATATATATTATATTGTTACAATATAAACATATACAGTAAAACCATCTTCAGGTCCCGAAAAATTGGTCTTAATAATGTGGTGGTTTTATAATCAAGTAGACTTACAAGGGAGCTAATGAGTCAGTCTGAAAATAAGTGGTTGTTACAATAAGGCCCTGAAGGTAGTCTTAATATTGAGGTTGCTCTTTAAAGTTAACATATAAATAAGTATCATGATATAGCAAAGAATATAATGATAACAGTAGTTCATTCAAATCTAAACAAAATAAACTGTGGTGCACTAGAAGGAAATCATTATTCATGTAATAAAACAAAATGTACAGGTTATTTCTCATCCAAGGGGTAACATAAAGGTAATACAAGTACATATCTTTCTGTCACTTACAGTGGGTATAATCTTCTTGATTTCTTCTTTAGTTTCCGCAGACACTTTCTTATCAGACAACATCTTTTCGAAAGTATCTGCAACATAATAGCAACATAATTGCATTACTTGATATTAAGGAGAGATATATATTCTATACACTGAATTATCATGACCCTAACAGACATGAAATTGTCACAAATTTTAACACACTCATAATCATCCCAAGCATTTTGTGTCAAACTATATGTGATAACACTTGCTTTAGGCCTAAAAAAAATAGGTTTGTTTCCAGTTACCCGACTGACCCATCTTTTACCTGCTGACTCAAAAGTTTTATGGCATCCAAATCGTAGTGCAATATTTTAATTTTCACAACAGTGTTGCCAATATATGTAAAAAAAAACGTACTAGAAAAAATCCCTACCTACCGACACATATTTTTTTGGGCATGTAACCAGAAACAAACCTTTTTTTTATGACTAATTAAAAAATCACTTAACAAATTGACAAATGGATCATACATAATTTCCCTCCTTGAGGATAAAAAAATTTTAACTAAATATTCATACCATGGATTGCGTATAATTGTGCTTTGTTCTCCAAAATTTGTGATGAACTACAGTAAATTTTCATAATCTTTTCATAAACCTCAGAAGACTGATGGCAATGCTAGCCCTAAATAAATTACTTAAAATGTCTCACCAAAATATCTAGTTAGTTAGTTACATTATGCATGATAAACATTTTAATTTTCTCAAGAATATTTCTAAAGAACAAGAATTCATGCACAATTCTTTAATTGACTTTTGACAATTTTTACATGACCTACAAATAAGTATCACCCAAACAATTACAAGATACACATAGATGATCACGAAGCAGAATAACGTCTTCAAACTTACTTTCAATAAGATGATCAGCTCTGAAACATTCACCATTCTTCAAGTCCTTCACCATATAATCCTGAAACCTCTCAACATGACCAGATGCTCTGAAATGGATATGATATCAAGAAGTCATGAACAAACTGTCAACGTAAATGGATGCACAGAGTAGAATACCTCAGCTTAAAGAAATACCCAGCAACAAGATATAGAAGTACATCACACTGTGTAAGATTCAAGCCTAACATATCTCATTTACCTTAACTTAAAGTAAGATTGCACTTCTCACGGTATGCAGACATTTCCCAGCCATTTGTCAAAAAATTACTTTAAAAGTGAACTAGCAGAAATGAAGCTATAACTTGCCATCGAAGCAATGATATAAAATGATAAATTGTACAAAATTTAATGATCCTTGCTTATAAAAGGTCACATAAAAATTACCAGCAATATAAAATGCAAGTTTGTCCATTCACAATAGTTAACTTACTTGAGGACAACCTCAGGTGTCAACATGGCTGTATCGACTTCAAGTAGATTTTCTTCTAGAACGAAAAAGTTTCTCCAAGCTTGGAGAAGGTTAGCTTTCACAGCACAGCCCATAGGACCAAAGTCATATAAACCATTTACACCTGAAGACATAGAATGGAATACAAAAGTGACAATAAGGCCACCTTTCAACTAAAAGCCCAATGGTAAAATGTTAAACCCACTATTGCCAAGAAATGAAGAAATTGTATAATAATGGTCCGCACACTGAAGCTGCTTTAGACCTTTTTTTGACATTTGACCTTTGAGTCTGATCATGACCTTTAAGCTACACACATAGATCTTAGGTCCAACATGCTGTCATGGTGAACTTTTGTGCCAATTTATTTCAAAATCTACTGCCTAATGACAGAGTTATAGTTCTGACAAAAATAATACAGATGGATGCTGATACAATGAACAACACATAAATATTGGTTTGAGGTTACGGGACCCAAACTTTTAACAGTTGGTAAGTAGGTACGTGCATGCATTTTTTAAAATATTACATGGTTGTACTGCCAATGAAAAGCTAAAATAGAGTGAAAAAACTGTCAAACTACTTAAAAGAATTTGAAGTCAGGAGATTTTTTAATGAGTCTGTTTGGTGAACCAACAATTTTTTAAGGATAGCCTGATCCTAAATTTACATATTTCCATGTCTTACCATTATAAGGGGACACAACTCCATAAAAAGTCAAAATAATCAATACATACTAAAGTATTTCTCGATCTATCAATATCATCTACATGCGAAAACTGAATTAATGACAGCTCTTTTTGTTGGTATTCAATTAATACGAACATTCAGTATAGATGAATTCAAATTACAGCATATTAATTTTGTGCACAAAAGATCCACACATATTCGTATGATATTTGATTTTACGTAAAACAGACACTCGATATAAAGTCATAAATTTGTAAACATTTTTTACTATATTTAAATTGTAGTTCATATGGTTTTAATTCTCAAACAGAATCTAAGTTATACATTAAAAAGTGACTCTTACGGTATCCAGCATTGATAAGATAAATTTGATTAACAATTTTCAGTTAACTTCCAATTAACATAAATATATACAGCTTAGGCATGAGCTGTATGAATGACAACATTACCTCCATATATGGCGAATGATTGATCATAGAAGAATTTCTGTTTAAGTAAATCTTCCATCTTAGCTCTGTCAAAGTCATCTTTAGGCGTCAACTCAAACTCCTGCAATGTTACCAATTATACTATAAACAGGATTTTTTCCTCTTATAACAGGAGCCATTTATAGGTGTCTTCCCCTCAGGAAAAATCTTTAAAATCAAGCAGTCTTCATCTAAAATTCAGTTAACATACAGTTTTTTCTTCCCCTTTTTGCAAAGATACTGTGTTATTTTTCCCCTAATTTAAGAAAAAGGTTCACCCACCTGTGAAAAAAGCTCAGAATTAAAGTTAATTATTAATATCATCATTTACAGAATCCTAACATTTTTATAAATACAGATCTACAGCTTGTTTCAGAAGACTTTGAGAAATAATCATTTTTATTTTCAGATCGGATTTTTTTTATATTACACCATCATTATAATTACAAATGTCAGGTGATTTCTAATTATCTAAATTGTTTATAGAGGTACGGCAGAGTAAAATGAAAAAATTCCCAATGCTTTCAAGCTTTGGAGCAAAAAAATATTATGAGCTATAAAAATTAAGATGTTGCTTAGCACCCAACTTGAATAAATACAATTCATCTTCTTTCATAATGTTGATTTTCCTCCATATATGGAGAAGTTGCCAGTTCCTTGTGGAAGGATAAGAAAATACTGGTTAGTATACAGTCCAAGAAAACCGGTTAGGTGAACTGGTGAAAAATTGTTGAAAAACAGCATTAAACCAAGTGAAAAACAAAAATTTCTTTCATAAAAAATCTGAACTTACAAATTGAAACAAAAAAAGAAATTGTTCAAACTGGAGTCAATACTAATTAGCTACAATTCAACAATTTCCAAAAACATCATATTAGTATAAACTTCAAAGGAATTACTGCAGAGAAACACAGCATACTAATGTCATGCAGTAATAAACCAACATGTTAACACGAGTAATTAAAACATCTGCTTACACTTATATCATTGATGTAAAATCTTAACGTAACAGGAGTTGGTTCAGTCAGGTATTACCTTAAGGGATTCATCAGAGAGCTGAATTTAATCATACCAGCAAGTGTTATTTCAAGTAAATAAGCCAAGTCAGTGTATTTGCATGAGTTGTGTTAAGTTGAAGGATTTGTGTTTTTTTTAAAAAATAAGCAATAGTCTGCTGTGTATGTAAGTAATTGTAAGTATATTTGCATGAGCAGCAGTGGTAGTTTTATATGTCCATCTTTAGCATATTGCACTTCTTAGGAATGTATTTTTATCTTTTTAAGAATCTTTACCGATTTATTCCAATTTATTTTTCGTACAAGGCCTTTTCCCAAAATTTGGGATGGGGCCTTAGCCTTTCATTTTGGGAAATTCATATGTGATTTTTTATCAAATTGTGAAAATGGAGACAGATTTTCCAGATATAGAGAATATCATATTTCAACATACTAGGCATTTCAGCACAGCATTTAAGCAAAATTCTTTCACCAAATTGTGGAAAAAGAGGTTTTTTTGCAATTGGGAAGTCACTGTATATTGGCCCTTATTATAGGAGGAAAAAAGGTCCTGTAGTATCAATCAAAGCTCAAGATATTAACTCTTTTTATTTCTACCTATATCAGAGCAGGTCAGAAACATGAAGTTAAACAATAGGTAAGTATTCAAGCCAAGGGGAACAGACCAGAATTGTAAAGGGTAACAACAGGTAAGTATCCAGGTTAGTACAAGATAATCTCACCTTATGTTCAAGTGCATGCTTCCGTGTTTTTAGTTCAGCAACAGCTCTCTGTATATCTATATCAGGGGCTTTCTCAGCCTTCAGTTTACGTACAATGTCACCCTGAAAAAACAATACAATTCTGAGCTGAGACCTCAAATGTTTTTACATACCATTTATCAAATATTTTATTTAACAATATGGGCATTTCTGAAAAGGCACATTAAATATTCCTGAATTTTTCTTATCATGTTTTAATCTTGAACAACCATAATACAACTTACTAATGTAACCATATACAGTAAAACCTTGATAATGAGACCACCTTCAGGACCAGACAAATCATTCATGATATTGAGGTGGTCTCATTATCAAGTTGAATAATAGGGGAGTTGTTGGAAGCCTGTCCAAAAATAAGAGGTCATTGCAGAAAGAAGGTCCTGATAATATGTGAGGTTTTACTTTGCAAAAAATGATTGTAACATTCAAATCCACTAAAGCATGAGATTACTTGAAAAACTCAAATCTCAAGTTGTTTTTATTGTTTTCATATTAATATGATCATGCATTAATCTAAATGGTGATAATTTTCCCCAAATTCGAACAAATATTCACAAAAAGACAAATTTTCCATTGAAATGTTCAAATATTACCTATATAGATGGGATTTAACTTAGTAAACTGTAGAAAATTCATTTGTAACAATAATCGAACATGCCAACATTTTGGTACTACAATTAATGAGTCATGAATTGAGAAATTGTTCTTTAAACACAGTTAAATGACAGATTTTCTTCCTTTAATGCATATTAGTGAATTAATGTGATAAAGGACCATACAAAACTGTTGTCTTCATTGGAATTTCCAATTTCAGACAAAACAACACCATTTTTCCAAATTCAGTCTGCACCAAAACCTTCCCCAAAATGAGGAAAACAATTCCTGAATATAGTGATCATCAATGAAAAAATCAGTACTTATAACTAACTAGTATATATGCAGGGCGCATTTTAATTAACACACTACATTTGTTACTTCACAGCTTTCAACTTCTATCATAATACAAGTACTGTGATGTTATTGACTAATTGAGATTTTCGGAATTCACAGCATTCTAGAAAATGATCACTATTTATGATAGGCATTTTTAATAGTACATGCTTGACTGAGATATCAATTAGCCATAACACTAACTTCTAATGCAACATTATCTGAACTGTGCTTAGAGCATCATGAGTCTATTTCATAGCTTCTTGTGTTAATTTCATTGAGTTTAATAAACAAATTCATGAAGGGACAGTGAGCAAGTCAACCACAGAATGACACAATGCAACAAAGTTATATTGCCAATAAATAAAAATTAGTACATAGACAAATAACTTGTAGAATAGTTAATTATCAATATGTTTGTATATTCTAACCTGTTCTTTCACAGCAACTCGGAATGGTGCAAGTTGTTCTTCAATTTGAGGATCCATTTCGTAATCAGCGAGTCTGAACCTCTTTACTTTCTTAGATCCCCAGTTAGAATTTTGCTTCTGAAAATATCCCGATGTAGAAATAAGACGACAAACAGTAAGTCTATGTGCCACGCAAGATTGGGTAATTTGCCTTGCCAGCTGTTTGATCACAACTTGCATCAGCTTTTTCATTTGCCACGGAAATAGGCCAACTACAATTTACTCGAAAGGAAGAATTTGGAAATTCATTTCCGAAAATAAAAATTAAAATCTATTACAGATAAGGTTTTGCATTCATTACATTGATGATAATAATTATGATAAGCTATATTGCAATATCATATATTTTTACACCGGGAAAGTCTAAACTAAATGCATTTTTATTCCAATTTAGTGGAATACCGAAAATCCTTTTGATTAACATTTACATACCAAACCGGCGAATTCAAGATGGCGGCGCCCATGTAATAACACGAGAAATTGGTGTCAGTGGCATTACCATCAATCTTGATAACGTATATTCTTGTCATCGATAGTTTTCACCATGGTCTTGATTAAAATGACTTACTCTTTACTGCGACATTGCAAGTCAAGGTCGACAATCTTGAAAAACTGTCGTAGTAATAAAAGGTTTCATGATAATCAGCTGTCTGAATCTATGTCGGCTGCAACTCAATGTCAGAGTTTGATTCAAAGACGTTACGCTCACGTTCTTGGCATTGAAACTAGCTGTGATGACACTGGTGCTGCCATTGTTGATAGTGATGGTAACATTATTGGAAATGCTTTGCATTCGCAGACGTCAGTGAGTGTTGCGTAAGTAAAGTGTCCAGAATTTGTAGCCTGGCTCCGGTATTCGGCCCCGGTTCGGCCCTGTTCCCCAAGCAAAAGAGTATGTATTTTTCTCCATTGAAAGAGAAAAAATTCCCCTTGATTAAAGAAATAAAATGTATACTATTGTCATGTATACATAAAACTATTTTTTCCTTGGACTTAATTATGTAAAATGTTGTTTATTGCTCTGTTAAATTAAGAATGGTTAAGACATAACTTTGTGTTTAGTTCTTTAATGAATGTAAGTCTTTATTAATTCCCCATTTTGATGCTTCACAACACAAATTTCTCCAATTAATGGGACCCGATACCTGTTCCCCCAAACCATATTTAATGTCAATGATTTTCATTTTGGATCAATTTTAATATCATTTAAACATAATGTACTCAAAAATACCTCAAAGACAATCATTTACAAACATGAACATGTAGTTAAGTTAAATTTACTTGTGTTCAAGAGATCTGAACTTAATACTGGAGTTATAAATGAAACTGCATGCAACTATTTCTGAATTGGATTATATGTTCACAGGAATACAACTGAGGACACCTTATCTTTCTGTCATGACAAATAAACTTTTATTAAATAAACTAAACATGCATCATGGTATGAAATAGATTGAAAGTATGAATTGATCAATGGTATTTGGTTAGTATAAGTTCCTTACATGCTTATCAGTCACATTGCCAGCTTACTGATGTAAGTTGTATCATTTCGATGTCAGGAAATAGTGATGGAACTTTTGGAATAGTGTTTTGATAATATTTTTTACTTTGAGATGTATGTGACATTATTAGACCTTAAAATACAATTAATAATTCAAATGCTTTACTAGCAAAGTGTCATCTATGTTTCATTTTATCTTACTGATGTTGCCTGGCCATTACGTGTTTGGCAAGATGATCCATTATAAAACTCCATGTCCCCTTTGCTTAAGATTACTGCCGTACTCATTTTAGATTCATCCTGTTGGACTCATTTGTCTACTCTCTGTGACAAATGCATTGTCTGACCTAATTTGTGGATGTGTTAACCTCATGAATTGGTTAAATGATATGTCTATCATCTTAGTTATTGTCTTCATACTCTCTTATAGTGTTTGTATAGATGGTTACTTGATTGAAGTTAAATCTACATTCACCTAGGTTTTGTATGAACAATTTATTAGTGGAATTTGCTCTGTGGAGAGTATTCTGTTGTAAAAATGTTATATACATGTATGTTAATCTAGAAATTTACATGTGTGTTATGTAAGTTTTGATTTAAAAATCTTCAATTATTTCAGACTTGGTGGTGTTCTTCCGCAGTATGCTAAAGCTATTCATGAAGATCACATAGAGCGTGTTGTACAAGATGCTCTCAATCAAGCTGGTATAAAGGCAAAGGTATGAATTCTGGTACATATAGTTGATTTATGATGCTCATTTTATGTCAATCAAAGTCTACACGAAAGAATTCAAAATCTGTCAGTCAGCCGGGTAGACGAAGACAAAAATTCTGTCTGCCCAGCAGAGAATTTGTCAGTCTGAAAAAATATTTTGAAATTGCAACAAATAGGTTACAACATGGTATAGAGGCATCCCTGCATAAATAAAATGCCATGTCACATTTTTATCCCTGCATAAATAAAATGCAATGTCACATGTTATTCCCACATAAATAAAATGCGATGTCGTGTGTCACACTGCTAGTGTAATAGTAAACAATTGCTAAAGGACTAATACCTCTTGCAAGGGAGACCACTGTTTAGGAGATAGTAAAATGTTTCATCGCAGTTATTGTTCTTGATTTAATTTTCCTGTGCTGTTAAATCATGTTTCGCTTCATACAATATATCAATGTCATCTCCCCCATAACTTTTTATCTGTTAGAATTCCATTGTTAGATTGTGTTACTGAGAATTTCTGTTAACATTCATAAATCTGTTGAAGGTTGAACATAATTGCCTCTTGATTACATTATCAATTTGAATAATGGCATACATCTCTGCTGATACCTGTCTAACATTGTTTTGATGATAACATGAACTTCAATTCAGATTATGGTATTTATTTGACAAATTGTTTCTTTCACTTATCTGATATCCAATTAGAACAAAGTATAGAACATTGTTGTATCCTATAGTATACAGTCTAACCAGAGTTTGCTGCAACCTCCAAGTAAAGTCCACCCTGTGAATAAAGGCCATTCTTTGAAAAGCCATTATTGATTATTTAGAACAATCTGACCTCTGAATAAAGACCATCTGTCAATAAAGGCCACATTTGCCTTTGTAAAGGGTGGCCTTTGTTCAATGGTTTGACTGTATCCTTTCTTAGAAATTTTCCACTCAGGTGTGGTATTGAATTACTAATGTCCTGGAGGAGATTATTAAAATATACCTGTATTCATTGTTGAGATCAGCGATATGTTCACCATTGTTGCAGGCCTATCTGTGAAGGTGGCAAAGCAGGCCTTCCAGATCTCTGGGGAACTTGATCTTCTTTGCTGTTCCTGATATACACAAGGCCATGAAAAAATTAGTCATGTTTCTGGTCACTTGCTACCCCCTCCCCCCCCAAAAAATAGGGTAAGAATGTTGAAAAACTTCTTTTTGTATTTTTTTTAATCGTATCTTTTGTACTTTGGCAGTTCATCCCCAAATATTTTTGAACCAGGTACTTTTGCATTTTGCTGTCAGATTCCTGGCTCAATTATTGGTTAGCTTTCCCTACAGCATTGATTTCAGCATACCCGTCCTGTCACAGTATAAAACAAGTATGCTGTAGACTTTAGGCTTAAGCTAGTATGGGCATAATGGAATTCCCGTGTTTTAATGCTTCCCCTTTAACTTCAGTTTTGATATGTGTGTTTTGCAATTCCTCTGCAGCCATTTTATGCTTGAGTAAAGCCTTGCTTGTTTTCTAGTATACTACATTTATATTGTATACATGTACAGGATCTAGATGCTGTAGCTGTCACAGTGAAACCTGGGCTGGCTATCTGTTTAGATGTTGGACTTACACAGGCTAAAAAGATTGTACAAGAGGCAAGGTAAAGAAACCACTTGACTGCTTTTTTTATACTCATCAGAACTGAAAGTTCTGGGTGAGTTATTAAGATAGAAGGATGATCCAGCGTACTTTGTCCTGCTAACAGCTTCACAGGCTTCTTGAAACTGCTGGAACACTTGCCGGACATTTGGTCAGGCAAAGTTAGAATTTCTGTCTGACCAAATGAAAATTTGTCTGACTGAATACATTATAAATAAGTGATAAATGCTGTAAATTGTGACAGACAGCTGGACATCTGATCTGGTACTTGCCTAAAAGTTATTGGACTTGCTCAAAATTTACCTGACATGTCTTGACAATGCGGCGACTTTTCCGAAGCCTGGCTTCAACAATTCTCTGAAGCAGCTTGTCAGAAATCCTTCAAACTTGGTCTTCATTATCCATGGTCATCAATGAAGTTTATTCAAAAGTTTGTATTGTTCCCTTTTAGGGGTTACAAGAGCTAAAAATAGCAAAAATCTTTAACATTTGCTTGAACCAAATTTTTAAATTCTCAACAAACCTGGTATGAGGCATATCTTTGTTTGTGAAGATCTATTCTTAAGTTTGTACAAAAATGTTCTGAGCAATATTAAGAGGTCACTAGAGCTAGACCAGAGAAGAACTTCATTTATTATTATTTGATGGGTATTCAGCACAGTTGGCCACTAGCAACCTAGTACAGGGCTCTCTTTCTTTTGGGGGACTGGGCCGGAGATCGAGAATACTGTGGTAGAATAATTGGATTAGCATTTCTCAAGATACTCGAACACAGTACTGGTCTCTTATACACTCAGGAATACAGCATACTTTTATGTAAACTATAAATTTCAGGGTGCCAATGATACCGATTCATCATATGGAGGCTCATGCACTGACAGCTAGAATGATTGAACAGTAAGTATGAAGCAATCATTGCTTGTTAATTCTGACCTTGGAAATCAAGTATTTAACAAACTTACGATCTGTCCGCTTTTATTAAAATATAGCAATAACAACACAAATTTGTTCTTTAAATTAATTCCTTATATTGAATTTAGTCTAACCTGTGTTTGTGACCACCTCTGAATAAAGGCCACCCTGTGAATAAAGGCCATTCTTTGAAAAACCATCGTTCATTATTTAGAACTAACTGACCTCAGAATGAAAGCCACCTGTCAATAAAGACCACATTTTGTCTTTCCCAGGGGTGGCCTTTGTTCTCAGGTTTGACTGTTTTTGGTAAAAGAACTTTATCCCAATGGTCAGGAATCTCAATTTCTCCCAAGTTGTCTTTTTTCTGTCCTGTTAACTTTATTATGTTTTCTCTGCTCAACTGTGTGCCTACCTTATATTTTAACATACTATATTCTAAATATAACTTCCGGGAAAACCCAGTGTCTAATTAATGGACTAATTAATGGACTTTAGGTATCAACATTTTGTTTTTTCAGAATAGATTTTCCATTCCTAGTGTTGCTTGTGAGTGGTGGACACAGCTTACTGTCTGTTGCTAGGGACATTGATGATTTCTTGTTGCTAGGTAAAAGCATGGATACGTCACCTGGAGAAGCTTTTGACAAGGTTTGTGAACTGTACGTTTCTATTATTGTTGTCACTATTGATCAGTAATGCAAAGGGTCTGTATGGCCCGGTTGTTACAGTTTCTGACTAGAGACTAGGAATATCTTGCCCCTCATTGTGCTGTGAGTTTGAATTACACCCTAGACCTGACAAATTTCACAAGCTTTTCAGCTGGCTTATTGAATATTGGTGGTTCTACCCAGGTGTACACCTTGGTATTCCTCGGAATCCTCCAGTGTTAAAATTGGAAAAGTTGCCAAATGACCCTGGCTGTTGGTGTGACATTAAACCCCAGTGAAGTTTAGCCCAGGGTTGCAGGCAGGGTGATGGCCTCATACTGAGTGCATGTTGTGGGGGAAACTCACCAAGTAGTAGTGAGCCCAAACCTCTAGTGATACTGGGTGTGTGTTGGTAAAGTGTGTTGTTGTACCAGTATCCTCATTGTTGTGGATTAAGCACTTAAGAACAATGTAGAGTGTTTATTTTCTTTTATTTTCACTTATGATGGTACATGGAATTTTATAAGAATGACATATAAATTGATAGACAAGCACCTGATAAATATTTAAACTAAGTTTTGATTATTTAATGTTAACAAAATGATTAGTATGGCTTGGTTAGATACAAATGACTACAGAAACAGATAATAACCATAAGGTGCTAAAATCTGCTGAATTAATTTCCACATGTCCGTACAAAAATTGACAAGTTACCAAATGAGAAATACTTAAATTGGAAGTTAGAAAACTGCAAAAAGGATTTACAGTCAAACCTGTGTTTGTGGCCACCTCCAAATAAAGACCACCCTGTGAATAAAGGGCATTCTTTGAAAATTTTCATAGTTTATTTGGAACAAACTGACCTCTGAATAAAGGCCACCTGTCAATAAAGGCCACATTTTGCCTTTCCCAAGGGTGTCCTTTGTTCACTGGGTTGAGTGTATTTAATGTAAAATTTTAATTTACTCTAAATACTAAATTTTTAATTCACTCTAAATACTTAATTTTTAATTCACTCTAAATACTAAATTAATTAGGATGCTAAATTTGTAATTAATTCAATTTACATATTGTGCAGTGTAAGAAATTTTGGACACTGAAATGCTATGAATCAATAACACAATATAGCTATCCATGAAATAATTGAATCTACATTTTCTTCTAATGTAGACTTTTAACAATGCATTAAAACTTGTTGTGTACCTAGCATGTCTTTTATGATATTAGTGTTAGAAATTGACATTTTACATAAATTTGATAAACGTTTAATGTGAAATTTAAAAAATATTTACAAGATTGCTTTTTTTTCAGAATATTTCGTCATTTGATATACATATATCACACACAAAAAAACAACAAAGCATTAACGTAATAGAAATTGATTTGAAACAGAATTGATTTGATATTCCTGACTTTAATGTGTTGACTTAATATACCAATTGAAAAACATAAGTTGAGTTAAAAAAATATTTATGTATTTAAAAGCTTAATGGGAAATTTCTTTCTATGTGGAATTTTACTATTTTATGTCTCTTTATTTTTTTGGTTCATCTGTGTGGAAAAATTAATATTTGCTTTATTAATATACAGTCAAACCTGTGAACAAGGGCCACCCTTTGGAAAGACAAAATGTGGCCTTTATTGACAGGTGGCCTTTATTTGGCGGTCAGTTTGTTCTAAATAATCAATGATGATTTTTCAAAGAATAGCCTTTATTCACAGGGTGGTCTTTATTCGGAGGTGGCCACAAACACGTTAGACAGTATTTATATATTTATTCATAACAGTTGAGTTTATGTAAATTATTACTGATATGAAAAATACATTTAGATATATGAATCTATAATAGAAAAGATTGAGTATCTGGATTGATATGGTTTTTTTAAAAAGAACATTATATAATGTACTGAAAACAAAACATGGAATACAGAACCAAAAAAAATTGTCAAAATTGCTGAAATATTTTTTTTGGGGGGGATTTTTGAATGACTTGGTCGTTAAACTGAAAACCAACAATTTTTTTAAGGATGGCCTTACAGAAATAATTGTCATGCTAAAGTGAATATTGCTTGTGTTTCAGGTTGCCAGGAGAATGAAGTTGAAGAATTTACCACAATGTTATGATTTAAGCGGCGGTGCTATGATAGAACTTATAGCTAAAGATGGTAATGTGGACACAATACCTTCACCAAACGTAAGCGGGGACTTAGCTGGATGTAATTTCTCATTTGGTGGAATAAAAGGTCAATATATACAAAATATTGCTGAAGAGGAAACCAAACAAGGTAAGAAAGGTCTCCAGTAACCAGAAGTAGGTTTATATTTTTGCGCCTGGGAAAATTAGAGCAGAATATTATGTTAACTCATGATTTTTGTGAAATGAATGTAGTTATACCTTTGAAAAATGGTATTTAGCATTCATAGTATAAATCTGTCTATGTTTACTCTTTTCTAAACTCAAAGTATAATCAGTATCTTTCTCATGGTACAAATCTGAATTATGTATGTGTCTCATTGATTTATAACAATTAGTCAAATCAGTCAGTAACAAGTAGAGTTATCTATGGAAATAAGGGTTTACCCTTTCTGGTGTTATCCCTGGTATTGGTGTGCATGTCATGGTGTTTATATTCATGTTGTGTTATGTTATGTATCACTACATGATGTTTTATTACCATGTATGTACTATATGCCAAAATAAATCTTATCTTAACTTCACATCCTAATTATAGTTCCACATCCTAATTATAGTTCCATATCCTGATTACAGCTCAACATCCCACTTATAATTCAACATCCCACATACTGTTCAACTATCTTTTTGTTAACTATTCTAGTAATTAATTGAATGGGTGTTTATTAAACATATCTATCGGTTTTTATTACATTTTTTGTAACATAATAGTTAATTGCGATGATTACTTAAAAAGTGAAGTGCTGATTTCATACATTTTCTGTCTATAATATTTTGGTTGGGTAAAGATCTCATATATGTATTTCATAAAATTGATATCTCAGTCAATGTTTTTAGGCTTAAGTTTATGCACTGAAATTAGATGAATATTTTGTAGTTACCAGTAATAACAGATTCAATAAAAATCTTTTAATTATTTCATAGCATTTGTAACAAATGACAAAACTATTTTTTGGTTTAGATTCAGAAAAAAGGCTTTGATAAGACTTGAAAAATATTTTAATTGACAAGTTAACATGGTGGGTGGAGGAGATGATAGGCATACAAGAACAATTAATGTCAAACAGATCCTTAATTAAAGATAAGACCAGAAATTTCCTGACTGAAAAATTGCTGTTCTATTTCAATTTCCGTTGTTTTTCTACCAAACATACTAATTTTTTCTCAGACGTTTTTGACACAAATACAGTCTCTAGACAATATTATCTTCAGTGTTCACTTTTTATGAAGATGAAATCCACTTTTGAAGCAATGATTTTCTGTTATCTCCCCACACCCCCAAAAATTTTCATCTTAAATTAATTTAGTTTTGATAAAACTTACACATTACATAAGTCTTCCCTATTTTTTTCTCATTACTCATGAATTATGTTCACAATCAATGTACTGAACGATGTAAACTAGAAGTCACTTTTGGAATTCTTTTTAATAACCGGTTAAATTTGACACAACCAGTAATATTTTTTATTTACCAGATTGGGGAACTCCGGGGTTCCTGACTGGTCTCTGACTGATCTCTTACAGGGCTCTCGATCTCCCAAAAATTGGGGCCGAATTTTGGCCCCTTTTCCCCACCTCTAGAAAATATTTTTTTCCCCTATTTTTGGTAAAAATTCCCCCACCTATTATATTAAGTAGGTTTTTGAAATTCCCCGTTGAACTGAAAATGATGCGAAATTCCCCCCTCTCAGGGCCCCAGCCCCAGTCCCCCAAAAGAGAGAGAGAGGCCTGGGTTAATTAGTTCACTTGTTGCAGGTATTGTTGCCAGTGAAGTAATTTCAAATGCTGCTGATATGTGTGCATCATTTCAATATGCCGTTTTAAAGCACCTGGCCAAACGTCTACAGAGAGCTTTAATTTATTGTGATATGTATGATTTACTTCCAGAGAACAATAAAACAGTGGTAAGAAATATCCTTTGTTTGGTGTTAAACTTTGATAATGAGACCACCTTCAGGACCTGAAAATTCGGTTGAAATAAGGAGGTGGTCTCATTATTAAGTTGCATTATTGGGGAATTACTGAAATCTGGTCCAAAAATATGTGGTCTTTATAACAAGGTGGTTACAATTTGAGTTTCACTGTACAGTAAAACTTCATTTAGTAACCACTGCAGTATAACAACCATGTCATTACAATAACCACTACTTTTGGATTTTCTTCCTTTATTTTCTTGTTACTTGAACATGATAATCAGACCTTCTCAGTATTTAGACTTTTTTTCCAAACGATTTTTTTTTATCTTTTTATTAGCCTTTTTTCAACAATTTTTCAGTTATGTACAGCAACCTGTTCACCTAACCAGTTTTCCTGACCTGTATACTTACCAGTACTAACTTACCCTTCGACAAGGAGCCGGCAACTTTTATATTGATGAATATTGAGGAAAATTGACATTTTTGATAATCAGACCTTCTCAGTATTTGGACCTTTTTTCCAAACGATTTTTTTTTATCTGGGTTGCTGTATACACATGGTAAATTATTTCGTGGTACTAATGAAGTATAAAAGATTTTTTGAAATAATGCTTGTTTACTATACTCAGTTGATTAGTAATATGGAACCACTGCATAAGAAATGATTTTAGTGACCATGAGCTGTATGATTTTGTATCTACGTGTATATAAATTTTACCTTTGAAATAAATTATAGTTCAGTAATAAATCTGTAAAATGTCAGAAAAATACAAGAATATTGATCCAAATGTTATTGGTTTAGATACTGTCTGTGACTATATTACATAGCATTATATTCTAAAGTCATTTATTCCCCCTTTATAGTTCAGTTTTACTGATTGTTCATTTGGTTTTATGTGACTTATTGTCACTGGGGTTTAAAGCCTTTTTTCAACAATTTTTCAGTTATATACAGCGACCTGTTCACCTAACCAGTTTTCCTGACCTGTGTACTTACCAGTACTAACATACCCTTCCACAAGGAGCCAGCAACTTTTCCACATGTTGAGGAAAATTGACATTTTTGTCAAATTTTCATAAAAGGGTATGGCTTGCCGTGATTGGGATTTGAACTTGGATCCCTGGGTAACAAGTCCAGCACACTAACCACAGGACCACTGTCACAGCCTAGTTTTTCTGAAAGTGGTTGGTGCAGAATGTGTTCTAATGAATATTCAGTATATATAATCTTGATAATATGTTTGGCTAAAATAGAAATGATACATTTGGTAATCTATTATTCTATTACATGATTATTATACAGGTCGTATCTGGGGGTGTGGCATGTAATCAGTTCCTGAAACAAGGTCTACAAAAAGTCTGTGATAAATTTGACGGTAGATTGATTTGTCCACCTCCACATCTTTGTACTGATAACGGAATTATGATAGCATGGTGTGTATACATTTACTTTGTTTTTTTTTGTGCTAATATTGATTTGTTGTTTATGTTGTTAAAAGTAGACTGTAGGAGTAATTTTGATCGAAATGATAGCATGATGTATATATACTATGTTGTTTGTGCTAATATTGATTTGTTGTTTCTTATGTTGTTAATAGTTTGATTTTTATCCAAATAAAGACAGCCAATTTCAGGGCCATGGATTATTTTTTTTTCATTCATTGGCAATTAAATTAATGCCCCAAAGAGGTATTGCCTTGTTGCCTTTGCAGAAAGTTATGTGAAGTGATTTAATTTCTACTGAAGTTTTTACTTGGAAATCATGCTTATTACGACATTTTTTGGTTTTGAATAACATGATTACATTTCATTGAAATTGTTGCAGTATTCAATGAAGTTTCTTAAAATTTAATTTCACAAAGTACCGTCCTCACAGTGTGTGATTTTGTATGAAGCAGGAGATAGAGAGGTTGCTGTCTATGGTTCAGCTGAAGTTACTGTCCTCATATTTATAAGTATCATTCATCCCATGGATAATGTTTTTGGTATAAATGATGATGATTCTAGTGTTATAACTGAAGCTCTTGTTCATGTAGCTCATCCTGACTCTGGTGTTTTTACTGATGTTGATGATGATGATGTGGTAGATCATTTTGCTGATATATTGCTTCTACTGATGATGATGATAATAATGCTGAGAAATATTAAGTTTTTTGCCAATTCTCTAGCATTGCTTTTGAAATCAATTTGTCAGTGGAAATTTAATTTCTTCCAAGTCTTTTTTACTGCACTTCATGAATGTTCTGACATAATTTGAGAAAAATAATGAGGCAAAATCCCATTGAAAGTTTTTTATGTGAGCAGGTGGCTTCTTAATTTAATTCATACTTTTCAATTGATGTTGGATTTTGTTAGGGGCCATATATATACTGGTTGCTTTCAGCAATACTTACTGATTTAACTCAATTTATTCTGAAGTGCTTATTCAACATTTTGAGGATCTTAAGAAGAATCTGCTTGACCCCTTAAATTACTGCAGCTCCCTAAGTTTCAGACTTCATTGTATCCTCCGTTCTCCTTCGGCCCAATGAATTACGAAAAAATGCATTTAATAAATTTTTAATTAAGATCATTTTCTTACCATTGTTTTATAATGGTCCTTGGCCATTTTTTTCTTCCTCCCTTGGCAACATTTTACAAATTTCACAACTAACAGTTCGGTGATATTTTTATCATATTTAGCATAAAGAAGTATTAGGTAAAAGTTTTTGAAGGTACGTCACATACAGCTGTTAACTCAACAGCTGTTGACTTTTATTCCAAAAAAAATGTTACATATCTACATATCAATTTTTAGCTCTTCTGTAAAAATGTTGGTTTGCTGTTACATGACTTACTTGTAAAGAAATACATTTTAGAGACTTTGAGAAAATTATTTTTCTTTATTCCAGCCTTTCATTTTACAGTACTAGCATATATAACAACAGCAATAAAATAAAATAGAATCTAAAAATGCCTGCCTACCTACCTACCTATCTACTCATAAAGGTTTGGATTGTATAACCGCAAACCAATGTTTTTTTAAGGATGGCCTTAGCTAGGTGAAAATAGTGACTTACATTAAGTGGTATTTGCATACACTGATTTTTTTCTATAGCATATACGTTTAGAATAGTTTAGAGTTTGCCCTACATTTTAAGCCAAGCAGATGTCTCCAATTTCTAATTTTTCCAATCCATGAAGACTGTAATGAGTTCAGAATAAATTTGCTTCACCATTGAAGTACTGTGATTGATGTGTTGAAGAACGATGGGTGGGCCAATATTCGTTAGAGTCGTGTTATTGTCTATTTGGAAATTTCTTTAAAATAAAGTAACCACATTTGCTTTAATAGGCTCCACTTGCTCATGTTATTTAATTCTGAAGAATTTTCTAAGTAAACTCTAACCTATACTTGAATTGGGAAGAAAGAATCCAGTCTGAAATGAAAGCAAGAATCATTGTAATTGGAAAACCATGTTCCTTAATTCAAGTTTGTATTGATTACTTCAAAAAGTCTACATTTTGTGAATAATGAATTGCAACATTGTATTAAGATTGTTGTATTTCGGAATGTGTTTCAGGAATGGAATGGAGAAATTTAAAGCTGGCAGAGGAATTGCTGATGACCCACAATCTGTTATGTTCTCTCCAAAGTAAGTTTTATTCTAAATAAACTAGAGTGCCTATAATAATCACACCTTGATTGAATGTATTGGTCAGAGGTTAAAATCTTGAGATTTGATGTCTCAGAAATCTCATTTAATGTAGTTTTTTTTTCAAAATGATGAAAGTTATCATTAACAATGACAGCATATTTATACATACACATAGTGAGTTAATTTTGGCAAAAGCTTTCTAAGTTTTCATGAAAAATGTTTTATTTTCATGAAAATATTTTATCATCCACTTAATAAGTACATTTATTATCTGGTGAAGAAATCTTATCTTTTGTGAAAATGTCTTTGTTTTTTTATGAAAATCTAGTAGATTTTTGTAACATATTCTGATTATCTTATGCAGAAATGTGTCACCATAATTAACTATTCTGATTTGTGTATATACATTAATATACATGTACACTGTATATGATAGAATAGATAGATGTTTTCAACCAAAATCGGTGAAGAATGTTTATACCCTCAGACTGTGTCCTATAGTCCTGTAGTCCCAAGTCCTATAGAAGCATGGTGCCTATATATGAAGTGCCACTTGTAGATCTGATTAAATAAGATCGTTACATCATTGTTTCCATGGAGATACTAAATTTGGTATTTCTCTAATTATGGTCATTAATTATAGTGAATAACATAGATTTAATTATTTGTAACTTGATAGACAATGTTCTAATTAAGGTTAGTACTTTCTGCTATTATTGATGGTGATTTACTTATCAACACTCTTTGGTCTCCTATAAATCTAATGTTTGTTTGTTTTTATGTGACATTGTCACTGGGTTTTAACGCCATTTTCAACAATTTTTCAGTTATATACTTAGGTCAGTTCACCTAACCAGTTTTCCTTGACTGTATAATAACAAGTACTAATTTACCCTTCCACAATGAGCCGGTGACTTCTCCATTTTTGTCAAAATTTCATGGAAGGATATGACCTGCCATGACTATGGTTTAAACTCGCATTGCTGTGTTTCAAGTCCAGTGAACTTACCACTAAATTGCAGTCACAGCCTGTAAATACAATGAATTACTCAAGTTTAATATCACACAACAGCTAAGGTCATTGGGCGACTTTCCTGCTTTAACATTGGGGAAGGACACCAGACTTAGGTAGAGCCTAAAACCTAGGTAGAACAAGCGACCTTCTGTAAAGTATCTAGACCGCCTCCTCACCTCTGACATTTTGTTGTAGGGATTTGATCTCACTGCAGTGAGGGGCTAGTGATTACAAGTCTGAGACCATAACCATTCAACCAGGAAGGCTGCTCTTTGGTCTTCTAATGTAAATAAATCCATAAAACAAACAGATAACTCATTGATATCTGTGCAGTTCTAACTTCCAATGTTATGGAAATGTTTTAAGACAATTGTTTATGCATATGAAACAAATATAATTTTGAACAAAACGTCCATACTTATTTGCATTAAGTGTTTACCAATTTATTTTCTGAAGGATTGTAGACATATCTTGAATCTAAATGCACATCATTTTAGGATGTATTGTTGAATGAAATGAATGTGACTATCAGCAAGGATTTAATACAATGGAGTAAACAATTTGTCATCGGATTTAGCGTATTAGGATACATAAGGATTCATACATCTGTACATTCATCCTGTAAGAAATTGTATGTCTGACTTTTGTGGAATGCTGGTGGCCAGGTGGGGGGGTATAGGTATGGGTAAGCCCATTCTCCTCAAATGCTTGTTGAATATATATTAATGCATCTTAATTGGCTGTAGAATAACTGTTACTCAAATATGTCCAATTGGCAGTTTTGTTTAAGAACATTTTGTGGCCATTTTTTTTCCGTTTAACGAATATCATTCATTCCCATGATGAAAAGTTTTATCAGCAACCAATCACACCCTTGTGTATACATGAAAACTGTACATTAATTATATACCATTTTATATATATATATATATATATATATATACATTTTTGACCCTCAACTTTTGACATTTAGTGAGCACCATGATTGATATAATATTATGATAAATGTGTTTTTGGTCCATGTTGCCATTTTAAGCCTTAATACACCATTATACACTATCCTTTCAATGAACTATCCCCCTATGTTTTACACATGTGGCTACATTATGTAACAGTGTGTTTTATTTGTTTATTTACATCAGGCTTGTATTTTATTCATGTTTACTTTTGTTGTGTTTCATCTTGTAAATATTTATCATTGCAGATCACCATTTGGAACTGATATTTCTGATGAGGTTGCCAAGGCGACCATTAAATTGCAAAGAATCAAGTTATTGTGATTTCTGTAGTTGCTTAGTCTTGTTTTTAAGAATAAATTTTCCAAATTATGATACGTCATTGTTTACTTACACATTTTGAAGTATTTTTTATGATGTTACAAAGGGATTGCCTTTGTCGAGTGACTATGGTCTCCGACTAGTAATGAATATCGCCTCACTACCATGAGTACAAATTCCACCCCAAACCAAATTTGACATGTTAGGAAGCTGTCCAGAAAAAGCTGGTGAGTCACCCATGACCCTGGCTGTTGGTGCGATGCTAAACCTCAGTAGAACAATCATGATGATACTTTCACTGTAGGAATTTGATGTATTCTGTCTTACAGTGCAGCTTAAAAATAATGGCAAAAGCAGGATTCGATGGGAATTTTAAGGGCCACCTTGGAATAAAGACCACCCTGTGAATAAAAGCCATTCTTGGAAATGTTGATTATTTAGAACGCAACAACCTCTGAATAAAGGCCACCTGCCAATATAGGCCATATTTAGTCTTTCCCAAGGGTGGCCTTTATTCATAGGTTTTATTGTTTATACAATATTGTTGAAAATGGAGATAAAATGAAAACTAACAGAAAACTCCGTTCTGACTATAGGACAATGTGGTATCTTGTAAGCACCTTTGTGATTTGATTTCCTTTTGTTCAATTCGAGCTTATGCATGGTTAAAAGTTCCATGAGCATCTGTAATATAGTTGTCCTGATGTTGACCTTCTGGAATGTCTTCATGTTGTTTAAGAATTGGCCTTGTTAAGCATGGTTATTTGCTACCACTGGTTAACAATTATTTGCAAATGATATCTCGGTCTCTTAGGAGTCCATACATTATTGTTGTGGAAATAAAGCTCAAATATACCAGTAATTCACATGCGAAAGACTGTTAATGATGTTTGCTAATCATTTTCTTGAAAAACTTAAGACTCTGAATGTTGATAAATTACATTGAGTGACATAAATACATGGTTAAAAGTTTTTCCGGAATTTTTTGGAACCTCCGGTTTTTCCAAGTCCTGGTGTTTTTTGTTTCCGCAGCTCTGAGAATAAGATTTCCGTTTGTTTAAACAATTTTAACTTTAAACTGGTTCCCATTGACTCTGATTGTACATTGACTTTGATGCACTGCAACATGGAACGGGGACCAGTTTATTTCAACTTTCGCCCATGGTTAAAAGTTCTCCGGAATTTTCCGGAACCTCCATTTTTTTTTTAAATCAAAAAGGGTCGTTTTTCCATTTTGTCTAAATCTGTTGAAAAATCGTGGGGGGGGGGTAGACGCTGGAAATGACCGCGAAATTTCGGAAGAAATTGAAACTAGCCGGCAATAAATCATACGCAGATCGGCGGAAATAGGTTGAGATATTATTTATGGTAGACAGTATTTTGGAAATCATGACATTTGAACATGGAACAAACATAGTTCAAGCAATATACTATAGCATACACATTTTTGCTCATTGGAGTCGGTGAACATCAGATATTTTAATCACGTTTCTGCAACAAAAATATCCTCAAAACAACTATTTTTAGTTGAGATTTTTTATTTAGAATCTCACAGCATGCATGTTACGTGACTGAATAAAACTGTGCGTGCGCTAAATCAGTGTTTAGAAACAATAATTATAAATTGATTTGAAGGTTACTCAGTTGGAATCTTCGTTTAAAATGATGTTGACTTCAGAAAAGGACAGTTATTTAAAATGTTGACAACAAAACAGTTGTTTCATTTCTTCTTGATTTATTGAGCTGCTGATACGTGGGCATGTTTTATAATTGTTGCTAGGTAACCATAATTTAACCTATTTGTATAATTATGTACATATATGTCTGGGTAAATAGCTTTCCTTGTGAGTTGAGATTTTGTTGAAGCAAAATGTATAAGCTATACAGTCAAACTCGTGAGCGAAGGCCACTCTTAAGGAAGAAAAAATGTGGCGTTTATTTACAGTTGGCCGCAATTCGAAGGTCAGTTTGTTCTAAATAATCAGTGACGGTATTACGAGGAATGAACTTTATTCACAGGGGTCTTTATTCGGAGGTGGCCGCACACAGGTTTGACTCTATTCGGTAGTATTTTTATTTTTAATAATCAAATTACCAGAAATAAGCCTGTTTATAAGAACACAGAATAGCCTGTTTATAAGAACACAGAATAGCCTGTTTATAAGAACACAGAATAGCCTGTTTATAAGAACACAGAATAGCCTGTTTATAAGAACACTGAATAGCCTGTTCATAAGAACAATGAATAGCCTGTTTATAAGAACACAGAATAGCCTGTTTATAAGAACAATGAATAGTCTGTTTATAAGAACAATGAATAGCCTGTTTATAAGAACAATGAATAGCCTGTTTATAAGAACACAGAATAGCCTGTTTATAAGAACAATGAATAGCCTGTTTATAAGAACACAGAATAGCCTGTTTATAAGAACACAGAATAGCCTGTTTATAAGAACAATGAATAGCCTGTTTATAAGAACACAGAATAGCCTGTTTATAAGAACACAGAATAGCCTGTTTATAAGAACACAGAATAGCCTGTTTATAAGAACACAGAATAGCCTGTTTATAAGAACACAGAATAGCCTGTTTATAAGAACACAGAATAGCCTGTTTATAAGAACACTGAACAGCCTGTTGTATTTCAGTATGAATATTTAGATAAAATTCTCGTCTCGTCAAAGATGAATTGAATGTAGATGTATCGATTTTGCATTCATAATAACCTGAAACGGGCCTCTGAAGACAGTTTTATGCATTTAACCGCAAATAAGGCTGTATTCAGCTGTGTTTTGGTTTGTTAATATAACAACTTGATGCGGTTCAATTTAATAATTTTAAAATACAAATTCTGTATTTTTATGCACATTGTATTTATATTCTTACAAACGCATGAATCCTGTCATTATCATTGGAATTATTTGACGTTATCCTGCAGTATGAAATACTTTGAAGATAATTGTTTAATCTCTAAATCCACTGTAAGACCTGACGTACAAATAATGGAATTCGCGAGTCTGAATATTCCTTCGAGTACTTTAATTAATTAATTTATCCGACTCAATTAAAATAAAACGTAAGTCAGGAAGTAAAGAAATGATAGAGACAAGATTGGAGATGTGACATTACAATTAACAGGAACTGTTTGAATAAAGAGACGTATAGTAAATCTAGCCTAACCCTAGCCAGTGTTGAACCAGTTTACATAAATATAACATATTGTCACTGGGGTTTAATGCCGTTTTTCAACAATTTTTCAGTTATATACAGCAACCTGTTCACCTAACCAGTTTTCCTGAACTGTTTACTGTACTAACTTACCCTTCCACAAGGAGCCGGTAACTTCTTAACACACGGAAGAAAATCGACATTTTTTATCAAATTTTCATAGATGGGTATAACCTGCCGCGACCGGGATTTGAACCCGGATCGCCGAGTTACAAGTTCAGCGCACTTACCACTGGACCACGGCCGCGTCTTTTTGGTCTTCTCTGTAAGAGTAAGATAAAAGTATCACATTCCCTAACAGAAACTGACGTTATCTGATTGATTTGTGTTTGTACAAATGCACTGGATAATTATCTTGGAACTCCCAGATACAGTTTAACTAAATATCTTGACAAAATCTGTGATGTTGAATGATTGTAACACCGGGACTTGTGTGAATTAGCCAAGACTGACATATCTAAAGTCTTATATTTAGTCATCATGACTAAATCATCGGAATATCGCAAGAATTTGTCAATGAAGGAATGTCAACCTTGCCGCGTGTAATTTTAAGGCAATTTGGGGTAATTTAATGCAATCTATACCCATCTATATTGCTGTTATGACAAAATCATAATTTTATCATGTCAATTTTTGTTCATTCGTAACTTTTACAAGGCTAGTCAACAACTGACTAATGAAACCATTAAAAATATTTTGAGTTTTTGTAGTATATATCCCAATGCTACAAGTGCTTTGGTTATTTATATATTAAGCCAAAATATGTGGAAGAAAAGTCATTTTATGAATGAAAACAGGAGTGTTACTCCTCTGCATTCTGATTGCTTTGTACTTGCTGATTTATAGAATTTGGCGGCACATATATTTTTTTTGGACACGGTGAATAATACTACCAGAATCCGTATTGTAATAGAATACTTCAGCAAATTTCCCATAGGAGTAATACATTAAAAATATTCAACACGTTTTCTGTGCTTATTATATGGGTCATTGGAAAAAATCTATGAGTTTATTCTCGTATGCTTTATACAAATCCCAGATTTCTCATTACTGTCTAATGAACGCACATTTCCATATGATTACATTTTCCATTCTATTTGATAAAATTTAAATAACCTGTTTTGTAAGATTGTAGTAAACACGTAGTTGGCACGTTCAACATTGAATTTTTTGTGGTGTGTAGAATTTTCAAGAAATATTAGACTCAGCTCCATCGTGTACCACATAATTAAAATCTTCTAAATGTCTTTTAAGAGTAAAATTGTTGAAATTTGATGAGTGCATTATTATCTTAATCTAAAACAATGATGGGCAGCTAAATTCAAGTTTAATGACTATAATATTACTGAGTATTCATGCTTTACAACTTAGTCATGGAAAACTTGTCGAGTTCCCAGTTACCCGACCGACCCTTCTTTTTGGCGCCGCCCTTAAAGTGTCTAACAATAAAATCCAAAGCACGAAAATATTTTTGTACGAATCGCACCTTCATAGTACGAAAGGTATGTTTCGAAAGAAAAGAAAGAAAAAATGTCAATAATCTGCCCTAGTTTTTGGTCAAGTGGCCGTAAATATCTATATTTTTCTAGCTTTAATCACTTGTATCGCTGTTAATTAACGACCAATCTGGAGTAGAAACAACACAAAAACATAACAACAACAATAATAATAATAATAATAATAATAATAATAATAATAATAATAATATAATAACAACAACAACAACAATATTAATAATAATAATAACAACAACAAATAAGACCACGAATTTTACATCGAAAAAAACAGTTGGATGGTTATTATTATAATAGTACGTAACTTTTCATTTTCAAGGCTTCTGTTGCATGCTAAGCATTTGCTATCTTCTTCACAAACTCTTCTTGCTCTTTGTTCATCCGTTTATCCATTACCGCTGACAATGACGTCATCATTCTCTCTTAGTTACACCAAATACATGACAAAATAGTTGCTATGTTAATCAGATCATTTTGATGTGGAACATTGAATTAACATTTCATAGCACGCACATTTTCAACAAATGTCGATAAATCCGCGAATAAATGAAATAGTGAACACTTAGCACTTGATAACTGAAACAGTTGATGCAGTAATTCCATTATTTGTTGAATAAAAGTGATAAGTTTGTTCCGAGTATATCGATTAATTTATTGCTAATATCTTGATTATCTCCCAAATGCTTTCAATGCGCGTCTGTCAAACTGAAGTGACATAATGTTCCATCCTATCTATGATTGATGTAAGATGTATCTAATACACGTATTCTCTCCCGTAACGCCTATTTGATGTAATGTTATATGATTTAAATGTTTCTCGGTCGTCTCCCGCTTGATAATTTATACCCAAGGGAAACTTTGAAATGGAACCTTGATGTAAACATATTTTCATACAGGTATGCGGTTGCATTTTATTTACATTTACATATAACACGTTTGGTTTGAATTTTTCTTAAGTCTAAACTTTTGTTTCCACTACTAGTTCTTCAAAAAATTCTTAGTCATTTAGACAAATGCGTTATTTACCGACGGACGAATGAAAAATAGTTAAGATACCTATGGATATCCTTGAAGAATGTTGATTAGGCCAAAACAAAAAGGTTTATTTCCGGTTACTTGCACAAAAATATATTTCAGTAGGTAGGATTTTTTTTACATATATCGGCAACACTGTTGTGAAAATTACAACATAACACTAAGATTTGGATGTCGTAAAAACTTATGAGTCGGTAGGTAAAATATGGGTCGGTCGGGTAACGGGAAACAAACCTTTTTCTAGGTAGGTATGCATTCTTTAAAATTATATGCTTACGCTGAAAACGAAAAGTTGGAATTAAGGACGAAAACATTCATTTCGCAGACTTATGATGTGGTGGGGATATCTAGAACAATTTCACATAGGATTCATAGATGAAAAAATGGACGGCGCCTTACTGCTACTCGATTTCATTGTAATTTAACGTGTTCCTGGCCAATATAAAGGTTTAACTTATAGACTGGGAATAAGTCTTGTCACGTATCTTTATCCATGCCTTGTTTGCTTTGCCGCTAACAATTAATCAGTCCATGAGATGTTGGTAGGGTTGTCCTGGTTTAATTAATAGATTGCGGTATATTGTGGATGTCTATGAAGTAATTAATCGACAACAATACGTCCAATTTATTTGACATCAGTTCCAATTGGTATTTCCACAGTCTTAGGTTACATTTCAGAAAGTCTTTTTCCAGTAACTTACCATTCCTTATGGGTATATTGTATGATCATAAAACGTGATTTCCATTAATTGCGCACATGGCGGGGTGTTATTTATTTTGGGAAAGTATGAGGAAGCTAGCGATATAGGTGTGCCTCTAATGAGAAATGCGTACTTGGTATATTTAAAATTAGTTCTTAAAGATTCAACTATCGATGCCATCAGCTTGGAGTTCAAACGTCTCTCTGATTTTCCCCCGTGGCGACATGGACTTGACAAGTGTGATAATTCACTGTACTGGTTAATACTCAAAAGCTGTCGTGCAGAACCAAATAGTATCTACTTGAGAAACTTATTATGCTAGCTCATGTCGTGATAGAATCAAAACATTTTAAGCAAGTGGAAAACATTTATAAGATCCATCTTCAACATTTAATTCATAAACAAACAATGAAGATATGTCCAGAGTATCGTGGCCCTTTGATCATCGCGGTATCTTTCTTAAATGGTTAACTTATAGTACTTTCTGGTCAACTCGTACCTTATTTTGGTCAACTCGTACCTTATTTTCGGTCAACTTGTACCCTTATTGGCCAACTCGTACCCTTTCGGTATTCAATCCATCATATGCATTAATTATAGGATATCTATGTATGTTTTTTTTATTATTATTATTGTTATTATTGGTTTTTAAAATAGCATATAAGAATATAATTTTTTTTCAATATGTGGAATGTTGTGCACTGTTTAAAACCCGTGTCACGTAGCCGCGAACCAACATTTTTAAAGGATGGCCTCATTTGTTGGCTGTTTTATGTGTATGCGTGCTTACTTTTCCTTTATTCCACGAAATTGCTAACAGTTTCCCCACACGTCTACAGAATTTTTGTATTATTTGATGCGTGTTCTGTTGTCAATTAATGAAACATTGAACTTAAGATGATACGACCAGGCCAGTTGTTTGTCCAGAACAATAAATATCAAATATCGCAATTTCTTATAGCAATTGTATGATGTCCATATTTTATTAGTCTGTGGAAAACATCTTTGACCTTGATCACCATTTGTGCTTCCATATTTGTTTAGTATGCCGGGGGCTGTGAGGTTATTGTTATCAATGTTCATCCTGTATACAGATATATGGTTGATGATAATAACAAATGGATTGTTGTAATTAACAGGAAATTGTCTACACGCAATATATACACGGTCACTATGAATCATAGATGGACCATGAATAGCTCATCTTTTGTTGTTGTGGTCGATAAAGTACCGTTGTCCATGCACTATATCTGTCAGAAACGCATAAATTGCCTACTCAAAAATGCATTTATTGCAAATTGCATGAAATGGCTTAAAAAGAATATTGGAGCATTGTTAATTAAATACAACAATTATTGTCTTCTAATACATTGAATATCAATTTCTTTAAAGCTAGAAAAATGGCCAAGTTTATGCTTACTTGATAAAAAATTCTGATCAGGTCAGTCGAAAACAATTCTTATTTTTAAACACATTTTTTGTGACAATACCAGGTACTACTCATCCTCGGATAGTTTTGTACTTTTTTCCGTTAGAGAATCTAGAATAAGCGCTAAAAATAAGGTCGGTCGAGTAATAGTAAAGACGACTCATGTATTAACGCTGTTATTAAATCGCAAATAATAATGCAAATAACTAAAGTTAAGTAAGACAATTTTAGCCCAGAGATGATCTTTAAAATCTGAAATCAAGGCGAAGTATAGTCATAGGCAAGTATTTATGTTGATATGAATCCTTTTTTACTAAGTGTTGTCTTCACATCATTTAACTTTAGTGGAATTTGAGTAAACGTATTTCAAATAATGCAAATTTCAAATTTTACACTCGTTTCAAATGCGTGTTGAGACAATAGTAATTAAATTTCAGAGATTAGTACACATCTATTCAGGTTATCTATTACAACCAGTTTAGACAATCGTTTCAATTCATTATTGGACATTTGGCTGTCACCAGACGCGAGCAAAATAGCTTTGGATTCTGAAAGTTTGTTATTCATGTCCTCAGTTTTTGCAAAGCGATTCAAGAATAAGTTGACAAGCTAGCTATCGGTATGGACAAATACAACGTGATTGTCATGAGTTTAAGTACAATGCGTGTTGAATGACGATTTATTTGTTAAATGCTGGTCTGTAAAAAGTGAATTTAGATGAAATACGATATTCCTATTGTCTGAGTGCTAATTTTCTCTGTGGAGACATATATCGATCTTTATCAGGGCGTTCCTGTATTATTTAAGTGCTAAAGTCGCGTATGATGCTTAATTTCAACCTTTGTCTCAAAAAATGTAATACAGTAAAAGTGGCATGTTCTCTGATGCTATGAATAATTAGCACTCCACTCTTAACAAATGCACTTATAATCTATATCAAGGATCAGAATCAATCATAACAATTTTTTCAAGTGCGCGTTTGTTTATCCTCGCATATTGTGACCCTGATGATCAAAAGGGGAGAGCATGACCAGTTAACACAAGTAAATTAATTAGTAATTAGATTCCTCGTAGGGTGTTACTCACCGTAAGCCCAATATTTACATTTGACAATATTTACAAAACAACAACAACAAAAAACAATAATACAGATTTGTTTGTACTATTGACGTACTTTGCATTTCTTGTGTCCAAACAAATATGACAATGATGTACAACGATACTTAACTGTACTGCCACAGAAATGATTTCAGCTTATTCGGATTATGTTGTTGACGAAATATCATGTAGCGAATGATGAAATATGTCAGATTGGCTGTCTTGTACTTCACAAATTGACGCTTTCTAAACATTTTCCCAGTAGGCTATCCTTAAAGGATTATTCATGGAATAGGTTTGAACTTATTAACCTCAACTAAATTTTTCTTATTTGTATAAACTGAATGACAGACGAGTCAATTTATTCCATTATTTCGGTATTTCTCACATTTTCCTCTTTATTGTCTTAATTCTTTTGTTTTCTACGCTCGTTGATGACGTAATATACGGTCGTAAATTAGGACTGGTATTTGTTTAAGGTGCTGCAGAATATTTCCTTGATATCGTTAATATATCGGCTTTACTTTTAGGATGGGCGTTCATTGCATCGTACATATTTTTATTATACACTTATTGACGTGTTTAGATAAAACATTCACAGTAGAGGTAGATAATCCGGGGATTTGTTTGCTTTGATCATAAAATTGTAATCAAATATACGCGGCTTTGAACTTCTTTCAAATTGGGCTAACGTCAGTTGGAAGTTTCATATAATTATTGGCTGTATTATTAACATCAATAATTTGAAATCTAAGCACATGTATTCGTAAAGAAATATAAACACTGCTAACTGTGGGTTTATGTTTTAGATAACAAAATAATATTTTTTTTTACTTTTTACTTTTAGTTAATTTAAGGGATGCGGGCCCTTAGACGAGTAGTTGTGATCTTTGTAATTACGAGCTCCTCCCTGCTGTGAGTTCGAATACTACCCAGGGCCAAATTTGAAATGCTGTCCAGGTGGACCACGGTCGCGACACAATAATTATTACATCTACATACATGCATTATTTGCTGTAAAGGTGAATACTTAGTGCGTAACTAACTAACCTCTCATATAATATGTTTTGAAATGGATTTCATGATCAATTAAAAGGATACAATCGATAAAAATTGACTGTTTTTTTTTGTTTCCAGCATAGTTTGTGGGAGTCTATTATCACCTTATGTTCTCGTTATAATTTCATATGACTCTGTAGGGAAATTCTGATCTAAATTACATGTCAGGCCTTTATCTTTCGCCAAAAAAAAACAAACTCTTGAACAATAAATGAGTTGCGTGCTATCTGTCTCTCAAACAAATACATTTTAATACTCTGATAAATACTCTAAAGATCAAACGCAATAAGTGACATACATAGAAAAGAAATTGTTCGCGTTTATACTTAAACATTAATTGAATTCAACGCCCTTGATGAACCTACTGGGTGGCGAAACAAATACTAGTATCTTATTGTTATCTAATTCCCATCTTGGCTGGCAAACTATGGTACGAGAGGTGGTATTCTAAGACAAAAAAATGAAGGTCACTTAAGGATGACATTCGAAAAACACGGGCAACATATAATGGGTCGGACAAATATTGATGGACCTGTGAACATGGATTTTGATTGTTTGATATACCCAACAGCATTGAAATAAAGGCCTAATATATCTTCATCAACCGTAGATATTTATTGATCTATCATGATAGGATATTATTGTGGCATTCGTTGTTTCTGTAAGCACGATTTTCGTATACATAGAAGTACGCTTGCTGTTCGTCAATATTAGCGTTAGTTTATTGGGGGTTCCGTGGTTGGTGGTTATTGTCGCAGATATGTAATTACAAGCCTATTACCGCTGTGAGTTTGAATCCCACCCAGGACCAGACAAATTTCCCATGTTAGGAAGCCGTCCAGCTAGCATACGGGAGGTCGATAGTTCTACTCAGGCGTACGCCCGAGGTCTTCCGCCGCTGTTATATGTAGCTGGTTGTAAATTTCACATTTCATACACATACACATGTGCATAATGGTCTCAGATTATAATTATTTGATTAAAGCTATCTTAACTCATCCTTCAACCATAGACTGTCGCCTTGAATGAATTTAAACTTAAAGATATAAATTCATAAAAGTTTTATATAATATTGTTTTTGATCAACCTGACTGTGTATGTATAGACGTCATCTTAGGTGTGTCTGTTTTAAGTGTACTGAGAGTTATAATGAAGTTCAAAGCTAAAAAAGGAATATCCTGATCAATTACTTTGTCAGATAAAACACTTCCTGTTTCTAAAGAAAGTGAACCTATGGGTATAAAACGCGAAGGCGAACCGAACGTATTCAGAACGATTTAAAGTGAACGTACAGCTCGTTTTTTTTCTCAACTTGCACATTTATATGACTTGTTCTGTTAAATGCAAGCGAAAAATTTACTGTTACACCTGTCAAAGATAAAAACTCTCACCGTCTTCTCAGAATATTTCAGCATTTCAGCAATCTTATCTTAATAGTAATTCTGTTGACCCCACAGACCAATTAACACGAACATTCTCAGCTAATCTGATCGTAATGCTCATTAAATGCACGAAGACACTTTTCGCTAGAAGTAAATCCAAAGAACTAAGTTGTACTAGCCAGAATGCGTTCGGTTTGCTTTCACGTTTTATACCCATACTGTCCAAATTTATTATCTCAAAGTGGAGGTAACACTTTGGTAACAGATGGCCTTTATTCGGAGGTCAGTTTGTTCTAGTAATCAAGGACGGTTTTTCAAAGAATGGCCTTTATTCACAGGGTGGTCTTTATTTGGACTCAGTCATAAACACAGGTTTGACTGTGATGAAAATTGTTTTACAATTCGAGCTGTATTAAATGATATAGAATAATAAGCATTTGAATGTTTGACAGCTGGGGATAAAATCAATATTCAAGCCCATAATTTTGCATGTGTTCTTTGTTTTCACGTCAATGTTCAGACCGTAAGAAATAACGTTATCGAATTGAAAACGGGTTGAAAAATTACCACAGAGCACAATTCTGAAAATAATCTTTACAAAATCTGAAATAATTTCATGAGAGGAAAACAAACGAATCTATGGATGCTATTATTTGATCCGTGTATTTGTACTTCTCAATAAAAGTATGTTTCGCCTATCAACGACTACCATCATCATAGTACTCAAATTTCAGTATTCAAATATATTCAATGAATCTCACATTACAACAGCATTAACCATTACCAAGGACATGGTACCATTAACGTAAACAAATACACAATATGTCGAGCTACATATTGTCTGCTTTCACTGGGATTCACGTGGAATGAAAAATGTCCCACATTGCATTTAATTTGCATTATAATGAGACAGTCCGTCATCGTTTACGATAATTAGTCTGTGATTTCAATGCAAATATATGTGCTATTTCAATAAGATTGCTTTAACAGTGCTGATATATTTGCTAAAGACAGCATCGTATCTGATTAAAATCTGTGGAACCTTGTGTACTTCGGATGCTCATTCTTATTCATGATCATTTTAAGAGATCTGAGCAATTCTGAGACAATGCATTAGAATACATGTTAAATGTTTAGCATTCTAATGGGTCTTTTTACTACGTTATCTATCTAGTACATTTACATTCCAGGATTCTGGTCTGTAGTCCATATACCGGTAATACTTAACTAAACTTATCACTGAATTGTGATTAAATACTCTCACAAAATGGGGATAGACCGCGCGACCGAACAACCAACCAACCAACCAACCAACCAACCAACCAACCAACCAACCAACCAACCAACCAACCAACCAACCAACCAACCAACCAACCAACCAACCAACCAACCAACAACCACAGTGATTCCAGTATCCCCTCGAAAGCTTCGTTTGCTGGAGTTTAATTAATATAAGTAAGAAGAAGATTTATAGAGACATTCAACCCAAATCCCTAAGCCCAAACCCACCCTACACACAGAACCAAACAAAAATGGAGGACAAAACACAAAACAAAACCGGATGACGCGGCCTTAGAACGGTCTGTGGCAAAGCTAATGGGGGTTAAACTAGTTTTAAGGGCCCAACCTTACACTCGCCTTCGAGGAAAACAAAACTTAAAGTGACATAGATAAATAATGGAAGCATACAAAGATAAAAACAACTAGAAAATCGAAAAATGTCGAAAAGGTTGGTACCCAGTCCTTTCAACGAAAGTAAGAATGCAAGGATTTTACTCTACCAGAAATCCCTCGATTTCCTACAAAATACACATAACTATACGAGTATACTCGCTCTCCAAAGTTATTTTAATTAAAATCCTGATACATCTGCGTCAGATTTTTACCGCGATATCATAACATTTTTATGAAGTTCGTTGGTTTGAATTCCATTTCAGCTTTTATCATTATTTTACTACGGTGAACAATGAATTAATCTTTGACGGTTAACGGGAGATTTTATAATCAATCCCGTTGAATTGTGTTTAATTCCTACGCAGTAACATCAATACGCAATATTATCACTTGTACGAATTTTGTAAATTTCACTTAGCGACAACCCCAATATTAACCATCATTATAATAAACACACATTTTCGGACCTATTGTTATTTTCACCATATTTCGACTGGATAATGAGACCACTACATTGTAAAGACCGTTTTGGGGTCCGAAAGATGATCTTAACTTTGAGGTTTACTGTACTTCTAATGTTGTCTTCTTCATCCGTGTTGAATATTTTGTTCTCATGTTCTTTTTGAAGGTATGTGTGAACACGGTTCGTACTTACGGATTTTTTATGCGCTTTTTTAGTTTGGTTTGTAACTTCTGCGTTTTCTTCGTTTTTTTATGGCACTTGGTATGATCCGAGTTTGATGGACTGTACATATAGTTGAAGCGTCGAAGTTTTGTCCGTTGAAAGGTTTGTAGCCAACATGACCCATTGAAATTTCTACAAATATCAGTAGTCAGTATACTAACGTTTCACATTATGTAGAAGTAAATTGTCTCTCTCTGTAGAAGTGAAGTGTTTATAGCCGTTATAATATGTTCAAATTTATGTCCATATCATTTTTAAACGTGGGTTTGATATCAAAATATATTACATCAAGTGACATTTTCCCAATGAATAACATGTGATGAAGTAACATTTATCAATAATATTTATTCGGACATTGTAATAACTGAAAATGCCACGATGATGATTCAGCTACCTCTGGATTGATCATGTGGATCGTGTTTGTAGACAATATCTAGTTAATTACAACAGCCAATCAATTAGTAGCCTGCCTAGATAAATCGTGAAGGTCGAGGTTTCTGATTGACATTGATGGTATTTATTCGGTAACCCATTGAGCATAGTGTACCAATAAATAACCACAAAGGTCGAGGTCAATGATTTGATCATTTACTACATATATAGGATATACTGACTTTAGAATCAAACTCTTAAAAACCGCTATGTTCGGCCATGTTGCTTGAAGACGAATAACGGATTATTTGTTTTGTGATAAGTCATTCAGTGATACGCTAATTGGCGGTCGGGTCGTTTCAGAAAGATGCCAAAGAAGCAGGAAGGTCAACTTTTAGATTAAGTACAAGAAAGGTTCAACAACTTCAACTGATAAAAGAAAATATATCTGAGCACGCAAGACTTGATATTAAGCATATAACTAGACCTTTTTAAGTATTGCATCCAGGAACAACGTTTCAACAACAATTACGTTTCGGTCTAAACCTGCTAGTTTCTCACTGTATCCAGAAATGGCAAATGTTACTTTCGTAGACAACTGAAATGCCACAGCGTTTCGAATAAGTAACACTATACGAAAATGCAATTAATGAAACGCTTAATCTGACTTCTAGTCTTCACTTTTTATTTTGTTTTTACTGCCGTCTTTCATCGACCTATTTTATTTTTTCTTATATAAACATACACATATTCATTATGATATAAGATAAATCAAGCAAAATCTATTTAATTTTCAAAATATATTTGATGAAAGACTTGACATGTAATTTAACTTACAATTTCCTCTCAGAATTATTCATATTGCAATGGAATCTGTCCACAAAAAAGAACACCCGATACGTTTTGAAAATTGTTTCATAAGAAGCAAAGTGTCATAACTATTTTAGCTCAGGGGACAATGTTTTATGATACGATCTTTTTGCAATGTCAAATGCTCTTCATCAGCTTACTGGTAGAGTAAGCCCTTAGATTTGTCATTTAATTATCCTGTCTTTATCTCTCACTTTCTGTCCCTAGCTAGGGCATTACCCCCACCACTCTTTCACTAATATATTATTTATGGCGTTTCATACTCTGTCTTGTTCGATTGCTATTCTTTGTAATAACAATGATGTTATATATATTTATATATATATATAAATGATGATATATATGTTATATGGCCATTTTACTTTCATCTTCATAAAATTATATCATTACCGAACACAGAATTGGTACCATTATATTCATTTACTCATATTTCATTATGTAAATTAAAGTTAACATAAACACTATCTTCATATACATAGACTTCTTTTCAAAACTTAAGTTAAGAAAATGAAGATAAGGTTCTGGATCAGGTAAAACACTGACAGAATACAAACCAGAACCAACAGACATACGATTGTTCCATTTTATTGAAACAAGTGGCTGATTTAGGATCATCAAATCCGTTAAAGTTACTGCTTGTCTATAATAAACTGTAAAACATCCTATAAATATACCTCATAAAAATACATGAGAAATAATACCCCGCTGTTTAGACTTACAGCAAGAATCAATTTACAACAAAGTTACAACAATTGTAAAGAATCAAAAAGTTCAATTGACAAGTATGAAAAACCCTACTTGGAATGAAAACTTATACATTACTATGATCCATATTAGCCATCCCTTTGTCGCTATGAGTTTGAATCCCATTGGGACGAAATTTCACATGTGAAGAAGCTGTCCAACTTGCTCATGGGAAGTCGGTGGTTCTACTGTGGTGTTCACCTGGGATCTTCCCTCACCTTTAAGCTGGAAAAGTCTTCAAAATGACTCTGGCTCATATAATTCAAACTAATTTCATTGCATTATGCAAGTGACTCACTCTCACTATTAGGCCTATCCCTTATAATCCATGATACGCATAATATGTTTTTTCTGTTTCTCTGCAATTCTGTTTCTCTAGATGAAAAGAAAGGAAATAATTGATTGCAGGAAATAACGCACTCAAAAACACCTATTCACCCATCAGTCCATGAGTGTCATCGTCTTCTTTTAATTATGAAGTATGTGTCGGATATTGCAGCATAAACAGTAATATAGGAATTCAAATCGGATCTTAATACTTAATCTGGAGTTTCCGAGTATTTACCAATTGCTTGTTGTCCATTGCCTATAGGCCCAAGACGTCCCAAATGAACGTTAAAGTGTAACCTCAGATGTGTGTTATTCGAGCACCATATTGGACATAAATGCATTTGTCAAAGTTGATGGAAAAAAATGACTACAACGGTCTGTCGAATTTCCATAATTGTCGTAGAGTATGTAATGTAGCTGCATTAACGGGTTTTCTTTATGTGACATAATGGGACATTGTGTCGTGAATATATTTGTTTTGTATAAATGATTTCTAGAGGATCTGTGTAACACAAATAGTTATAAGGCAGAAAATTCGTGAAGGGTTGAGTGCTTTAGAGTCTTGAAGCCTAAATGAAGTAAATGAAGATTGTCGTACAAATACAGTAGATTTAAAACTTGAAACTAAATTAGGAAATTTTCTTGACTGTTTTCATTTATTCCATGTAAAATTTATCATTGTGGAACTCAAAGAACCATTGAAATTATTAGTACGCTGCACTTTCTCTAGGAGGTAAGGAGTGTGTTTTGTTTTCGTCACTGAGGAAATGTACATTAAAAGATAGCGGCATGACTTCTCACGAATAATTATCTGGTAATGTTACGGTAAATATATCACGAAATAGATAACATATTAGTTCAATTAAACCAAGTCACGTTGACGATTGAACATCACAATGGAACGATCAGTACATAGCAATATATACGAATTGAGATCAGCGAACGAATGCTCTATGAAATACAAGTTTCACTGATTGAATAAATTGGTCAATCATGTTTACTTTATATGTACACAAGCCGACACGATAAGTCTCAGTGTAGCTCAGAAAAGTCCATTAACACGTGGACTTATTTATTGCTTGCGTCAAACATAAAGTATCTGAATAAGATACGTGACAGGATTTTTTCTGGTGCTTAAGTTAAACTGCTCGGTACGTAAGATATATTATATTGGTTTCTAGATGCAGCGAAATGTCAGACATAAACTCGACACAAATGAAGGTTAAAACCGTGTTAAATTAGTAAGTTTAATCAGATATTTATCCAACAGGGGCTGGCGTAAAAATGATATATTATAAATAAACAAAAGAAAACATATTTATACGGTTTCTAGGTAAGTAATAACGGTAGACAACATGGGAAAGCTTTGTAGTACCACATTCGTAACAGATCACATTTGTAATAAGTAAAATTATATGTGATCACATTTGTAACATCTGTTAAATGTGTGATCTGTTAAGAATGTGGTCTTACAAGGCTTAAACACATTACATTCTAGTTTATATCGCAAAACATGAAACAACATGGTAAAAACCTTTTTTTTGTTATGCGGGGAAAAATATCGTTTACTCGTCACAATTCGGCTGATTCCTCACAGTTTAACATTTATTTGCACATTTAACCGACAACCTCAATTACACAGTTCTCGTTTCATCTTTCAGCATTCACGCATGTTAAAAAAACGACCGAAGAGGAAACACTTATTTGTATAGCACCACTTTTCTTTATAATATGATTAATTTCACTTTCATCTTTATTTATGTTCAATTCTTTTGTCACTTCTTCAGTAAAGTGGTTACATAAAAGCGGCTCTAAATATATAACAAAAGTGCATTGAGAGCAGAAAGTTTCAAAATATGTTCTCGAAGTGATGTATATTCAAAACGTGCAAAAAAATGAAAATTACAAATTTACCTCCGGTGGACTAATTTTTTCTGACAAAGTCACATATTCGAAACAAAAGGTCAGCTTCCTTTTTTGTAGTTAATCTATGCTCACACAAAATGTTACATATTTTAATGAAGCAATTCAATATAAATAAATCAATTATTCATTTGAACGTGGAACGTGAACAAATATTAAAACGATAATGTGACCAAGGGTGTAAACGTTTAAAATGTATTGATCGTGAAACCCGAGGCCCTGAAAATGCCACATGCAAAATAATCCACCATGACACATAGGTCAGTGATATTTGTGGTTCACGTATAGGATAAGGCCAAATATGGCTAATTGCAATTGTCTGAAATTGAAAAAAAAGTGCTACAACAATCCCTACATAGTATCAAGAGCTCCGCAGATAGATACCAACGCTCGTCAGCTTTACACCTTTTCAGAATAATACCCCTTGTCTTGCAACTGTACCTTGTCATGGTAATCAAGTATTCCAAGTGTCTGGTTGATATCTTTAAAAGTGTTTGAGTAATGGGCGACATTAAAGTGTTTTCACCACGACAACAAAGAGCTCAAAACATTGTCGATCTTTTTCGTTCGCTGTTAGATAGTACAAACACTGTCAATCTGTTTTTGTATGCTGTTTAGTTATTTCTTGTTTAAATACTTACACATGCTAAAACCTTTTCGTCTTTGTTTCATGTTCTAATCATCAAATATTCTCCTGTATATGCAAATATGTCTTTCTAAAATGTCATATCATTCGTGGGATGGGAAATGTGTAATACTTTTTCATGGAATGAATTATCTGCGTGTATGATCTTGAATGGAAACCTGGTCACATCATTTGTGCATGGATTACTGTTTAAGGAATAAATGAACAATGTATGATTACAGTTCTCCATTTTCTATACTTATTCTAATGTTTTAACTTTGCTTAGGTTCTGACTTCGTTTTATCCTTATTCAATTTTGGATTTATTCAAATTATTTCCCGAAGGTCTGCGTGGGTACAAAAGTATATATTTATATAAGTCTCTTCCTTGAACTTATATACGTCAAAACGGTAGAATAACACGCACAAATCTAATCAAAATTATTTTTAAGACATATTGTTGATCTATACATTGCAAATAAAATGTTACTTAACAGAGATATATATTGATAAGATACACATATCAAATCACAATTTAACATTACGTTATTTGTATTATTAAATTGTTTCTGACTATAAAATACATATGATTTACATGTGTACAATATAATACTTAAGAATTACTAATAGTAATTGATTACAGTATAACTATGATATTGAAGTATGTAATTGTGTGTGTATGCTGGTTTATCGTATAACTTTACATTAATCAACATTGATATTTGCTTTCTCGAACATCCAAAGAAAGACACAAAACATTTGCATATCTCATTATAATTTTTAAATACAACTTTTCAAGCAATTACTACAATATTTCAAGAATGAATTTAAATACTGTTCTAATTACTTTTTTATTAATTAATATATCATAAAAATAAAACATGTCGCAAATCTGAGAATTATGTTGCACGAGATTGCCTTGGAAACACAGTCACTGTGATACTTTACACATTAAGGGTTGCGTTCTCAGACAATATTGCTAAATTCTTGACTGCGTCTCCATTGTTGGCTTGTCCTTCGTATATTCTATCATCTGATGTTTTGTTACTTATCCACTATAAATTGAATGTAGACATATACAATTTCAATCAACTAATCGATGGAAACCAATCACAGGTTTGCCATGGAAACCACGTTAACGGAAATGTCTTCATTGCGTCAGAGGAACATTGTAATGAGACAATTCCTTATCGTCTGCATTAATTATGCCAGGATTACAATACCAAACTTATCTAAAATCATCTTTTTGACATTCCAGGTGGTCTACAGAGAATACTTTGTCCAATTCTTTTATGATCAGTGGTAGTGAATTCCAGTAGCATATATTTCCAAAGTCAATTTCTGTACGTGGAATGTATTGTCTCACAGAATCCGCGGTAATCGTCCCAATGTAGTCGAACGTTTCATCAATCATGACATTGTATTTTGCTCTGACCGTGGTCCAGTGGTTAGTGCGCTAGACTTGTAACCCTGAGATCCGGGTTCAAATCCCGGTGGCGGCAGGTCATACCTTTCTATGAAAATTTGACAAAAATATCGATTTTCCTCCATATTATGTGGAGAAGTTGCCGACTCTTGTGGAAGGGTAAGTTAGTATTGGTTAGCATACAGTCCAGGAAAACTGGTTAGATGAACCGGTTGCCGTATGTAACTGAAAAATTGCTGAAAATGGCGTTAAACCCCAGTGACAATGTCACATAAAAACAAAACAAACAAACAATGACATTGTTTTTGAACCTTTCATGTTTTCGGATATTCATGTCACCAAAATCGTGATATATCCTAAGCTTTGCAGTTTTCTTGCATAAAATGCATATATTCAATACGGTATGATAATGATTATGTCTTGTTATTGCTGGCTTTACAATTGTATTATGCATCGAAATGCAATATTATAGCAAGAATGTCACATCCTGACTCAAGTTTTGCAGTAGATAGTTACCAGATTAATCACTTTGTGGAACTGAGACAAGTCAGTCATAAATGATAGTATTGATTGTTTTACATTCAGTAGCAATCACCGACATCAAATATCATATAGTAAAGTTAAGACAAGAAACTAGTAAAACGTCTGATCACATTATTTGCACAAAACTACAAAGCTGCATAATGAGATGTGATACTGTCTCACTTTACTTCATGGCATGTAGTAAAGTTGCACTATTTATTCAAACACTGTATTCACTGATGATTAAAACCAACGATTCGTCTGAGTAATTATGCCTTTGATGGAAAAGTTTATTACATATTGGCCAAAATCAACTTTTACACTCTATTATTGTATAACATCTAACCATAGATATCATTGACTTTCTAGTATGCTCTTGGGCATTCTAAATAAACACAGAAACACAGGAAGTAGAGGAGCTTGTTCAGATCCAAGTTCAAGGACTTTTAGAGATGTGTATCTTGCCGCGTTCAGAATAATTACTGTTGATTGGTTGAGTCGGGTCACATGCTTACCGAATATTTTTATGTATTAGATCAGTAGCAATTCATATCCAGTCAGTAATCATAATTTCAAAATAAAAATGGCTGAGATGGCATAAAAGTTTGGTAAAATGATTCATGAATGGTACTAGGTAAGATATTCCGTTATACGGCTTCTTACTGCCCCGATACGGTATGATACAGGGTCAGTAAATTAATATTTATTTACTAACCTTTATCACACCTTATCGGGTCAGTAAGAAGCCGTGTAACTAATAATGTCAGATTTATTCAATAATAAGCGACAAGATGTTGATCTTTATTACATTTATTGAGAGCGACAAATAGTTGGTCAGACCATATTTTCTTACGTTCAGTGTTTTTTTAATTGACAGCCGAACATGAGAATTATTTATCAAATTATACGAGAAACTTCTCAAAGAGTTCATGAAACGAAACACGGAAAGTCATAAGGAAAGTAAAATAAGCAAAATTTAGATGTTACACCAACAAATGCTTGTTACAACGTTTGTTACGCCGAGAAATGCTTGTTACAACGTTTGTTACACCGAGAAATGCTTGTTACAACGGTTTTTTTTTACACAAACCAATGCTGTCAGAATGAATGAATCTATGTTTTCTGAGATCCATCAGGGACCACATTGCACATGTGAGGAAGCTGTCCAGCTGGCTTACGGAAGGTCGGTGGTTCTACTGAGGTGTACGCTTGTGGTCTTTCACCTGTTAAAGCTGGAATGTCGCCCACAATGATCCAGTCTGTTGGTGCGAGATTAAACTCATTAAGCACATTTAGATGTATGTTCTTTTTTGGTGAATATTAAAATGTAAACAAGTTCTGAATCAATTACATGTGTACAGATTTTTTTCTTAGCTCAAGGATGTTTTTAAATAATCTGAATGTTCAGGTGAATGATATTAGATCATACACGCGCAAAATTTCTAGCGCGGATATAAAGATGGAAGCCTTTTAACCTTGCTATTTTCCAGACAAAAAGGTATGACAGATTAGACTGTTCATATTGGATTTTTTGGTTTTGTAAGCTCTTTATTTCATGTTTAATTTCAGACTACTCAATTATTCCTACTTTTATAGCAACGGAGATTCAGAAGACATTATCAAGACTTAAATAAAAAAAAACTGTCGCCAAAAGTCTCAAATACTTTTTTCAGTTAAACATTCAGGTTTACCAATTCGTTCTTACACTTCGTTACGGTCTACTTTTCGCACAATATAGACAGTGAATGAATTGTGAGTAAATATTACTTGTTGATTGATACTGATACTATAATTATATGTATATTATATTTTGTTTTTTATATTGCCAAACTATTTGTGTTTCATACAGTCAAGCCAGTGAAGAAAGCTCGCCCTTGTGAAAGACAAAATGTGGCCTTTATTGATAGATACCTATTAGATGGCCTTTATTCGGAGGTCAGTTTGTTCTAAATAACCAGTGACGGTTCTTCAAAAAGTGGCTTTTATTCACAGGGTTGTTTTTATTCGGAGATGGTCGCAAACACAGGTTTGACTGTAAGACTAAAACGTCGGTGCAATACGTTGCAAACTAACGGACTTCCGGTATGTAGAGAAAGGTACCTTAAGATAAGCATCCAGTCATATAAATCCTTCAGATAAACGAAAAAAAAGAACATTATAACAACTAACGTGCTATATCTCAGGTACAGATGTTATTTGATTGAAACAATTGTCTGTTAATTCCTACTCAAAGATTAAATGTTTTTTATCTGTAAATGCTATTCGAACGTGAGAAATACAACAAGAGCAGCAGTAATACATAAATTATTCGTCTCACAGGAGTGAAAAGAACAAAAAGAAATATAACGATTTCCTGGGAAAAGTACACATGCAGAAATTCAACACGTACATGCAGTGCTACGTACGATTCACTCAATCCAATCAACATTCAAATTACACACAATTACAATGAAAATTCCAACAAATCGATATTTAGAATACAGAAGACCCAGGTTACCTCAAACGGTCAGTTTTCAATAAATTCATGTTGTTTAAATCGGTTCATTAAGTACTAACGGCAATGAACATTTCGATTCTCTGAGTTCATACTGACTAGCAGATGTATGCATCCGAGTGTCCTACCTCATTGATTCATGATAATGATTATCAAGCCGACCCTACATTCCTGGAAAAAATCTCCAAATTCAGCCAGGGTGATAGTTGCCGATGAAGTTACTTTGCGCAATTTCTTAGGTCATGCATCCTCGGGTATAAATTTCATCAGGAGAACAAAGTCAAGAACAGAAATAAAGAAATTGGCGGGAAAATGACCAAAAGAGGTGTGGGGAATGATGAAATCATTATTAAAGCTTTATTAATGTATTGGAAAATAAATGATTTTACATTTTCGAAAAATACTAGCTTTATAACCATAAAACTATGCAACAAATACTAATGTACTATAATATATAGTGTGTGTAATACCAAAAAAAGGAATGTGCCACAACACAGCCAGACCAAAGGCACTCGATATATATACCCGAACAGACCTATTGTTTTAATCTACACTCATCAAACAATTCAAATCAGCCAAGAAAAAAACGTCATTTCGCTACTCTGCGTATTAGAAAAACTAAAAGGTAAGTCACTCGCCATTTTTTCGATTGACGGAAGTAACGGTATCCAGCCTGGGTCCCGATATTCCTTCTGAAATGCGTGCTCTATTCGGGAACCTCGCTCTTACTGCAGCGCGCCAAGTTAAACAGCGAGGTAAATCTATGAGCTATATACAATTACAGGCAGCAAGGTTGGACGAAACTTGAAATAAGTTTATATAATTCAGAACTTTTTATAGTTGGAGAAAAGTGGATAAGGAACAAATACAATACTCAAAAGAAAGACAGTAATAGTGTATGAGGAAGTAGAGGAGATATAAAACAAAAATAATGAGAATCTTTTATGTAATGTATTAATGCAAGTCTTGGTAACGGCCGAACATTATGACCAACAGGAAACGTATGCGCCGGTATATGAGAACCAGGCAAAATCTGAAGATGGTGAAAAATAGCAAATGGTACAAAAGTGTACTTAACAAACGAATTGGTCAATTATTTTTGATAAAGTGTTGCAAAACCTTACACAATGAGTCGGAATTCTGTTAATGAGCTGCGAAATCTCCAAGAGATGTGGAATGAAATATTACCAACTTATAAATAATAAACAAACGTGACAAGAGTTCCGCCTAGTATATGACTGAACACTATTGATGGACAGGGACATTGTACTGATTGGAAATGTCCTGTCAATCTATTCACGCAGTTACACAATGCAGACAAGGGTGAATTAGTGCCTAACATACTGACACAATCATTCAAAGATACCACTGGCGATTAATGGGGATGGAAGAAATCTGTTTGATGAGTTCAAATCGTTCAAACTAACAAATATCATGTCGAATGTCACCAGTGTGCGAAATACTCAAACCAAAACACAAGCACAAAAAAATAGGAAACCCTGACTATCTGAAAATCTAATACAAACGGTTAAATGTCATTCCAAAGCAAAGTCTTTTAGACTATACAGACGAGCTGACAACACATCGGAGATCATCAATATCTTCAGTATCGTCGTATGATTTTATCAGGATGTTTCGAACTAATTCACTTCGGCAACATTTTCTAACATTATTTACAGAGTGGCAAAACTACTCCAGTAACGTCACAGAATGTATTATACTAAACTTGTGGTAAATAAATACAATGTGTTGTGATGTTGTGTTGTTCAAGTCTGTTAAAGTGTTAAATGCTGTGGTTTTAACGGTGCACTAAAAGCCAGGGTCAGTTCCGACTTTTAGGCTCCAACAATAAAGGAAGACCCCAGGCTTACCCTTGGGTAGAACCACCGACCTTCCGTAAGCTAGCTGACATATTAGAGAATTACATGTATGTGACGGTATTAGAGAATATGAGAGCTTTAGCAGAGATGCCAGAATGTGATTGTTAAATGTCACTTCAACATCTATTAGCTCATGCTTGTATCTTGTTTTAATGTCAATATGCATCCTTTTTCTAATGATGACTGACATACATGAACTCGATATAATGCCTAGAAATGGTCCGAAACAACGGGTAGTGATTTTAAGCTTTGTGATAATGAGAGTTACTAAATGACTTCATTAAAAATCCGAATGTTATTTTGGTTTAACTAGCCTGTATTTTTGTATAAATGTACTTTTTGATAGTGTTCTTGCGAAAGGTTGAATTTGTTATGAATTAAATAATGTTGTTGTCCCTGCTTCGACCCCGATTTGGGATATGTCAGTCATTTTAGTATTAATGATGATTTGATACTCGCATATACATTAGTATAAGTATAACACATCCTAGAACACGTGATTTTCTGAAACCATGGTTACAATTGTCCTATAAAATGTCGGGGGAGGGAGCATACAGATTTTTTTCTTATCAAAATCGGGGATGCCAATAAATTTATTCCCTTTCAACTACACCGATGGTGTGTGTGCTATAAATCCACTTGCAATGTTACGGGTTTGTCTTGTTCACCCATAAACATAGAACTCAAATAATATTTGTCATGATTAGTGTGGCTGTCATGTTCGATTGATGTTTATGTCCAAAATTGGTCAAAATAAACACACTCCCCACGCTAACGTGCCATGCGATCACTGGCGTAATTGACTGATTCGCCTAAGCAATCAGTGATGGGTATTTTCCGATCAAAACGTTCTTGATAGAACAAATAGACATATCACCGGTGCATGAAACCTGTAACATCGTGTAAACAGCTTCATCTTACTCACGAATGGATCACTAAGAGTGGTTAAAATAACTAGCGAACTTTTCCTAGATTGACGCATATAATCGTTTAAACAACACACTAATCGTTTTTTATCTACTATGAGCATTAAAGTATGAAACTATTTTGATATTTGGCTGCCAAAAAAACTACGAAGGCGTTAGAAAGTTATGTGACGGCAAAATCAAACAAAGAAATCTTACTGAAATATCTGCGCATCAATATTAACTGAACTGATAGCAAAAATGCATGAACAATTGATTGTAAATCTCAGCGTACACATAATGTGAAAAAATCTAATATTCCACTTCTATTCATTACGACGTATGAAAGTGTCAAGATATCTTCTTAGTTGACAGAAAGGATATTTCAATTTGACGGAATGGCTGTAATTTCACTGGAGACGTATCGGAAATTAACCAGAAACGTTTAATACGAATATCGAAATCGTAAGATAGAAGACCACATTGCATTAATTTGTTACATGTTGCGTGCGGTAGTTCTCAGAGGGATTAAACAACAATACTGACATCAAATACATTAACATCAAATACTGTGATCTTATCCCGGGATTAGGATTAAAGATTTCATTCGCATCGGTCATCATTGAGCATAAACTCATTTATTTGGTTACGTAATAAAGAGGTTCATAGTTGACTAAAACGACAGACTGTCGCAGTTCGCCAATTGTGATTCTTGATAAACCAACAATGATCAGTACACAGCTGTCGGACTTTAATTCTATAAGTTAGTTAAATAGTGTGCATTATCATCATAAAATAACTTGATCTATGATAATATTAGTATGACTACATCGGACTAGATTGGAATTCAATACTTATCAGCCACTTCTAAAATGTGTTTGGTGTATATAATGGTATAAGCAGAAATGAAAATTAGAGAACATTGTAGGAATGAACAGTTATAAATGCGATTCAAAGAAATACGCTTCGTGTCATTGTTCGATGAGATTCTGAAATTGTTGTGAATTGGAAAGAAATTTGGATGATTATAAAAAGGGTGAATTAGTTTAGCGTTTGAGGTCACTTATAATCAAGACTTTGTTTATAGAAGGATTATTGTTGTGAGAATTCCACTTTTTTGTTCGGTTGAGCAGAGTCTATAAAAGAATTGCAGTGGGAAGCGTCCATACTGCCGACAATCTTGGATAAATTCTTGATTAGTAACAACTGCAAATACAACTCGAAATTCACGTAATTTTACATGCAGAGGACAATTAGATAGCAGAAGAATTGTACTAATGAACGCTGGGTATTTGAATAAGAATATCAAAAGGGTCGGGAATTTGTGAAAAGTTTTCCTGAACTTGTTTAAAAATGGGTTTTATAACACGACGAGTGATGTTGGAAATTGGCATCGTGATTTTATTAGGAGGTGAGTTAATTTTTCTTGCTGTATTTGCAACGCTAAAATTTACGTTTTAAAATTATTCTGTCGTGACGTTGAACTTAGGATCATTTTAAACGGTTTTGGTGCCGACAAATCTTTTCCGTTTTTTATTATTAATTGCCATCTTTTAAGTTTCTTTTTGTGACTGTGCAAAAATAATCTGCTGATTTGAAATATATTGGGACAAGTGCTGGATAAAAAAGACTTATTTAATAAATTTCATCTGATGAACCACTAATTACGTTATCTAATTTGATAATTCAACAATTCCAGGCTAGGCCAAAATTTGAACTTTAATAAATATCAAGGTGCTATTAACTCTAATTGCGTGAATCTTAATCTGAGCTTGGTGACTTACTTAAATCTTCCAATGAGTTGATTTCAGTCCGTAGTTCTGATTTTACTTTTTTCTCTGTCCTGTTCTGCGTTCTTCTTTCTCAGTCCAGCACATTTTCCATTATTTCTTTAAGTAAGGAGTTGTTTTAAATGACCTTGCCTGGTGATTTTTGTGCTCATTAGGGTCACTTTTTATCACAGAGCTTTGAGGAATGCCGTATGGGGCTCGGTACTACTGGATAATGATATATTTTTAATTGATTGCTTCACTTGTCATTGAAGTCACACTTTGACGTCCTTATCTGATATATAGCTTTGAGAAATTGAAGAAGGACACGAATATTATGAAGGAATTTACACCAAATGTGTCTTACCGGACAATGTATAGATAGACAATATAGTTGGCATCGGATGACTTGTTCCTTTGGACAGTGATACGTACAAATACATCGAGAATTAATGTAAATTTCTCGATCAGTGATCACACGCAGCCATCTGTGAAATTGTCAAGTTTTCCGTGAAGATATGTACGGGACATATATGTATAATTAACATTTTGTCCTGATGTCTGTATTTTGGAAATTAGCGAAGTTTGTAAGATGCTGTGGTTTAAGATGCAATTCAGAACAAAATGTCGTCACACATATTTATCTGTATATATAATTGATAAAATGAAGAGAAAATGAAAAATACATGCTTTTTTTCAACAAAATAGTTTAACCATTTGCCTCATAATACCACATTTCCCGGCATCTGAAGCAGACGACTTTTGAAAACATTGTGGCAAAAGAAATCATTACTTGTAATGACCAATAGTTTCTTTTGACACAATGTTTTCCACTCTGTCAGAGAGAAATTACACAATTGTCTTAAAAAATGATGTTTTGAATATTTGCTTTGAATTTGGAAGAGTCCAAAATATGCTTATGAGGCAAAATGTTAATTTATTGTGATGAAAACAACAAAGAAATAGCTTTAGTATTATTTAAGTTACCACTTGTTTATCAACTTCATAGATTTTCACCCACGTGAATAAGGTACCACATTTGATAGGACAATTTAAAAGCTTGCTATTAAATAAATTTACCCGAAGGCTAAACTTATTATCAGCGCTCATGATGATAATGAAGCGATGCTAATTAATACAGAGAATATATACACTGTATATTAGGTTCACGGAACTCTATCTATGTATATAAATAACCGCTGGCTATCATTATTATATATTGTGTCCTGATACATTGGTCAATAGCAAGGAAGATCAGTAAATGAATGTTACTTACAAATCTGATTCATTTATGTTTTGTAAGGCATCGTGGTCTAGAGGTAAAGCATCCGACCTCTGATCAGAAGGCCCTGAGTTCGAGTCCCGGCTTGGACGGTTTCGTTCATGAACTTCACAATCCCATTTTTCGGAAACAGTACTGGTGTAGTGTCCAGGAAGCGGACTCGTGCGAGATTAATTAAGCAAAATTGCTTGTTTCGCAATCGAGCAAAAATAAATTAGTATAAACTATGTTTTTTGTGACTCCGCTATCTACTAGGTGGTATATAGAGACTTTTAACACACCCTTTATTTCATAATTTACAATTACATCTTATTCTAGCATTTTGATCGGTTGCTCTTGAATATTCGTAGAAATCCTTTCGTTTTCGCAGGTAGAAAGAAATATGCCGTTCTAGATATTACAGTCGCATAAATCAGGAAAAGACTCGAACTCAGGACCTTCTGATCAGAGGTAGGACGATCTACCTCTAGACCACAATGCCTCCCAAAAGGCGGACTGACTTTAAATCGTAAAAATTAAAAAGAGCCGCACGAGCCCTTTATGTTGCCAATCTGGGTTCTATCAGATGTTAATATTAGCAGAAGATATGAAAATAGAGCTTCGGGGAACATAAGAAAATCAAATTTAGCTTCATTTTTCCCTTTCCTTCCTTTGGTGACGTAATTTGGTTTAAAACCACCAATACATACATTGTCATTTTTATATAAAAAAACTTCCGTTAAGAATGTTTTAAACGGATTTTCAAACTTGAAATAAGAGTAAGCTCGGAATTCATCGTAGAAAGTCTTGAAGCTAAAATTCCTGTACTTCACTAAATGTAAAATACTGCTGGGGACATTTTCTCTGCGGAATTGTTACAAATATTTTAAGCGCATAAATATAATGGAAAAGTAGAAAAAAAGTTTGTTTCAAAGAGAAAGAAACACGTTTTGGTTCTTCCGTATGTGCGTAGTTACAAAAACTCAGTATATTGTCAATCGCATGTTATGAAAGAATACATTCAAATACATACGAAATACAGGTCATTTTTTTAATGGCTCAGACAGTTAGTTTAATTTTCAATATTCATTGTCGGACTAATAGCATTTCTTGCAGTATGCGACCTTAATATCTTTTTTTTTGTTTCAAATGCATAGTTTATAATGTACATAACCTACATGTTTCTATGTACAATGTGCTCCAAGAATATCGACGTTCAACTGGTACGGTAATGATCCCATACTGTGCAACCTCTCCAGAGCGGCCCTCCCTTTAGCAACACCCTCCCTTCAACAACAGCATGATTCTATCCAACTGTACTATTTAATTATTAATTTAACCTCTCTAGAGCAACAACCTCTCAACAACAACATCATGATTTTGCTTCTCCCAAAAGGTGTTGCTTTGGGGATGTTAGTACAACATAATTGATTTAATGAAAATTACATTGTCTAATTACTGAGTACGATATAGGCTGCAAACTGAGATACAATCATTACAATGTGTATGATGTTAATTCTGATGAAATTTTATTACTCTGATATCATGTGCTCGTAATGTTTTGTTTATTTTATTAACATAATGTTATTTTGTTATCCGACCAGTACAGGACATTAAGGGAAGGACCATTAAACAATGAAACAAAATAATTCACGAAGAGGGATCGGTAATATAAATTCAATCACCTCTAGCTGTCCCTGATGTTGGTAGAAATCCTCTGATTAAATTAAATGCAACTTGTCTGAATGCTTTAATGCGTTTAATTTGGAAAAAGCGTATTTTTGATTTCTTTATTCATGTATTAAAATCGCGTAAAATTGTTGGTGTGAAGTCTGTTTACCTAAATTATCAAAACACTAGTAACAGTAATAGCAACAGAACTGAACAGATTAAAGTCATGAAACGGTTTCTTAACGGGTTTGGCTCAAGATTGATCACCTATGATCCAAAAATCTGAGTTAGGCCAAAAAAGACTTGTTTCGCGACCGGCGCTGAACAAATAGGGTCAGTAGATAGGGACTTTTGGTCGGGGTAGCGGAAACAAACTATTTTTTAGGCCTTGAGTTGATTTGATAATTATTATCATTAAAAGTAGGATGTATCAAAGTTTCAAATGCAGCCTTGTTCTATGTCAGGACTGATTCAAAATTAAGTATGTACAGAAATAATATCTACAGTGTTAGTCTTATCGTGATATTTGTTAATCAAATTTGAATTTAGGACCATTGTACTTTCAGATTGGTGATCAATCAAAACATTTTTTTCACTGGTGTTTAACGACGCACCAACAGCCCAGGTTATTTGGCAACTTGTCCTGCTTTACGGTGGAGGAAGACTCCAGGCAGACACCTGGGTAGAACCACTGATCTCACGTAAGGTAGCTGCACAGCTTCCGTACATGCGAAATTTTGTCTTGTCAGAGACGGGATTCGAACTAACAGTGGGGAAGTGGGGGCTTGTGATTTCTTGCCAGAGTCCATGACCACTTAACCACTGGTGCTTCTAATTTTAAGCAATTGACAGACAACAAACTCTTATTGTAACTTATTATGAGTTTTCAACATTGTAATTTCCTGAAGTTTCTGACATTGAATCAGCCTATACAACTCACTGTATCTATATGGTTCATATTACGTGCTCAAACCACGTCTTCAAAAGAGGGGAGATCCTGATAGAAAAATAAGGCGGAACTACAAAATGAGATCAAACTATTGTTTTTTTTTTGTTTTCTTTCCCAACAAGTTCACTAACGCAATTAATCGCCCTATGACAACAGCATCACATTGATATTCAATAAATGAGTAATATTTTAATATGCCGACATTGTTCATTAGATATCAAGAGGGGAAATGATGTATGAACTGAAGGTTTGTTGTTTCAGACTGGATTAGTTAATCTCGTACAATATGAACGCAAAGAACTGTTAATCGATTTGTAAGGAAATTACGCCTTTGCATAGAGAATATCTAGAAGACATTTTTATATCATCCAAGATAACGCGTACTTTCATAACACGTAAGAAAACAGTAATAAACTGTCGCTTAGAATGGATAAAATATGACAAACTTGAGCTAAAAATATTTCGGAGGAGAAACGTTTACAAAGCTCATAAAATGGCATGTTTTAAATGGAGTTTAACGTCGCACCTACAGACAGGGTCATCCGGCGACTTTTCCAGATTTATCGGTGGGTAGAACCACCGATCTTCCATAAGCTAGCTACATAGCTTCCACACGTGAAATTTGGTTCCGGGTGGGATTCGAACTCAGAGCGGTGAAGGGCTAGTCGACCAATGACTACAAAATGGGTTGTTAGAAGTAGGTAAAACGTTAAGGCATTGCACGATGCGTGTTTCACTAGAACTATATATTGCAATAATTTTCAGATCAATCATAAACGTAAATGGATATTTTAGCAGCTGTTACATGACAGAAATAGTATTGGTAGCAAGCATGCTGGTTTCAAATGGTGAAGTTTATTGAATTTGTTGAAAAGACGCCGAAATACAAAACCGTACCCAATAGTCCATCCTGAGGAACGGTTCAAGAATCAATACATACATGTAACAATTACAGCATGATGTAACATTTTGTTCAGGTTCGCTGTAAATGAGGATAAACCACAGAAAAAATCGCGCATGAGGAGTCGAGAGAGGCGTTAAAAAGTCCTTGGTTTCCGTTACCCCGGCCGATCCTATTTTTGTCCGCAACCCCTAGACTTTTCGGTCTCGGACATTTTTTTCTTGCCGATATTCTCATTTTAATATGAACTATATCTCCGAACTAAACAATATTTGAAAAAATAAAATTCTGGTGACCTACCGACCCTATAAGTTTTGGTGATGTTAGCGGAAACCATTTATTTATTTATTTTTGCCTAATTTTACTACAGATTTTCAAATAGAACAAGCAAAAATTTGTATGAAAGATGTTCACAGTTAGTCAAACGCATCGTGTTTTTCTAAGATAGTGTTTAACAGATGTGTAAATGGATCAAAAAGCTGTACCGCTGCCCGAGTGGAACTTTTTTCTCTCAGATTAAATACAATACCAGAAATATATACATCAAAAAGACTTGAGAATAAACAAATCCTTGGTAAATATGAGTTCGTGTTTACTAACACAGGATTAAAATATCGTAATGTATCCGGAACATACCGGTTTCATGCAAAATCATGTATTTTTGCGAGGTTAATTCATCAAGAATAAACGAGTATTGATTACCTGAGTTAGCCAAGTAGGCCTTTTGCTTGTACCTGTCCATAAATCCTGAAAATCCCTTTTTTATTCCGCTAATTTATTTGTTGTGAATATTTTGTTCATGTGGGCCAATTGGTCTAATGCGTTTGAAAAATAAACTTATCAATCTATCTACTCGGCTTGAAAGACAATTTAATGAAAACACTTAGAAGTGACATACAAATACCGTATATTAATCTTTTTATTTCCGCATTTTTCCATTCATTTTTTGAGCAGATATTGTGTTATGAAAAATCCATTACCGCCAAATTACATTATATAAATACGGTTTGAATATGATAATACTAGGCCGCGACCGTGGTCCAGTGGTTAGTTCGCTGGACTTGTAACCCAGAGATCCGGGTTCGAATCCCGATCGCGGCAGGTCATACTCTTCTATAAAAATTGACAAAATGTCGATTTTGCTCCATATTATGTAGAGAAGTTGCTGGCTCCTTGTGAAAGGGTAAGTTAGTACTGGTTAGTATACAGTCCAGTTAGGTGAACCGGTCGCCGTATATAACTGAAAAATTGTTGAAACGCGGCGTTAAACCCCAGTGACAATAAGTCACATAAAACAACAAACAAAACTAATAATACGTGTTCGGTTAACAACATCATTTCAATCAGTTGTTCCAAGTGTTTGTAAGTGGTTTTTTGAGAAGGTTTACGATAAGATTTATGTTTTTCCCTCCGTTATCACGTAAAAGTTTTTATCATAAATGTAAACAGTTTTCAATGATGGACATCAAGTTTGATCCGAGAACTCGCCAACGGTATCAAAAATTCCAGCGAATGTGCATGTTTACTGTACGCATGCATCATTAAGTACTAATGGGATAAGTAGTTTATTAATTCATACAGTAGATAAAATGAAATATTATCAAAACATGGTCACACCGTAATAAAAGTTTTCTGTCATGTCCGATCGTGCGGCTTGATAGAAAGGGACCTTGTTTAACGGGAGTTAAGATTTCATTTCTTCGGGAATTGAATTACTAAGAGTCTCTATGGTGAGCTGAATTCTAACCGGTCTTTTTGAACTTTTTTTCTTTTCTTCTTTTTACAAAACGAACGTCGACCAAGAAAAGTAGCTTTAGCACGCGCTGAAATGTCTTTGTTCAAGATATATATCAGACACATTCGTCGTCGTAAATTATACGAATGTGCACAACTTTGCTCTCGAACACATTCAAAATGCGTCTGGTCGATGATACAGACTGTTGAGAGATTTCATTTGCATGTGATGTAAAGTTTGTCTCTCATAGTGCCGATATGGATGAGATTAAATGAAGATCATTTTATGGGAGTCACTATTATCTCTGTTACAGATGGAGGCTGAGGGGAAATGTCAAACGCCGAGCATATAAGTCCTCTTCTTAATGTCATCCCTCTACATTACGTGCATTCAATTACAAACATTCAGCGCTGAGAATTGTATACAGTAAAACACGGTTATAGTGAACTTGGATATAGTGAATAATCGGATGGTGGGAAGTGTTTATTTTTACCCTGAACACGCTTTTCTTTGTTTTATTATTATGGACATGGTGAAGTAATTATTAGCATAATTTTCATAAAAAGACTGCATTATATTGTATTTTAAATGTATATATGACTCTTTAATTTGCGTTTTATATATTACTATATGGGATCATGTCTCTACTAAATCTTTAATAGTTTTATATCCATTCGTCGGAAAGAGGTAACAATTGCAAGATGCAGAATTGGTCATTTACATTTTGCCCCTATTTGGCTTTTCACCGGTAAAGATATGACTGAATTATGTTCCGGGCAATGCGTCACGTACTATTCTTATTGACATCTGCCTTCAGCCAATAAGTATTAGAAGTGTACTTTTGTTGTAATTGAAACTGTCAGGCCTGAAGCAATTACTTAATACATTAAGGAAATTGGCCTGTACAATAAATTGTGACACCTTTTTATACACTCCCTTTTAACTATGGGTACATTTATGTATTTCATATAATACAGTGTGAGATTAGTCTCAGGCACTTCCAGTTTTGTTCCTACATATTAGTTTTTAACCAATTTATATCGCTTACCCTTCATTCTTATTTAATATGTTATTTTAATTACACGATTCATATACTTGTTGCTCCCCTTTCATTTTAATACGCTTTACATGATCATTAGTTGTCGATGCGCCATAAAACGCCATTAAATAAAGAAAGAAAAACGGAATAAAAAATCTTAGTATTCAACCCATTATAATACCGGTAGAATGGATACTTCCGGTAAAAAGCGACCAGGAGGTCAGGCAAACGGCGCCCCTTAGGGCATAAAATGTTTATAATGAATAATAAATGCTCAATGATTTAAAATGTTCGAGTCAGGATTTAAACAAAGTACATTTATCATTTTGCTACAGTCTGGCCACAACCTGTGAATGGTCAAGGATCAGTTTTGTTTGTAGGGTGAGTGGCATTTCGGAACGTTTCGGTAGTTCCCGCGATATATAAATACCAGCTATTTGTACGTTTTAATTGAGATTAAGGTTATGTTAAGAAAAGTACTTAGCCATTGTATTACTTACCCCTACTTTAAAGAGTAGACCAATCCTTAACCATTCGTTACGCTACACAGTCCGATTTCTATCTATTCAAAAATGCACACGCTTTAATATGTAAACAAAATGAATATGTTCGTACAGTCCGTAATTTTTAATATTTATTTTTCATAAAAATCTAAATCGATGTAAGATTATAAATCTTCCCAGTGGAAAATTATAATGCTGGATTTGAAAGGATCATGCTTGTGCGGCATTGTTTTAATGGATTATGAGAAGTGCTCTTTAACGAGAAATATTGTAAATTCTATTAAAACACCGAATCCCCAATGAACATGCTGAGTTTTGATTGTATCATTTAGGACAAGCTTTTAGTATCGTTTTATTGTCTTTTTTGATCATTTTAAGTTAGTGTGGTTCAGTGAAAACTTTACTAGATGAATTTGCGTCATTGATTTTAGATTATTTTTTGCACCATTTTAATAATTAAGTTTGAAAGGAAAGAGACAAAAACTACCCGTTGTTTCTCTATGGGAATACTGATTTTTCATTGTTACGAAATCCGATAATTTCCAAACACATTTCTCAATATTAAATTAGCTTTATTTGACATATAATAAATAGATGATTGACTTTTTGTCTTCATGAAAAAAATAAATGGACCCTTGATCCTTTTATATTTAAATACATTCTGATCTGACCTTATTTGCGCCAATTAGCTAAATAACGTTACCATGGTAATGCATAATTTTCCAATCACTCAGACAATCATGAAGCTGGTTTAATGCTCTTCCTGACTGAACGAATTTGTGCATCATTTTATCTCAGAACCGCACTCATATTTACATGAACCAAATTTAGACATTGATAAATGGGAACCTTTTGATTTGTATACGACTTGATAAACGAGATTTCAATAAACTAATATCCATTTTCTAAGCCAGACAGCGTGCACAGACACATTTTTATCTAATCTTCAAATGATTTGCGGTGGGTTTTTTTAAGTGTGAGAAATGACCACTTATTGGGCATATTGCCTCCAAAGGACTCTTCTGGTAAACATTTTATTATTGTGTATCTATTAGAGCATGAATTCGGGCAATTATTTCATCTCTAAATCATCAAACGAAATCAGTGAAATATTTTAACTGCCATGGTAGAAACTCTCTCTTTCTTCCCATGTGTTGCCATGACGCCGGTATAGTAAACGTTGTTATTTTAACATGTTATATTAACTGCACAGCTTCTATGGATCAGGGGTCTCCGTGGTCGGGTGGTTATGGTCTCTGACTAGTAATCACTAGCCCCTCGCCGCTGTAAGTTCGAATCCTACACGGTATCAAGATTTACATATTTAACGTTGTTATTGGAAACATGTTGAATCAACTTCCACACAGTTTCTATGGATCAAGAGCCTCCATGGTTGAGTGGTTATAGTCTTTGCTTAGTAATCACCAGAACCCCCGCGTCGCTGTGAGTTCGAATACTGTATGGGACAAATTTTCGCATGTTAGGAAGATGGATGGTTCTACTCAGGTGTAAGCCTGGGGTCTTCCTCCACTTTAAAAGCATGAAAAGTCACCAAATTACATCTTTGGTACGACGTTAAACCTCAAGAGAAAAAAAGATTCCATGGATCATCTACCACTCGAAGCCGAAAATGAATAAATGATACACTACTAGAACTTGATTCTCTTAAGTCGTGAATATTATTCTATTGCTCCAGAAGCTTGTTAGATTTCATCTTTATATTTGTTCGTGCTTTCGTTTAAATAAAACACGTATTTCAAATTAAGAAAAAGTTATAATACGTTTAGAAGCATCAAGAATCATGTTAGATTAACTTCACAGTTTTCATAGATCAGGAGTATTTATGAATGATACTATATCCGTATTGACTTTTCAATGTTTTGATTTTCTGTTTACAAAATGGATTACGACTACCAAAAGGTAGGAGCGGACTGCGGGATTAATCCGCGCAAGTTCATTTTCCTTTTAAATCGGTGTACAGTGTAACCCCTGAAAACCGGACTCCCTGAAAACCGGATTCCCTGAAAACCGGAATTCTCTGAAAATCGGACTTTTGGTCCAGTCCGGAAAGGATCCTGTTTTCGGAGGTTTTACTGTGCTATCATACATGATTCTTCTGAGCATTTCTGCTTTCTTAATTCATCAATTTTCATAGACAAATATGTATTGTCCGATCATCTAACTAATACACGAAATGTCTGGAACCAAAAGATGCACGCAAATGACAAAACACAAATACAGTAATTATTTCCCACCAAAATTTGAACGCGGGCAAATATGTCTTCAATTCATCACATTTGATGGTCTAAAACGGAATGAAAAGAAACTTCCCATCAAAATTGGCGGTTAACAGCAAAAACTGGATTTTTTTACGATAACAAGGCACATTATGTGTCACCGTAAGATTAACACGTCATGAAAAATACAGACTAGCGCAAAGAAGCGTGACAGGGAGAACTTTCTTCAATATTTCCGCCAATAAAATGTACTTTATCGTTACAACAAACCATTTCTCATTTCTAACTTTACCAATGGCAGGCAATTCAGAAACAAACTATGTACGATGGTTATAAAATGTCTGAATATGGAACATAACAATACAGCAATCGGAAGACGTCAGTCAAAACGTCTAAATTGATGCACCGTTTTGGCCGAGATGTTCCGAATGACTATAAACTGCATTTTATTAAACCTTATGCATGCCAAAATGCGCAGCAATGATTACATCACACTAGTCGTTATAACCACAATTTTAAGCATCTATCGTACGTTTATTGTCTACTATTAGTAAGAAAATGTTTACTGTTGCGGTAATAAAACGTTTTCTAAATCGCAGACAGAGTATTCTATAAATCCATCAAGCATGAACAAAAACATGCATTTTCTGCTATGGATGAATCCATTATCGATAAAAATACAATTATCTTCAACAAATGCATTATATACACTCACTGAATGTAGAAGACCCTGCGAGGCTGTAAACGTAAAATCATATTATACGTTTTAATTAAAACTTGAGCATCGCAATCATCACAACTTAATCATATTTTATATCTTTATCCCGAACAAACATCGTATTCAAGAAATTTCATCTGCATTTGAAAGCAATTAGGGCGGAATTTGCCGCATAAAATCATTCAAAATGAGAATTGGTTTATTAATTCTCTCTCCAATTCCAGTGCGAACATTGCAATGTGTAAGATAGCAATATTTTGTTGATGGCAAATGATAAATCGGGCCTATCTTGTGGAACTCTTTTATATCTTATTATCTCAGGATTATCATTTTTTTCTAGTTTTATTGATCTGAATTATAATGGGATGGTGCGTATTAACCTTTCACTTTTATTGATCTGAATTATAATGGGATGGTGTGTATTAACCTTTCACTTTTATTGATCTGAATTATAATGGGATGGTGTGTATTAACCTTTCACTTTTATTGATCTGAATTATAATGGGATGGTGTGTATCAACCTTTCACTTTTATTGATCTGAATTATAATGGGATGGTGTGTATTAACCTTTCACTTTTATTGATCTGAATTATAATGGGATGGTGTGTATTAACCTTTCACTTTTATTGATCTGAATTATAATGGGATGGTGTGTATCAACCTTTCACTTTTATTGATCTGAATTATAATGGGATGGTGTGTATCAACCTTTCACTTTTATTGCGAGCCTATGACCACTACGCCATCCAAGGTCTCTATACCATCAAATAATAACAAACATGTGGACAAAAGCCATTACATCGAGAGAGAAATTTTACCTAACACAAAATAATCAAATTATTTGTGACAAACTTAGAAAGTTTCTTGAAACATGAAGCATAGCCTGGGGGTAGAGTGGCTTATGTCATCATTGTTTGAAAAAAAATCATTTTTGATTAATTCTAGCAAAATTAATTTTCCTATTTTTAGAAATTACTTAGTTGATGATTTGTCATAAAATCTTATGGAAAAGTGAAAGCACTGATAAAAAAGACATTTGAGCTTTGATAAGTAGAATGCATTTTTACTCTTAATTGCAGAAAACAACATATTAAAAGCCATTAAAACAATTTACTGAAATTATAGAAATTCTTGTGTACTGGGTGTACAGGTTTAATGAATAGCATGTTATAAAATCCTAATGTGGTTGTAGGGATAACTTTTTATGTTGGAATGGGTTTTGAATAGTACTCGCGAGCCCCTGAAGTCGGAATCCACCCGGCACCAACATTTCACGCTAGAGGAAGCTGTCAAGCTAGCTTACGGAAGGTCAGTGGTTCTACCCATGTGTATGTCTGAGGTCTTTCGCTACTGTTAAAGCTGGAAAGCCGCCAAATGACCCTGACTTTTGATGAGCCGTAAGGTACCAGAGACAAAAATATCCCAATATTGTTTTCCATTCAGATGTAACAATCGCATGAAGTTGAAAGGCAACTGTTATTGCGTGATGAAAGCCAATAAGGATATTTCTGTAAAACAAATTTATTGAAGATAAGGGTATAGATCCATATGTCTGGTCATCGTAAACTCTATCAATTGTCATCTTACACTATAGCAAGATTGATTCGAAGCACATTCGTGACTCCACGTCCCTATTGAGACACAGCGTATATTAACATAGGTGGCGCTTTTTGACAGAATTGCCAATACCGTCTCAAACCATATTTTTTGTAGATGAAACATGATTGAGTATCCCTCAAGGTGTCTGATTACAAGAAAACTTATCTAACAAATCTATAATACATTAGTATGTTACTATCAACTATTTTAGCTTTTTTTGACAACATTGAGGCAGTATTTGACAGTTCGCCCATGTGTACCATACCTTCGTTATCAGTATGTCTGATGAATGCAACTTCAAACAATCGAAATGGATATTAATCTCGAATCTCTTACAAAGTAATCACCAGAAAACTTTTCTCCTCGTGAACAAACTAGTGAGTCCTCCAAGGTGGAGTATCTATGGTCCCTGACTAGTAATCATTAGCCATTCACAGCTTGAGTTCTAATCCTGCCCAGGATCACTCAGATTTCACGTGTCGTGTTAGCTACCAGAAGGCGTGGGTTCTTTCCTCACCGTTAGCTGCACAGTGAAGTCCCCATATAACACTGGCTGTTGGTGCGCCGTTAAACTCTAAACAACAAAAATGTGAGCAAATGGTGTCTTCCCGTAACCGATACGTTCATTTTTTTTGATTCAAGAAAGTGGTAGTTACTGGAATTGTCAATTACTGCATTTTACCTAGACTACGGGCACTTTTTTCCGGTATGGTCTATTTCAGTATTTTAGTTGAATTGTAATATAGAAATGTAATGTGATGCAGCCAATGAGTTTAGTGACTGGAATTTCAAGTTCCATCTTTTAGTCTGTAACTGAAAAATAGATATTTGTTGTTTTTTATTTTGTTGATTCTTTACTTAAACTTGATGGAGAAACTCAAATGTGCCTGTTAACGCAAATGTAGAACGAACTAAATAGAATGGGGACAATACATTTGTGTATTTTTGAATTAAACGCTGTCATATCTATAGTATACTCTGTCATTCCAAATCGGAAAATAGAAAATATAAAATTACTGATTTTTGCTGGAAAGTAATTTCATTACACAGTATTATGTATGAAATGATTAAATCCACACATTCAATCAGCCGGATGTATTAAACAAAGTAGAATCTCAAATACAGTGTATGGCGGTTTTGGTAATTTATTGCTGTTGAAAAAATAACAAAATTAAGGTAGAATAGTTTATCGCTTCTTAAGTTAAATAACATTTGATTTGTTGCGGTATATGAAGAGAATCTGCCCCGTTTTTTACGTGAAGCTTAAAGTGAGGGGGTCAAGTGGTTATGGTCTTTGACTTGTAATCACTAGCCTCACACCGTTGTGAGTTCGAATCCCACACGGAACCTAATTCCACGTGTTTGGAAGCTGTCCGGCTGACTTACGAAAGGTCGGTAATTCAACCTAAGCTTACGCCTGGGGTCTTCATCAACCATTCAAACTGGTAAAGTCATCAAATGATCCATTCTGTTGAAGCGACATTAAACCCCGGTGAAAAAAAATCTTATAGTAAAAATCTTCAATCCCGTGAAAGAGCAGATATCCCGAAGTCAAAATCAACTGTAAAGAATACATCAAGAAAAACAAGAGCTTTTCAGGATGTCCATGCTCACTTGTCTAAATAAACTGCTACAGCTAAGACCGGACATGCAGTAAAACCCGGTTATAGTGAACTCGGAAATAATGAAGAATCCGTGTACATTAAAGCATTTATGTTCCCGAAAGAGGGGATTCTTTATTTCATTGTTATGGATTGAAGTTATTTACAGACATGATGAATTTATTATTATTGGGTTCCAAGGAATTCGTAATAACCGTGTTCCACTGTATTACGGTTCAGTACAGCACGGTAGCGTTAAGGCATTGGTGTGACATAAAACAAAATTGGCCGTGAGAGATAATCTGACTTTAAAGGAAAACCTTTTGGTTTTTCGTCGGTTAATTTTGAAACCACTTAATTGGACTGAAGTAAAGGATAAACTATTAAAGACGGAAGTCAGAAAGTACTTCTAGCAATTTAGAAATTTGATCTAAGACAACGGATGAGGATAAAATGATATAAAATTGTCTGTCTATAAGTATTGTTCTTCAACGACTGCCTAAATATACGGACAAAACAGACATAAACGTGCAAAATTACATAAAAGGTAGATTAGTCCGTGCCATGTTGTCATGACGACGTTGTCTTCGGACATGACCACTCCCGTAACCTACCAACACTTCTACAGATAAATATGACTGAAATCAGCCGGTATGAATATAATACTATAACGGATATGTTTAAGAACATTTTTATTCGATTTTGACTAAAAGTTTGACTCTTTTCCACTGGGTGTAACAATTTTCAATTTCAACATTTTTTCAGTTATATAGGGCGGTCGTTTGACCTAACCAGTTTTCCTGGACTGTACACTAACCAGTACTAACTTATTCTTCCACAAGGAACCGGCAACTTCTCCACATAGGGAGGAAAATCGATATTTTTTATCAAATTATCATGGAAAGACATGACCTGTCGCGACCGGGATTTGAACCCGGATTGCCAGGTTACAAGTCCAGCACAACTGGACCATGGTCGCGCCTACCCCGGGCAAATAGGGTAATACATTTATCGTATACCAGTATGTTGAGGCTAAAATTGAACGGTCGTCATTGGGCGTTGGGGTCAATGTGTAGTATCTAAATTTAGCTCATATCGGGTAACTTAGACCCTGCATGTCAAATGTTTATACGAAAGGCAAAGTGAACGCGTTTAAACGGGAGCCGGACTTATGCCTCCATGCTAAATTTCTCAGAGATGGATATATAACTTCTTCCATATAGGACATCAACCCTATGTGGGGACACCACGTCTACAATGTGCGCAATGCCAGAATTCTGACGCTTCTATACAGTTCCGCATCATACAAATCATAGCTAATAGTTATAGACATATTGTCCTAATAATAGAATGTATTAAACAATTCATTGTCTATGTGTCTATAACTAATATGACAAACAAAGATTGTTCAGACACTAAGACCTAGGCCTGATTGACTTAAAGACGAATATTGGATTATAAGTAGACGATGCATTTTAATGGTCAAAATAAATTTGCCTAAATCTCAGAAAAAAACATAAATAAGGCATGACCTTATAGATGTCAAACATTTTATCTGGAGGATTACAAATGCATTATTTATAAACAAAAATCATACATGTAATTAGTTTTACAACTTGGTATTCGTGGGTTATACTAGGCACAAATGCTTTATATTTAAAACGAACTACTGTAAAATCCATTAAGACCGGACTCCTGAAAACCGGAATTATCTTCTTTCATTTCCCACCTAAAGAAATTGGTCATGTCGCGTGTGGAATCAGACTCACAGGGGTGATAGGTCAGTGAATACTGTAGGAGACCATGACCACTAGACTATGGAAGCACCTTCTACATGTATATATTATAACGTTTATCTTTAGGTAAACAAAAGCTTAACTCCCAAACTATTCGGGCCTCTCATTCGAGACTGGAAAAAATATCGTAATAACGTCATTTGTGACGCATGCGCAGTGGAGTCAAGTTAATCAACTAAGTTGATTACAGTTCACCCATTAGCTTCTACAGGAAGAGGACATGAATGGACACATATCGCAATGAACTGACTTACACTAATATACTCTGACATATAAAACATTATTAGGTATCGACGGAGATAATTGTTACCACTGGGTCTCTCATTAACACTTAAGTCTCAGAATTCGGAATGATGATGGTGGGGGATTCAATGTAGTCATTACAATGACATGAATTCTATGTCATTCTCATCCAAATCTGCTGAATGTGAGCGTGCGAATTTAGGAAAGGACCTGTTCCAATTATTTATTGTTTAAACATAGGACTTAATGTAATTTATTTCATCTATGTACGGTCAACAGTTGGTCTAATCAGTGCTTCGAATTTTGGTGTCAAATTATTCTTATCACGCCCCCAATCTCATTACGTAAGAAACGTCCATCGTCAGCATGTGGTGTTGAAATCTGAGAATTTGAGAGTAAATACTATTGATGCAATAAACCTAGATATACACTAGTATTCCTGAAGATGCAAATTGTGTTCATTCCGTCAACGCATGTAGTCCACCATTCTTTTCAACTTATTGTACGGCATGGTATATATATCTTTGTTGTTTAGGTGACAAACTAGGATAAAAAGTGTACGCGTGTTTGAATGCATCTGACACATTTTACACAACCTTTATTTTAGGGTTTTATGTGTAAAGATTACATGGCGGAAAGATATCACCGTGCGAACGACTTAAAACTGCAGAATTCGTCAGCTACAGTGGAGAAAATCTCGTGTGGAAATGTTTTCCATTAGAATATAATGGAAGTTAGAATGACCGTGATTACGAAAATTGAAAGGCACTAAATTGAAAGTTTGTTTGATAATATAAGATATACCATGGTACAAGAGTTTTATAATTTTTATCGTGTCACAGGCTAAGACATATGTCAAATACTGGGGCTTGCATTAAGAAGTTTCGCCGTGACCGTGGTCCGGGTTCAAATTCCGGTCGCGACAGGTTATACCCTGCTATGAAAATTTGACAAAAATGTCGATTTTCCTCCATCTGTGGAGAAGTTGCCGGCTCCCTGTGGAAGGGTAAGTTAGAACTGGTTAGTATACAGTCCAGAAAACCGTTTAGGTGAACCGGTCACCGTATATAACTGAAAAATTGTTGGAAAACGGCGTTAGACCCAGTGAAAATGTCACATAAAACAAACACAAACACATTCAGAAGTTTACTGGTACGTACAGGAAATCCATCTGCCGTCACTTATAGTGTAAAATTTCATTTCTTCGTATTCAATGGTACGTAAGGGCATCTTAAATAATAGTGGTTTGTGGTTACGCGACCTAAATGTACATAATGGGTCGGTAGGTGAACAGGCATCTATTGTTAACATATGAAAGCAGACATACAGACCGAAAAAATATCAAAATTGCTAAAAATGCATTGATTTAATCTTAAATAGAACGACAGCGTAAACTTAAAAGCCAACAATTTTTTAAGGATGGTCTAATTGATGCACGTTGTCTAAAATACAAGAATGTAGTGAGTGTCGCAAAAGAAATATCACTAACAATGACAATGTTTCTTTTTCCAGTTCATATTGTTGATTTTGTAGACAATATGATTACACGATATTATCCATTTACATTGCCTAAGACGTTCTTAGCCTTGTTATTTTTGTCTCACAATGCAACATATGTTAATTTAACTTAACCTAATTCAAAATAATGTAATTGGGTCATTTAGATATCTCATCATCGGTCATATGAGACAATCACAAGATTTAACGCTTTATTACATTAGCATATTGTCTTTTTTCACCAGGAAACAAAGACATGTATGGTAATATTTATCTTCATGGTTGAGTTTAGAAAGACGTTCTTCTCCTGGAGAGTTTTAAATGAGTTGATAAAATTGTTGAATATTATGGAATATAATTAATATTGGTCAGTTTTATTTGAATATACATAAGAAAAGGATTCCTAGAAAAAATGCAAATACCACGTGTTATTTTGTGTTAAATGTTCCGGAACTAGAATTGTCATTGATTTTCAAGAAAGACATGTACATGTATTTCAGGACTTGATTTCATAGGCTTCAGATATAGACGTATGTGCATCTTTAAGCTGCTTTTGTTCAATGCTTGGAAACTAATGTTACGATAATCAATGGCTTTTCAGAAAGAAGCGTATAAAATAGGGTTTCATTTACACGCTCCGAACATATAAGTACGTCTTTAAATGCCTTAAATGATATAAACTGGTTCCTTGACCAACTCGTAATGGTAGCCAGTATTAGGCGGACTCAGAACCACTTTAATCCTTCCGGAAAAGAGTTTCCTTGATTCTTGTCAAGAGATGCTTTCTCTCACTCGTAGGAAATTACGAGTACTTGAAATCAATATCAATAGATGCATATATCCTTGAATCTGTGACCTACATTTTGTCACTGATATACTCCTGTCTAATTATAATTAGGTCGCGGCAGTCAGAGATCTCTCATGATTGGACGGTACGTCAAGAAACTAAGTTTTGACCGTATCCTAACGTCTGACATTCTAGAACTTTGTGTACTCTGTTTTTCTTTCGATAAAACAATGTATTCTCGATTGCAAGAATTTAAATGTGAAATAAGTTGTTTTGTTTAGATTGGTTTATTAAGTTAAACAACAATGTTTCAATTATGTACCCTTGTTTACAAGTGTGTTAAGCGTACTTACATACAAGAACAATGTGGAGTGTACTGATATTGACGATTGGGACGATGATGATGTTATAAGTGTTGTTAGTGAAGATGGGGATTATATAAAGCGTACTTACACACAAGAACCATGTAGAATGTACTGGTAACTGGGTGGGGTATGGATGATCGGTCTAACCACACCATATATAACCCGAGAATCTTGTTCTAAAGTCACTGACAACTTTCTCATGTGGCGTGTATAACAGTGGAATAAGATTGAACTATATACCCTCAGTTGTCAAGTCAAGTCAGTCAAATTCTTATATTCACTCATATCATGTACATTTATGACAAAATGAAGTGATGTGATAACTTAAATCTTATTAAGACCGACTAAAATGTATGTACCACTCTAGAGTCCCGAAACAGCGACGTCTTATCCGCTGTCCGCGCTTTATCGACTGTGCAACCCGAATGGATTAGTTCCAATTGCTCTCTTACGCGGACGGGCTCATAGTTTATAAGGCTCTGATTTCTATATCTACCATGCAATGTTTATCAACTGTGTCGGTCAGCACAAGTCTGGTATTAGTTCTGTTGCAGACAAACCGCAATATAAGGAAACACCAATTGCTCAGTCGAACTATTCACAAATATAGACATGAAATCTAAAGATCAAATGGTACCACTGACATACGCTTTATTTGAATTTGACATTAATATACCTTTTGGGAAAACGAATCAAAGCGAATTATAGCATTTGTTGAAGCAGATAAGTAAGATTAGTTATGACTTCAATTAAAATCAAATTAGTTCAACTCAATCAGAGATATCTGGGTAATCGTATTACTTTCAGAAATAGATGTCTCGTCAATTTCCGATATTCTAGATATGGAATCACTAAAATCCCGTCTCTTCTTCCTATCATACACGGGTCTATTGGACACGCCGGTGTAACAGTTTAGGCTCCAGTGCTATCACAAAAGATTAAGTCAATTACAAATTTATTTCGAACTAAGTTCCATGGCTTATACATTATATAAACATAAAATGTCGGGCCGGTACAATTCAAGTTTTTTTTGTGAATGAACTCCAAGTTAAAATAGCTTAATGTTTGCATATGCATTGGTGTTAATACACGCACACACAGCGGTAATATAAAGTAAATGTTTATTACGGCCTAAATATCAGCGTATATCCATTGCGCATGCGCAGATCGATGTATTATGTAGTTGACGGTTTTTATTTTCGTGGTGCAATTTAGAGTAAAATGAGAATGATATAATACTTGAATTCTAAGTAAGGCAATCAAATGCGATGTTTAATATGACACAAACATTTAAGGATTTAGTTCAAACCATTGTTCAGTTTTGGCGGGCTTAAGTGGCATATATTTTACAGTAATTATATCTGTGCGCCTTTAATTTCTTTTAATGTGCAATTGAATGGTTGTGCTCAATTTTGAATCTCAAGAGAACTCGTGATAAATAGGGTTTCTTTGCAAAATATTGATTTCATGTTTGAGAATCATTATGACAATAAGTGCAATTTTAAAACTTAATGCCACGCTTTCAATACGAGGCAAGTTCTGCAGCAGTCACGTTAATGAAAGCTATTAAATATATTGTTCCAGTTTCACATTTAATTAAACATGTCTATTGCAAAAAACAACAACAAAAATGTCTGCTTCTTAATTTACCGATTCGATCTTAAGTGTACGTAATTAAATACTCTTAAGGTACTAAAAGCTGACACAAAAGTAATTGCATCTGTGCCACTGTGTAACATTTAAATATCGGTAGTAGGTCCGAGGAGATGTTTAAAAGTCACCTCAAAGCCGGTATTTATTTCGTACGGTAAAATGGTAAGTGCGTTTGGTTAAACTTTAACTGCACCGTAGAAATAAAGTGTTGTACCATCGTTTACTTCGTCCTAGAACTGGAACAAACAGCCATTTACGGATCTATAACTCTCGTTGTTATTTTAGAAAATCAAATTGCGAAGTTTGTGACGAATGCTGGGGCAGTGAAATGAGAAATTCTTCAATATCATGACCACCTCATTATAAAAACCTGTGTTTTGGCCCGATTATAGGTATTTCTAGTTGATTATAAATCTTTAAAGTATTGAGAATGTTGATTGTGTACAAATTTGGAGGTTTTTACTGAGAATATAGCCGTCTATTAAGAGACATTTTCTTAATTATAGAACTTATAAAGACGACTATTCAGTCTCAATTTGTTTAATTGACATTAGAACCGAGTGAACACATTTATATAAGTTTTACGAATCTAAAGCAACAAAACTTGGCTTCCGAGTATACTTGGTTAATTAGCCGAAGAACGTCCCAATCCATGCACTTGTATTTCTCCGTGGGTTGAATTTTTTTTCGGTAAGACTTTATTAAGAGAAATGGATAGACATATAGTACAAGTATAATGTTCTCTAGATAGTAAGATAAAAGTTGTGCTGCTCCAACGATGCTTGAGTTTTAATGGATCATGAAAAATGTTCGTGTTGAGAGATTCGCCTAATTTCACACCTGTCATACCTTTATTTAACATGTAATTTCGTAAAAGATAAAAATCTAATTCCCACTTACGCTATTAAATGTCACGTTTCATTCAGTTTTATCATAGATGATGCATTCATATTGGGTGGTCGGACCGTAATTAAAATCCCACAGATTTATTATACGAACTGGACCAGAAATGTATGAGGTACTCATCGCCCTTTAAGTGATCGTCCATTTTTTTCTTAGGTATTTATCGTCGTGTCAACAGGCAGGGTCATTTGGGGGACTTTCCCAGCTATAACGACGGAGAAGGACCTCAGGCCCACATATGGGTATCAATCTTAAGTAAGCTAGCTGGACGGCTTCCCCACATATGTTTTTTTCAAGTATAAATTGATTATAGAATTATTATTCTTTACGTCATGTACTTAAAATCAATTTACTGAAACCATCTATTGTATTCCTTTCATAGGGAAACACCAAAAGCTGTGCTGTTTGTGTTGTTGTATTTTGGATATCAAGTATACGTAAAATATGAAACACATGGTACGTTAAGAGCAATTAGAAAATACAATGGCTATTGTATAACTCATATGAAACGAGACGGCATTTCATTATGGTCTGTTAGGAACATAATTGTTTTGTTCAGAAAATTTCGCGCACAAAGACCACTTGGGTTTATTGCATTAACTTATCTACCGATCTGTCTGGACATCAAATATGTGCAATAAAATTCACGAGTCCGCGTAATGTAATTGATGTCTTTGTTAAGTAAGCGTTAAGAAGTTGTTCAGATGTAGATTTGAGCTTAAGTTGCTTACTTGCTGACATACAACGCAACACCACAACTGACACAATATTCTCATTTTATATTATTATATAATCATGATATCACGTTCATTCAGGTCGGTCTACTAGCAAAACTGTGAACAAAAGTCATCCCTGGGAAAGACATAATATGGTCTTTATTGGCAGGTGGCCTTTATTCGGTGGTCAGTTTGTTCTAAATAATCAGTAATGTTTTTTTTTTCAAAGAATGACCTATATTCATAGGGTGGCCTTTATTTGGAGGTGGCAGCAAACACATGTTAGTATGTATTTTTATAACAAGAGTTGTATAAATCTAACGGAATCGAAGCAAGTCATGCGTTAAGTTCGGTTCATTCTTATTCTAATTGTAGTGATGTGGGAGCCCCTGTAATAATTTTGCGGTTGTAGATAGAATTAAACGGAAATTGACGTTATGTGTCTTGGCGCAAATACTTGATAATGCAATTTTATTAGTTATACGCTTCGAAAGCTTGGAGCCGAAAATGGAAGCTGAATCATTATACCGTCGCTAGCAGAATACTTATGCACAAAGCATTAACGTAATACTCAATAATTCAGCCATATTTGATGCACTATGTAGTCAATTTTTTGTGGGCTAGTAAAACAAATTATTTCTTTTTTTCTAGCATCCACCCGTGAAATTTGTTTTTGAATTCAAATTATATTAAGCAGAAACATTCGCCATGTTTCAAAAGACAGTATACATGTATTTATTGAGGTGTACGCAGGATATATTAAATAGATTACCAGTATTTCATTAAAATACATTTTCTATATTTTCATGTAGCCTTCTGTGTCAGTACGTTCAGTGCTTTGATTTTCTCTTTCACATAAATATTCATCATTCGGCCCACCTCGACCGACTACGTCTAAATGGAGGTACGGAATCGGCCAAGGTGTTCCGAATGGAATCTATATCTACTACTAACTAAATCTGCGGGTAAAATGCATATTACAAGTTAAACTTGTGAACAAAGGCCACCCTTGTGGTCTTTAATGACAGATGACCTATATTCGGAGTCACTTTGTTCTAATTAATCGTTTTTTCAAAGAATGGCCTTTATTCACAGGGTAATCTTTATTCGTAGGTGGCCGCAGGCACAGGTTTGATTGTAGTTCGAAACTCCGGTGTCACTAATATATTCTATATTAAGAAATAATTCAATTTAAACAGACTGAATTGATAAAAACAGTACATTTGTATGGAAGAAATACAGCATAATTAGTTTACGTTCAACCTAAAACATGTAGACGACGTTGATTATACTACTCGTAATTAATAGCGCGCTACTTTCCCAATAATACGTTTTCCAACTTGAAACGAAGACATTTGGAATTTCATTAGTGCTCATGAAGCGTGATATACAGTGAAACCTCGATATCGAGACCACTTTCTGGACCCGAAAAACAGTCATAATAGTGGGGTAGTCTCATTACCGAGTTAAATCATAATGGAATTATTGAAAGCCGGTCCAAAAATAAGTGGTCGTAATATTGAAATGGTTGTAATATTGAGGTGGTGGCTATGTGAGGTTTTACTGTACATGTAATATTATAGTAAGTCTGTGTCTACCCTGTATTTAGAATACGTGACTTCAAATCAGTCTTAAACAGGTGTTCAGTGTTAAACGCTGTATGACATACGAGTGTATTTGGTTTAATAAAAAGAAACAGTCTCCAGCATGCATACCAAAGTGGGTTTTGGTACATTTATGAAAGCGGTCCGTTTTTTCTCACCCAGACGTGAAATTTCGTCAGTCTATCAATGTTAATGCTTTCTCTAAATATTGAAAATGAGCGTGACGAATGATAACATTCAAATAATAATTTCTGAAAATCAGACCGTCCTTTAAATATGTTGGTTTGCAGTTACGCAACGAACTTGTTAAAAAATACCCCGACCCAAAAATAGTTTCAGCGATTTTGGCAAAAAAATGATTTCATTTTTTACCAGCATTTCATTTTCAGTTTAATCATATAATGTTAATAAAACATGCTTACCTTCCCACCACGGTTAAAAGTTTGGGTCGCGTAACCGCAAACCAACGTTTGTTTCAGATAGCGTAAGAGTAATCTAAATTACTCACTGGCTTCATATTTCATTTCCTCTTTACATAGCAACCCAGGCCCAACCTCTGACAAACTTAATCCATTTTAAGTTCAGTTTGAAAGATTGTTCGCAATTAAAGTAGTTGAGATTATTATACTCTTTGTAATGTCAATTATTTAAGACATGAAATGTTTGCGTTCAACTTATTTCATATCTCCGTTTAATCAGAAACCTTTGTCTTGAACCTAAAGTCGTGTTAAAGATAGACATTAAAGCGTGATTTTACCGGAAAATTTCGTTTTTCAAATTCGCTCGACGATACAATTAAACTCAACTACACGATATTGCAATACTGAAACATAGATTGAGTTCGATTAAAAGGAATTTCATACGCAAGTTAAATATTAATGTACTTCAGTTTGTGTGGAAATATATCGTTGAAAGACATTTACAATAAATTGGTTTTAAACTTTTTATAAACAACCTGTTGTTTCTTATTTCAGTGACGGTTACGTACGGTGATGTGAACGAATATCGTTTAATACGAGATTTGTTACGTGGTTATGACAGAAGAATACGGCCGTCCCTGAATGCCAGTGTACCAACAAATGTTACATTTGGCTTCTCATTGGCGCAAATAATTGATGTGGTAAGTTATAAAGAATAAATACAGTAAACCCCCTGAAAACAGGAATTTTCTGAAATTCGGACGATTTTACTTGTCCCATTTTATTCTCTTCAATTATCAATAGTTCTCTGAAAACCGGAATTCTCAGAATACCATACCTTTGGCTCAGTTCTAAAGGGATCCGATTTTTTTCAGAGGTCATACTGTGTATGTACATAACAGGTTTATATTCAGGCCTCTTAATTGGTTAGTTTTTCATTACTATGAACAAATGGCCAAAGTTTAACGCCATATTTATGAAAACAAATGTTTCTTAAACAAAGCTATTCAATCGTTCTTACCTCTCAGGTTCACTTCTTTGCCCATTGGCACTTTCCCGCCTGGCGCCAATGAGTTGTAAACAAGTTAGATCTTTACTTTCAAAACACTTTCATCACATATGTATTCCACGCTCTCAAATGTTCACGAAATAAGCTTGTCGCCTAATTTTTGATGACTAATGGACAGGCATACATTTCATAAGGCATGTACGAGGAAAATGAAGAAAATGAAAGATGCATTGATACGTCATATAGCTGAGTAGTTTAGTATTTCAGTGCTCCCTCCGAAGAGCAACACTAGTCGGAGTCGCAAAAAAGTGTTGTTCTTTGGAGGGAGTTGTTGTTGGAATCGATACATTCGTGACATGTGTTTTTATTATGTGTACATGGGCCTTATACTGTCATTTCTTGGAGGGAATCGGTCTTTGGAGGTGACGTTACGGGAGGGAACGCCGTAACTTTATAAAAAATGAAGACAAAAAGAAAGAAAAAACATGAAAAGTCTATGGTGAATATGTTTTTGTTTATTTCAGGATGAAAAGAATCAGATTTTGACAACAAATTGTTGGTTGAATCAGGTAAGACATCTTGGTATCTTTACTCAATGCGAGACAAAATAATTAGAACAGATAAGCCATGCTGTGTTTGCTGGCTGCATATTTAGACAAGTATTGTATACAGCAACATCTTAAATTTAGTCTAAAACCCTGTCTGACAAAAATTGATTCGCATTAACAAGATGGAATGTCTAATTAGATAGGATTGGTGTTTACAAAAACGTAGGCAAATGAAAAAAACATCGCGTAAAACATGTTCCCTGCCCTAAATAAATACATGAAAGTGAAACCTTTTTATTTATTTTCGATATAGCCAACGGCGACGTCTTAATGTTAATTATATACTAAATGGGGTTCAAATAGAAAATTGTTCACAACATTTTAGCATTATTACAAAGTATGAATTTAGTTTCTGGTTAAAAGGCTTTGGCATTTTCTCTTGCCATTCCTAGACGTCAGCTAAACTGATTAACGCAAATGTATTTTATTCTATATTCTTTGAAAACGTGATCAGACTCGCTAGATAACTTCTTGACGAAAATAATCACAAGCTCTGTGGTGATTTGTTAGTGCAAAACTTTCTAGGGGCTATGAATGTAAGTAAGATAAGTTTTAGCATCATTTTTAAAATTTAGGATAATTACATCAATTACCTCAGAAGCATTAAAAGCAAAAGGCGACAAAGTTACAAAAATATCGTAAAAACGGGCACTTAAAACAAACCCCGGGCGCTTCGTGTTCAGCTTTATAAAATACATTTTTATAATTAAGGGTCACTAAAGATATATAAGAAAAAAAGATATATCAGGAGGAAATAAATCGAGGCTTTTCAGGATTGTGCAGCTCATGACTGAAATGATATAAATAACAAACCTAAGGATATTTAATGAATTAAAGCAGCATTCGTCACAAATCGTGTTGTTCCTGAAAATTATAGTAAATAGACTCTGTGAGAAATAATGACTATCTCAAAAAAATTATTATGAGGATGAATGTCAGAATTTAAGTATAAATTACCTATTAGTAACCACTAGCCCCTCAACGCTGTGAGTTCGAATACCACCCGGTATCAGTAAAAAAATCTCATGTGATGTCCAGCTAGCTTACGGCAGGTCAGTGGTTCTGCCCAGGGTCCGAGGTTATTAAGCTTGAGATTAGTCTCCAAGTTTAAATATTATATTTTGTCTTTCAATGTTTCTAAGTTAATTGTGGTAAAGCTTAAATATTATATTTTGTCTTTCAATGTTTCTAAGTTAATTGTGGTAAAGCTTAAATATTATATTTTGTCTTTCAATGTTTCTAAGTTAATTGTGGTAAAGCTTAAATATTATATTTTGTCTTTCAATGTTTCTAAGTTAATTGTGGTAAAGCTTAAATATTATATTTTGTCTTTCAATGTTTCTAAGTTAATTGTGGTAAAACAATTAGGATATCAATCATACGCTAGTCCAGCTGGCAAAATTAATCTGAATTTCAATTTTTAAACTTTAAACTGTGGTGACTTTTCAAACAAATACTTAAGAGTGGAATTGACATTGAGCTCGGAGACTGTTCTCAAGTTTTATAACCTCTGCGCCCAGTGTAAGTCTGAGGTCTCCCTCCAACTTAAAAGCTGGAGAGTTCGCTGAATGACTCTGGGTGTTGGTGCGACAAAAAGTGAGAAAAAGCAGAATCTTATTTCATGTATTTTATGTATTCATAGATGTGGATAGATTTTGGATTACGATGGAAACCAGACAAGTACGGAGGTCTGAAAGTTGTAAGAATTCCACACGAGTCTGTCTGGAAACCAGATATACTTTTATATAACAAGTAAGTGATTAAATAAAAAGATTTTACATCCCACTTCAAACTAGCGATTTGATTTTGTTATGTAGCTTAGTTTCTTGATACAGTCATTGTACGGTTGGTTGATATAATATTTTAAAAAGCTACTAAAAGTAATTATGCAAAGGCTAGCAATCGTTGTACATTTATTATGCTACATGTATATAATACTACTGATAAACTGTCATTGAAGTTGAATGGGCAAGCAATCTGTGCGAGTGTTCTGATAATAAATATCTCATTATATGTTTGGGAATGTTCATCAAAATAATTCAGTAGAACCCTCAAAACCGGACTCCCTGAAAACCGGAATTCTCTCCAAATCGGACAATTTTTCAAGCCTAATCTTTCCTTTTATATGGTAAAAAATTCTCTGAAAACCGGAATTCTCGGAAAACTGGGGTTTCGTCCCATTCCGGAAGGGGTCCGGTTTTAATGGGGTTATACTGTAGGTATTTAAATCTATGAGTCACACATATTTTTTTTTGCGACGATGAAGTATTTAAAGCTATGTTGTTGATATATCTTACTTGAGTAATAAATTAATGAAATTTTAAACAAGGTATTACTAACATTAATTTCTCAATCTTTCTCAGCAAGCAGACAATATTATTTTTTTTAATTTCCAGCGCTGACGTTTCAACGCATTTCTCGTCAATCAGTTCAAATATTATCGTTACATCAGACGGTAACGTAACGTGGTTGTCAATGGTGATATTTAAAAGTTCTTGTGCCATAAATGTACGATATTTTCCATTTGATGTTCAAAACTGCTCAATGTTATTCGCCTCATGGACGTATGACGGATTTCAAGTGAACATTACAACCAATGAGGCTGATTTATCAAACTATATTCCAAATAGTGAATGGAATCTACTGCACGTTTATGACGAGCGTAATGTTGTGTATTATTCATGCTGTGTGGAACCCTACCCTGACATTACCTTCTACATCTACATCAAGCGTCGTCCATTATTCTACATATTCAACATGTTTCTACCGTGTATTTTGATTACGTTAGTGGCGTTGCTAGGGTTTTATATCCCTAGCGACAGCGGTGAGAAGGTTACCATGGGGATAACAACGTTGTTGTCAATGACAGTGTTCATGATGCTGGTAGCTGAAAACATGCCACCGACTTCCAATGTTTTACCTCTGATAGGTAATAAATATACAAATTCTCAATTCGGTTAATTGGTCATGTGATAAATTACTATGAACAAATTGAGCTATATTCAACATCTAATGTAGATTCTGGAAGCTTTTAAGATAAGAACATAAAACATTACATAGCTGTGTGCATGACAAACATACTTATTTTTGATGTTAATACCTATGTATACCAAAATATGCTTGCTATTAGTGCATATGAAGTATATTAAGCACTTACTTCATAATACCGTATTTTCCTGCATCTGAAGCAGGCGACTTTAGAAAGCATTGTGGCAAAAGAAGCCATTGCTTGTAATGAGTAGTGGCTTCTTTTGCTACACAATGTTTTCCACTCTTTCGGAAAGAAATAACCCAATTTGCTCAAATAATTGATGTTTTGTATATTACCGTCCAAAATGTGCCTATGAGGCAAAGGGTTCAGAATTCCCAAGTCGGATGCATATTCTGTATAACCCCAAATAATGTCAGAATATTGACATTCGGACAATTGATAGTTTGTATTCACTGTTCATAAGCTGAGCTTCAAATCTCAATATTTTAACAACATTTTTATTGATATGTTTTTGATTACATATTTTGCTTTGTAAAAATATGGCTTTAATGTTTTGATATCATTCTGATATTTTTGAGAACCCCGGAAGATTATATAAAATTAGAATTTAATTTGCAACGCAACACAAAAGATAATTTATTGTCTCATTAAATTACAGCAACAATATTTAATCAAAATTATTTCGACATTTCAGGAATTTATTACGGGATTACAATTTTCATCGTCTCCACGGCAACGGGTATGACTGTAATGACCTTGAATATTCATCATAAAGGTCACAGAGGTCACCAAGTTCCCAGACTGTTGAAATCGATATGTTTTGGCATTTTCTCCAGGATATTTTGCATGCAGATGGAAGTTCCTCAGCACCAGACACATTACCACGCTAAAACGGTAACTTCTCATCCAACCGTATCAAAATGATTCGGAGAAAGAATATACAGTAAAACCCCTGAAAACCGAACTCCCTGAAATCCGGACGCCCTGAAAACCGGACTCCCTGAAAACCGGACTCCTTGAAAACCGGAATTCTCTGAAATTCGCACGATTTTTCCCATTTTTTCTTCTATAATCAAAAATTATCTGAAAACCGGAATTCTCAGAAAAACGGACCTTTTTGCAGTCCCGAAAGGGTCCGGTATTTCAGAGGTTTTACTGTAGTATCAAACATGTCAAGAGTGACTATCGTTTGAAATTACGAATCTTTTGATTTGAGCAAATAAATCCGCAAATAAAGGTCATGCAAAGATAAAAGTTACATACCTCGTCCACTTTGTAAAAGCGATCTCTGCTGCCCTTTTTAAAAATTTCGTTTGAAATTTATAAACACGTGTCATTTAAATTTCTTAGAATAGTAAGGTATGGCCTTAACAAAAATAGGGTTGTTTCCGGTTACATGCCCAGAAAATATGGATCGGTAGATAGGGATTTCTTTTTTCACGTTTTTAACATGTATCGGCAACACTGTTGTAAAAAATACAATACAGCACTACGACTTGGATGCCGTAAAAACTTATGAGTCGGCAGGTAAAAGATGGGTCGGTCGGGTAACCGGAAACAAACTTATTTTTTAGGCCGATGCGTTATAAAGTTCTTGTATGTTGATAACTGTTTGAACACTAGTTATGAATTTGTTAATTTCAGTACACGCCCGTATCGAATGATGGACAATATATACGCTTCAAGGTAACTGGTGACTCAGATAATTCAGTCAATCTTGATAATCCACAACGAAACCAAACATTTGTAAGTACAGTTGAATCTTCCTTATCTGAAAACCTCTCTCATCCGAACAGTTGTCTCGAAGTTACTTTGTGATTGTTTCAAATGGCAGTTTAAACATACGATACTCGGTCATCTTTCCAAACCAGTGTTATAATATTCGCTCCTAAATAAAGAAAATCAGTGCTTTATCCGTGACATTGCCATCATCGTACTACTTTAATTTAAACAGGAAGTAGGCTAAAAACGGACGAAAACTGTATTATTGTCATCACCTTTAATGTATTGCATAAAAGTATCTCATATCTGTTTAATCAACTTACTGGTAATGATACAGAAATGGTTTCTATTCTAATCCAATGATTTTGTCCGAACATATTCGAATGCGATGGGTTTCACTGTATATGTAGAATTTCTTAATAAAGAGACTTGATCGGATGATTGAGGGCCATAAAACCGAAAACTGTGTCGTCAAAAAAGTATGTTCCAATAACTTTTCGTCCGTCGGTGTCTGGGTAAAGACATTACTTCGTCTTTTCGTTGCTATTCTTAAGAATGTTTTTTGACCTGAATCTATACATAGCCATATGTCGATTTCATTGTTTTTCAAAACCTTTTATTCTCTCTGTATAAACTTTTTACTGGTAAAAATTGAAATACTCAAATTCCGTCTGATCTAACGTGCAATTTTAGGTCTTGGCTATCAATTATACGTCATTTCACAAGATTCGAAAAAACCTGTTATCACATCGAACCTATGTTTTGACTAAAATGTTAAACACATACAATTACTATCATAATGCACGCTTCCTTACTTGTCAAATGTGAAAACACAATCATATACTTCCAAATCCTTACATTTACGTCATGTTGTGCTGTAATGACGTACAATTAGGGCGTGCAATATTCGGTTATTCCAAGAATTTATTGTACACAAACACGTAGAATGCATCTACATATCTGACACATGGGTGTATTTATGACATGGAAAGCTTCGATTTTCTTAAGCGACTGTCATCGAGATGCTTTTACGAGACCAAACAAACCCATTATAGATACCTTTCGCCATAAACACAATGGATTTGTATCAATATCTAAAGAAAAAGTTCGACTTGTGTGCCAGTTGATGTATTCTTTCCAGCCGTATTATTGTAGTATCATTGTTCTATTCCCCTCATTTACATACCACAGCTGACATTATGAGGGGCTTAGACGAACATATAGCAGGAGACAGTTGAAAGCCTCGGTGTCTTGTTTAAACATACTCTTATTATGTATTGAAGTACGGTATGGTACGATGGTACTAGAGGAAGCTATTGGTCCGGGCTACATTGTCTCCATTTAGCTTATATCTCAACTCATGTGTGACCCATTAATGACTTGTAAACCTGAAACTTTGATGTTAATATGGCATTAATGTAGTTGTTCTGTGTGTCTTGGAAAGTATATGATGAAAGTATTTTGTCTGCACATTAACTTATCGAAGGGGTCATTAATCTCAGGAAAGTCGACAGCAAAATATTCAAATTTCATCCGGAGAATCTATTAGCATTTCTGCGTCAATTAGCGGCATTTGTAAGTTTGTACTAACTTAAGGTTTTCAGACTATGTATTGTAACAAATTTGTGATTTCGTATTTGAAATAAGATCAGACAAAAGCAAAAATACTTGACGGTCTTTCTGCAAGTACTCTGTCAATATATGCTTCTCATTTAACTACAAACCAAACAATGTATTTACTTTTTCTTCTGAATTGATTTATCTCACAGTACCTCCTGTTTGTGAAAACAATACACCTTTTATAACGCTCACAGATAGAGCTAAAGCACACCCAGCATAACTTTAGTTTTTTAGATGTTGTTTTCCTTGCGACGTGGATACCGACTTTTAGCCTGTTCCATCTCCCTTACTACACTAAATATCCGAGAAGCAACTCAATTCCTTACCACATATTGCAGTCAGCTGTTCACTAGTATGTTTTGTTTTATTCAGGTAATGAACCAACTGAGTGACCACAGTCCATTCAATGGCTGTAGAATCCGACCAGATGGCTCAAACAGCACTTGTAACGGTTATGGACCTCAACAGCACGTGACCAACCAAGGTCAAGGTCATCGATCGTACAACCAGATGACAAACGATAAAGAAACGACATCTAGCGGCGAGAATTTTGAACAATTTTTCACAAGAGTTCTGACGAAAGTAAACTCATCTATAGAAATGAACGAAAAACGTATTGAAGAAAATAACGAACGTGAGAAAATCAAACTTGAATGGCAACACGTTGCCAGGGTGATAGATAGAATTTTATTGACCATATTTGTGATCGTTACTCTGACCACTACTTGTGCTATCATGTTTCAAGCGGACTGAAAAAAAATGGAATTAGTTTGAGAATTGTAAAAGTGTTCCTGACCTTGTTGATGGAATATACGCGGTAAAAATTAACCGCATCTCAATCAACATGTATTTGGCACTGAAAGACGTGGGTAAAGTTCTTGTTAGTGTTTTAGAATGTGATATAGTGTCACTTTATGAATGGCTATTAGAAGGAAGGAGAATTGAGAAGGAAGACTGAGATAGGAATATGTTTCCAAGAAGTTTATTGTGATGAACAGTAAAATGGAACTACACCGTATTCCTCTTACAATTTTATAAACGGGCCAATTTGTCATGTGTTAGTTCTTTATAATGTCCCAATAATTATCAAAAGTGCTTGAAAGCTAATTATTCGCCTTTGATAAACGTAATGATCCATGTCAAGAATACATTTGGTCCTTAATGTACCTTAACGATTCCATTGTTGTCTTCGTCAATCTAGAACGCTTCTTCTGAACGTTATAATAACATTAACGTGAGAATTACTATGCGACTAAAGCATTGACATCATTTATAACCTGGTGAATGTGCGTGTATCGTGAATTACTTTTGTTATTTTTTTCTTGTTTGCTTGATTGTTTACACATTAATTTTGTATTTGAATTCAAGTTTTACTTATTCTTTAGAATCTTAATTATCCGTATGTGTCTGACCCGAAATTCTGTCTCATTCAAACACAACTGTTAGTGGTCAATATTTTGAATAGTACTATTTATTTCATTTTTCTTATCAAATGCGTGAAAGCATGCAACATAACTCAACGATAAAAATAACTGACAAATTGTATGTCCTTATCTAGAAGACATTTCTTTGTTTCGGACATATTCGGTCATAATGGTTTCATTACAATGACACTGTTTTTCATACATGATTTCACTTACAACATTTTAAAGTGCGGAGGTTTGATATTAATCTAAAAGTCCTTGCTGTAACAAGTATTACAGATTTTACTGAAGTCGCTGTAACAAGTATCACAGATTTTACTGAAGTCACTGTAACAAGTATTCCAGATTTTCCTGACGTCACTGTAACTAGTGTGGCAGATATTCATAAACTCTCTGTAACTGTGATATAAAATGACGTATATGTGTTCAAAGCAAAAGAAGATATACACCACATACAATAAAACCTCAATATTCAGACCACCTTCTGAACCAGAAAAATAGGTTGTAATAATGTGTCGGCCTCATTATTGGGTTGAATTAATCGGGAATTATTGAAAGTCGGTCTGAAAATAAGTGGTCCTTATAATAAGGTGGTCGTAATATTGTGGCGGTCACTAAGTGAGGTTTTACTGTATACGCTAGCATATCAAAGTCATTTAAAACATTCTAAACTATTGCTTCTACTTACAATAACTGGTGTTTCTTTATTTTTGACTCCAAAGTAAATTGATTTTGATGTAGACTGCTTAAGAATCATTGTTTGTCATTTGTTTTGTTTATTACAATACCTTAGTTGCTTTAAGCCATCCGTTGTTTTTATATCAATTTAGGTCATATGAATATATGAGCGTGTTGACAGGTAACATTCTTAGTTCAATGGAATTGTAAAATATCAGTTCATATGTAGCCGTACAGTGTAACCTCTCCAAATCAAAACCCTTTGGGAGAAGCAAAATTATGTTGCTGTTGAGAGGTTGTCGCTCTAGAGAAGTTAAATTAATAGTTAAATCATAATCGGTGGGAAAAATCATGCTGTTATTGAAAGGAAGTTGTTGCTTACGTGAGGAGCGACCGCTCTGGAGAGGTTGCACTGTATAAACAATATTTATTTTAAACTGTGTGTGTATAGAAATATGAGGAATGAACACAAAGCGATACCTAGGACATTATAATTATACGTCATCAGTGAATGTTATGACGCGGAACGACCTGTCTTTACAAACTTGTTCTTCTTGGAGGTTACGTCAACTTCTTGATTGATGTATGAAATAGGGATATAATTGATATAATCATTGGGGTTAAGTCAAATGGTCGAAGAAAAATATGTACCTCATCAGTAGGTAAGCAGGTCCAATCACTATCGCAGGTCCAAACTGAACTTGCGTAACAAACATTCTACACAGAATGCTGGCGGAAACAAATGGAATAATACGTTCAATTTTATTTTTCTCCGGGGTTTAACGTCGCACCAACATCCGGGGTCACCCAGATTTAAAGTTGAAGACCCTAGGCCTGCAGCCCTGTAGAACTACCGACCTTCCGTAAGCTAACTGGACAACTTCCTCGCATGTTTAGTTTGTCTGGTTCCGGGTGAGATTCGTACATATAATGGTGAAAGGCTGGCGTTTTCCACCAGACTAGTGATGCCCTTAATGACAGTTCTTATGCTGCATACTTGTCAAAATTTGTTATACAGTTTAACATCTCCAAAGCAACATCCTTTGGGAGAAACAAAATTATATTGTTGTTGAGAGGTTGTTGCTCTAGAGAGGTTAAATCAATAGTTAAATCGGAAACTAAGAAAAATAATGTTGTTGTTGTTGAAGGGAGGTAGTTGCTGTAGAGAGGGCTGCTGTGGAGAGGTTGCACTGTACGTGGAACCCAAGGTAATATAAACGACAGTATTTTGTCATTCATTTCTGATGTAATAATACTCATATCATGTTTGGTTTTACTATGTAGTACTACATGTTACCATTGATAATCATTAAATGAAATTATTATGTTATATTTCTTTGTTTTATGAATATATAATACAGTCTAACCTGTGAACAAAGGCCACACTTGTGAAAGACTTACTGTGACCTTTTATGAATAGATGGCCTTTATTCGGAGGTCGGTTTGTTCAAAATAATCAGTGACGGGTTTTCAAAGAATGGTCTTTATCCACAGGGTGGTCTTTATTTGGAGGTGGTCGCAAACACAGGTTTGACTGAATTATGCAGTATAACCTATGAAAACCGAACTCTCAGAGAACTGGAAATCTCTGAAAATCGGACTTTGAACCAAGTTCGGAAGGGTTCAGGTTTTCATCGGTTATACTGTATATAGCTAATATTTAGGACAAAACTAATCTTTATTTTGTCGTATAATAAAAATACATCATACATAACGATCATTTCAATATTAAAACCACATCATTAAAACGACCACTAATTTTCTGACAGTTTTTTTTTACCTATAATTCAACTCATTTATGAGACAACTTCCGTAATGAGGCCATCTTTGTTTTGGATGCTAAGGTGGTCTTACTAACAAAGGTTTTAATAATTTGTCAAATACTGCGTGGACCTCAATCGTATCTCCCGTGATTGTTCTGTGAGTGAGAATGTGTTTTCTAAGAGATTCATTTGAAGCAAGGTCGTGCGAGGACATTCCACCTACGCACATTCTGGCACACAGCTCAGGTAAGGGAAGTAACTACACTAGGGTTTAACGTGGCACCAACAGCCAAGCTTTTCGCGACTTTGCCTGTTTTGACGGTGAAGAAAGAGCCCAGACGTACACATGGGTAAGACCACTGATCTTCCGTACGTCTATCATCTGGATAGCTTCCTCACATGGTTTTATCCTGCCCTGGGTGGGATTCGATGTGAGGAGAAGGGCGAATGATTACTAGAAAGAGATCATCCGACCACGGGGGCCTCTGGAAGTAACTATGATGTGGAGACTTTTGGTGTTTTACTGTATATAAAAAAGGAACTCATGAATAATTTAATCTACTGTTTATTTGTATATGCCATATAATGGTGGTATGAGTGCCAGAAGGACCAATCCCCTTCTGTGTTAATATGAAGATTGACCCTTCTTGTGCTTACCCCATCAATTCTGAGTGTATGAATCAATTTGGAATACATAGCAATGTGGTTTATTAACAGTATACGCGGTGTTTTCCCTTCATAGAACACAGGATTAATGTTCCCCCAGAGATGACAACATCTGTATGGTGTCTGGGATCTCTGCCTCGGATACACACATATTTTTCTGCATACGTCTCACTTTTCTGGTCACTTTAGTTGGCACACAAAAAGCGTTCGGAAAATATCCCTCGATACACGTACAGACTTTTTTGCCTACCTTTTTAAACTCGCCATAAGGGATAGCCACACCTTTAGCAAAACATGTTTTCCCTGCAAGAAAAAAAGTCCGAATCAGTCCGGAAATGAACCTATCCTGAGCTCCTATATTACCTAATAGTACCGTACACATACACGCACATTCACACCCTTAACTGGCAATTTTCGGACTTAGTGTTTTAATCAGAGGTGGAAGAAAAATGACCTTGAGTTGAGCTGTTGAGCTGTTCAATGAATAAAATAAAAAATAGAGGGATCATATTAAACACAGACAGGCGTTAGTTGACAAACATAATCTGCCAAGTATATGGTATATGTGTGAGGTGTGGGATTTATTAATGCTAAAATACCGGTAGTATTCGCACAATTTATGGCAGGAATATTTTACATCTAAAACGAACGAAGGGGGATGTCTTTGTTTATGATATTTTTGGTGGAATTTGTCTTCTGTTTTAAAGATAGTCTACAATAAAGAACTGACATAATGCAATATACTGAAAACGATGCTAATACATCGTGGGTTATATCAGTCAAGATTAGAATTCGCCTCAACAGCCTGATCATATTCAGCTTTAACAGTGGACGAAGACTCCAGGCTAACACCTGGGTAGAACCACCGACCTTCAGTGCGCCAGCTGGAGAACTTCCTCTTGTTTAATTTGGCCCTAGGTGGGATTCTGTGACGTACTGGTGATAACAAGTCTGAGACCTTGACCACAGATATAAATTTAAACAACGGATGTATGGCTACCACATCCAAGTATGGAATAAAAAGAAATGAAACTGTGATAGGTCTTAATCATACCAGGAAACAATATCCTTTGGTTTTCCTCAATTTTATCATTATAATATTAAAGACACGTATTGATATTTGTATTGACTGAGTTAATTGCATCATCACTCGAATTTGGAAAATGATGATCACCAAAAAGTAGAAAGAGAAAATACAAGTATTGCCATTTAATAGAAAACAAATACCTACGATTGTATTTAACTTATACTTATTCACTCTAGCTCGATTGTGAAACATGCAATTTTGCTTATATTAATCACGCTCGAGCCCGCTTCCTTGGGCACTACACCAGTACTGTGTCCGAAAAAAATGGGATTGTGAAGTTCATGAACGATACCCGTCGAAACCGGGATTTAAACTCAAGACCTTCGGATCAGACGTTGGATGTTCTACCTCTAGTTTCGATTTTTGTTAAAAAAAACCCACAATGTTTACATTATCATTTTTGTTACAAAGGAGAGCGTACAATATACGTAATGCATATAGAATGACCATGCTATTAAGAGATTTTGATAATAAGATAGTACCATGCCAAACATTCTATATAAAATATATATAGCTAAACACATTTTGACATTTTAAATCAACCTCAATGAAGTTTTCCTGGCCTGGTCCCAATACACGTCGTGGTCACGTGATTCAGTCTCTTGACCGGCGAAACACGACTAACACTTTTAATCAAGAGTGCATCACTTTACGTTTAGATTTATATACTTCATGCATTTGTGATTAGATTTTTAGGCATACCATTAGGGCAGTAGTATGTGCAATTTGCATCTCTTTGTACGTCTACACATTGAAGTCCCCCAATCGGGCAATCGGGTGGTTGACATGTGACCTTTCCATTCGCGCATACGCATTTGTCACATGGATCTTCAGTTAAAACTTCACCTACAAAATCGAAACATGTGTAAATCGAACCTAATGCGACAAAGTCTAGTTCCATGCAAGTTGTGTGTTATATTTTTTTTTAAAAAAATTCTTTTCGGATGAATGAATAGAAGCGACATCGCAAGGTATATAAAACTGATGATTCTTGAATATGCTTTTTCGCTCATTATTCGAACCATATTTCGGGAGACCATAACTTACCTTCCGGAATAAATGACCCCTTTTTCTTGCATCCACACTGCGGGCAACATGAATCATCGGAATAAAACTTGTGTGCTCTTTTGCACTGTACTTTGGGGCATTTCTTCCTAACATTTTTTGTGCATTCAGGCGCGCATTCGGAGCAGCAGCTGTCGGCTGATGGTTTCACATGATGGTTCCGGCCACACTTTAACTTGGGGCATTTCCGTTTCTTACAGATGAAGCTGCCTGAATCGTCACACGTGCATGTTCCACATTTATCTTCAGGATCAACGAAGGTCCCTGGAAATGAAAGCATTCAAACTACTGCTGTAACATCACATCAGTGAGGACCTAATTTTATCTTAACAAGGAGAGTTAGACCTGTCGTTCCCATTTCTCCTTGCATCCTAATATTCTAATGATATTTCCACAGGATAAAATCGAAAATGCTTTTTTGATAAACTGATCAAGTGAACCGGCCGCCGTATATAACAGGAAAATTGTTGAAAAAAAGGTATTCAACCCCAGAAACAATAAGTCACATAAAAACAAACCAAACAATAAGACTACAATATTACACCTTTATCATTGAAAAAAGGTGTAAATATTGCAATCTTATCCTAAATGTTCTAAAACATGTGATTCAATGTCTCTTTAATTATACGTAATTAAACAAAAAGCTGCTATTTATTATTTCTGCATGTATGTGCATTATGTATACAACTATACCTGGATATTTGTATGCTGTATTTTACGTGCGCATACCGGAAACACGTGACGTTTAGTACGAATTAGCATCACTAATCAAGGACCGCAATGAAAATAAGGGGTTTCTCTTTGTTGCGCTATTCCTGGTGTGGTGTTACTGACATGGGTTATTATTAATCTGCATTTATTTTGTGATCTATTATGTATCATGTTTTAATGACCATGTTATGTACGTAATGCCGAAATAAATCTATTTTCAAAAAATGAACGACCCTCTTACTGACACTGCTGTCATTACTTGTAGGTTATGTGCGATTGGTGCAAGCAATTATTTTAAATTTACTTTTAAACAAAACCTTTTTTATTGTGCTCCGATAGTAAACTCAAGTTGTTGGACAGTAGCAAATTTGTGTTTTATGCGTTTTATGTGGAAATCAACATAAAATTATATTTATAAAATATCATTTGGTGTATTTTGTATTAAAATGCCATGACTAGTACATCACCGGTATGTTATACGCTATTTTATTTTCACATTCTCAATATTGAACTAAAACAGGGATTCCCTCTAGAGGAAAATTTGCACCCTGTATATATATTCCTCATAAATTGAAATACAATAATCAGCCATTGCGAAATTGACAGAGTTTTGATAGATGACCAAGTGACTCTGGATAAGTTAACTAGTCGTCACAAACAGCTTAAACAATGCCAATGCTCGGCGTAAACCAAGACTTGAATTGACAAACGAAACGTAAAAAAGGTTTTGAACTTACCGACTGTATACAAGACGCCGTTTTCCGTACAAGGGAATTTCTCAGTTACAGCAGCCGTCGTGGTCTCTATTTCCTCAGGTTGCTTTGTAAGTAGGTCCGATGGCGTGGTGCTTTCTACTTTGTTTGTTGAGACTTCATCATGTACATATTCTGTGGTTTCAGCAACATTGTTTGGATTGGTGATTCCGTTATCGACTGGAGCGGTTGTTGTTGGTTCAAAAACTGTAGATTTCTCTGAGGAAACAGTCGGTGATGTAGTTGTTTCAGCCTCCTTAGTTGAGTATTTGTCGACATCATGATTTGTAGTTACTTTAACAATGGATTCTGTGATTACATTTTCGAGCGGGGTCGTTGGTTTATCGACTGTATACACTGAGAAAAGAGCCGGTGCTGTTGTGTCTTCAAACGCCTCTTCAGTTGTGAATCCGGCCTGTTCTGTTACCTTATCTACAGGAGTAGACTCCGTTGTCGTAACGATTTTTTCATAATTTTCAGTTGTTTCTTCGACCTCACCACTTGTCGCTTCTTCTATGTCTGTAGGTTGAGAACTGCTTTGGCTACTATAAGATTTAGAATGACCATGGCTTTTCTTACTGCCATGAGATTTTGAATGCCAATGGCTTTTCTTCCAGCCATGAGATTTTGAATGACCATGGCTTTTCTTCCAGCCATGAGATTTTGAATGACTATGGCTTTTCTTCCAGCCATGAGATTTTGAATGACCATGGCTTTTTTTCCAGCCATGAGATTTTGAGTGACTATGGCCTTTCTTCCAGCCATGAGATTTTGAATGGCCATGACTCTTTTTGATACTATGATGTCCTGTATGGCCATGCCGCGTCTTGCTACCATGATGTCCTGCATGGCCATGCCACGTCTTGCTACCATGATGTCCTGCATGGCCATGCCACACCTTATTACCATGACCATGAAATTTTGAATGACCATGGCTTTTCTCGTTGTTTTGGCTATCCTTTTCAGCAGTTGCATGTTTCAGTATGGAGGACAGTATTTGATGCTTGTAATGATAAAATCCTTTCTGTTGTGAATCTCGGTTTTTATCATATGAGTGTACGCCCTTTGCAACATCGGAGTGATTAGGGTCTTTGTGGCTTCCTTTGTGATGGTGAGAACCACTTTTTCTGCCGCTGTGCTTGCCGTGTTCCCAAGATTTATGTCCATGCCATTTGTGGTATGACTTTGACTTCTTGCTCTCACAAATTAAAACAAATACAAGCAGCAACAACAGTATCCATAGTTTAGATTTCATGTTTGCTTGGTGCCTTGCTAAAAATGTAAGTACATGGGTTATACAAATATTTTACTGAGTATATAAATTTAATCGGAAAATATGAATATATTTTGCTGATTTTATGCCTCATTGCTAAATGCTGCGGTATGATGATAATTCGTCGGCTTATTTCTACAACCCCCGTAAATCAATTTTTGGCAATATTGAGATTTTAGTATCATTTTTTTCGTCTCGATGAGCTCTTTACAACGATCTTACTAACCTGCTTGTAGACCAATCCTAATTCTACAAACCCGTATCTCGCTTAAAGTTATTGTAGTTTAAAACTTAAAAAATGCGATTTTCTCAAAATGGGTCAAATGACATACGGGTTTGTAGAAATAGCCCGATGAATTATGTAGAGCTTGTTTTGCCAAAGTAAATATATAATAACTAGAAAAGATATCTGCTTTTCTAATGGTTGATTAAAATACTAGCAATCAAGAATATTAATAAGCCATTGGTCGCTCGAGGTAGCTAGTCATATTCATGTAATTTATTTATAATTTATGTAGACAGTTTAGTAACATGAAATGACTAGGTCCGAGAGAAAAAAGTGTTTATACGTACATGTATGTGATAAATCATGTTTGATTAATACATGAAATGAACTGTTTTACAGTGAAGGACAAAGGAGATTATGTTCTGTTATTAACTTATTATTGTATTGTATAATGCACACAATGTTTGTGTTTCAATAACATTAGAACTTAAAGTACATATCAAGATATTGCATATTCTCGTTGATAGTTAACTATTGCTTAAATAATTCACAAAACTGCAGCTTAAAATCTAATGGGTACTTTAAGACATATCTACAAAATGAATGATTTAACTAAATTCAGTATATCGTATTTGTTATAATTCTTTAAGAAAATGAATAAGTAAACGTTACCTTCCTAAGCAGTCATCAAGTCTTTGTAGTTATGAAACTTGCCGAACGGAAGTCTTCATTTTATGTACCTACAAAACAATGGTTACTCTATTGATCTCCACTTGAATTAGCCGAATGTAACATCTGGAATACTGGGTGATTTATACACAAGGTCTTGACCTAAACCTTTGTTTATATAAGTGAAAAACAATTATAATTGTTTTGAATAGGTCATATTGTACTTCTAGCCAAATGTTGCTGACAAAACAAGAGGCACGCTTATGTCAATTACGTTTACAAAGAGATGTAATCACATTCGAAAACACATTTGTGAAAGACGCTATTGCTTCTTATCAATTTATCAACGGACATTTTGATTAATTAATTAATTGATTAAATGTATCATCAATTTCGTCCTAATTGTTTTGTAATAAAACTAGGACATCTGTTGTGTTGTACACGTTTGTTTTGGACAATATGACGTAAACGAAATATGATATCCAATGTTTCGCTTGTATATCGTAATAAGTGTTACTTTGTTCCGACATCAACACGTGTTTGCTGTTGCTTAATCTAATTATATATATTGATCACCATAGAAACAACACTCCTGGTGACGTCATGTTTTATATACAGATATAATGGTCAGGACAAGTATTGAAAGGGGCCACAGATTGACATCAGAAAAACATAGAAACTAAAACCTTAAAAATCCACTTAAATGTTGTTTTTTTATTATTCAAAAATGTTTGTTTTGTTTATTTTTTATAATACGAAAATATGGTGCATATTACTGTTGCGTGTATGACTTTAAACATCTGAATACAGCCAAACAAATGATGTAATTCAGTCAAATCTGTGTTTGCGGCTGCCTCTGAATAAAGCCCACCCTGTGAATAAAGGTCATTCTTTGAAAATTTTCTCTGATTATTTACAACAATTATCTCCTTTGTTCACAGGTTTGACTGTAGTACATAAACTCATAATTCAATCTCTAATATACGCAGACATTGTTTTAACAATAATTGCTATCAAATCTAAAATATGTTAATATGATGAAAATTGAGATTAGTCAATTAGAAAGAAAACAGACAGCTAACCGATCAATGAAGTAACTTGTTTTGTCTCATCCAGACTTCGCGGGAACTTAATGTAGTCTACTACGCTAACATAAAGTAAAAATGCGGGTGACAAAATGTAGACAAACAAACTATGTGGTGAGTTTGTCTGCTTTTCACAATTATAACCCAGTCAAACCTGCGGACAAAAGTCACCCTACGGAAAGGCTAATCGTGACCTTTATTGACAGATGGTCTTTATTCGGAGGTCAGTCTGTTCTAAATAATCATTGACAGTTTTTCAAAGAATGGCCTTTATTCAGAGGGTGGTCTTTATTCGGAGGTGGCCGTAAACAAAGGTTTGACTGTATAATTAAGGGTAGTTCGTATAAACTATGCTCACAGGTTTCTAGCACTTCCTTCTTAATAATTACCCGTAGCATCCACAACTTTGTTTTAAATATTATGTCACGGCTTTCTACAATAAAAGCCATTTTACGAAAAAGCGGTATTCTGTTATATGTTTTTTTTTAATTACCAGCTTCTCCAGTGCCCATCACCACGACCACTAACAAATTAATTATTATCTCAGGTGGGACAGAAAGGGTCTTGGATAAGATTATCATAATTATTACTGAGCATTACAATACACGTGTATATATGTGCTTCACATCCTTGCTTACTGGATTAGCGGACATGGCGCGTGTTCTAAAAACAGAGATAAATAATTTTCCTTTCATTGGTACATGCATCAATTTCTCGTCATATATTTTATCAACATTCAAATTTGGTAATTTTTGTTTCAATAAAATGTAAGTTTAAAATAAACGAAAGGGTTGGAGTTGACTAACCATAAGTAAAATGTTTTATTCGTGTTTTCTACTAAAATAATTCCATCTCTTCATTACTAGGTGCGTGTACATAAGAATCTAAGGGTGACAAATACAGTCTATAGAGTTATCTCCCGTTTATCATGATACGTGTTATGATAATTGTAAGAATAGCATCGCAAGTATAAAATACCGAAATGTCCCCTTTCTTGAACTTTCTAAACTAGGTACGTGTGCATGTACCTCAATGTTTTTTGTTTTAAGAATGACGTATTATGTATTTATTTGAGTAACATGTGGTTATCTTAAACCAGTGTCGTAATAAAAACCATGCCATAAAACCATAAATCTGTAAATGAAAGTTAAGTAACAGAGAACGTAAAAAACATGTACACAACGCATGTATAGTATCACCAATACACGTGAAATATTTGATGATATTAAGTAAAAAAAACATGTACACAACACATGTATACTATCACCAATACACGCGAAATATTTGATGATATTAAGTAAAAAAAACATGTACACAACACATGTATACTATCACCAATACACGTGAAATATTTGATGATATTAAGTAAAAAAAACATGTACACAACACATGTATACTATCACCAATACACGTGAAATATTTGATGATATTAAGTAAAAAAAAACTTGTACACAACACATGTATACTATCACCAATACACGTGAAATATTTGATGATATTAAGTAAAAAAACACGTACACAACACATGTATACTATCACCAATACACGTGAAATATTTGATGATATTAAGTAAAAAAACATGTACACAACGCATGTATACTATCACCAATACACGTGAAATATTTGATGATATTAAGTAAAAAAAAACATGTACATAACACATGTATAGTATCATCAATACACGTGAAATAATTGATGATATTAAGTAAAAAAACGACTGTGCAATATCATTATAAGGCTAATGTTGATGTTACAGAGATACGTCCCTTGGCTCATTTTTAACGTGTAATCACTGTTAGTTCATGTAATGTATCTAACTGTTAGTTGCTTGAAACTGATAATATTTAAACACTGACGCCTTGATATGGAGTTTTGACCATATTTTACCTAAACGAACAAGCAAATCTAGTACGGACACATTTTTTAAAATTCATGTGTTTTTTTTATTATTTCAACTTTTTTTTGTGATTAAAGCATTCAGTTCTTCTAAAGTCATGTATTCTAATTTGCGGGCAAGTTATACATAATTATACGACCGCATTCGTTTTTTTATTAAATTCTTACATTATCGTCATTTATATATTCAAAACTTATAACGCTGATGCAGCCATTCACTCTAGGGTACGACGACGAAAGCCACGTGGTACTCATATTAAAACCCCATCCTGCAAATTGACATAAAGTCAAATAAATTTATTTAATCAATCAAACAGACAAATACACAAGTAAAATTTTATTATCCGTCACCGCATTTTTTTTAGATATTTTAAATTAACATGACTCGATAAACACATTCAGGATTATCATTCATTTATTCGAGTGAAATGGTGTTTTATCCAGTAATTAAATATAAAATTGTGATTTTATAAAACGGTATTTTACACTTTAACTTTGTGGTTTAAATAAAATATTTCAAATCCTAGGTGGTCTATTTTGAATGTTTTGAAGTGTTCATTTGAACAACGAGCGGACATGTAATAATGCTATTTGTATTTGATTTAAGAACAATATTATACAATTGATTTTATAGTTTTTTTGTTGTTAAAAGCCGCAGATCTATTCCTGTATTTTACCTCTCTTGGACCACTTCCTATCAGTTGCAAATTTTCAAAGCCCCCAGGGTTAAGTCATTCAAGAAGTAGTATGTTTTCTAATTTAAGGGACCTCCGTGGTTGAGTGGCTATGGTCTCCAACTCATAATCACTAGCCCTTCACCGCTATAAGTTCGAAACCAGCCAAGATGACCAGACAAATTTCACATGTGAGGAAGTTGTCCATCTAGCTTAAGAAAGGTCGGATGTTCTAGCCTGGGTCCTCGTCCACAGTTTTAACTGGAAAAGTCGCCAAATGACCATGGCTGTTAGCGCGACGTTGAAATCTCAGTAAAAAGGTTTATGCATGTATAACAATGCAGGCTTTCATCGTTATTAAGGTTTTAAAGACTTACATTACACGATCCTTTGATGGTTTGTGTGATATTTGTACATAAATTAAACTTATAAAGTATCCTACATAAGCATTTTTATGTGCCTAGGAATGGCTCAATGCTGAACTGTATTACATAATAATTATATTTATATAATCTTTTTATGTAAATATAACATGAAAAGTATCACGTACTTCGGTCCTTGAAACGTTATATAATTACATGTATAAATTAATATAATAAAACCCCTGAAAACCGGACCCTTTCCAGACTCGATCAAAAGCCCGGTTTTCTAAGAAGTCCGGTTTTCAGAGAACTATTGATTATCAAAGAGAAAAATGTTTAGCGGACAATTTAATTGATAAAATCATCGGCGAAAAAAATACCTAAAATTATGACAACATTAAAAGTAGATATTTATGTTTTAAGTAAACTAGTTTGAATTGTGAATTTAGTCAAATTTTCTCTTTGTCTATTAAATTGGCTGGATATTTTTTATTCGAATAAACGAGAAAATTCACTTTTTTTATCGAACCACACCGTTTTTATTGTTATTTTGTATCGATAACAACATGAGATGATCCGCATAAATCAAAATACTTGAACTATCATAACAAACATAAGAACATATTCTAGTAATTTGACCGACCGGTAGGGGCCTGCCAGTCATGTCCCTCCACTTTGATAAGTTCCGTTATTAATACAACAATAATTAAAAGCGAATTTATTCTCTAAGAGTCTTGAAAAAATGGTACAAAACTTTACAATACATTCTATCATGCCCCGTGCGCTCACTTAAAGTAATAACTCTACGGCTGCATTTTTTTAGTTATAAGATTTTACGGTAATCTTCATAATTGTGGTCCAAGAGGTCAGGTTATTTATGTGAAACATTTATATTACATAAGTATTATTATAACATACTAATTGTTTTACTATTATTGATATTATCATAAAGTACGCAAGCTCACATAGCAACCACCTCAATATAACGACATTTTTTCGGACCGGTCAACCTAATTTCCTCCATAATTCACCTCAGTATTGAGATTTTTTGGGCTCTAAAGGTGGTCTTATTATAGTGGTTTTTTATAATACAAAAAGTCACATCAATAAGTCTATCTACAGCAGAGTTAACTTCATCGGCGAGGAATGACACTATACTTTAGTAACAGTTTGAAACAATTTCCGCAAAACAATTAAAAAAATCAGAGCATTATTTTAGAAAATCAAAGTACCTCTAAATAAGCAGCATGGTAGTCTAGAGGTAGAGCGTCCAACCTCTGAACCGAAGGTCCTGAGTTCCAATCCCGGCTTTGTCGGGTTTCGTTAATGAACTTCACAATCCCATTTTTTCGGACGCAATACTGGTGAAGTGTCTTGGAAGCGGACACGAGCGTGATTAATATAAGCAAAAATTCTTGTTTCACATTCGAGCTAAAAAAATTTAGCACGAACTAAACTAAATAAAATGGTTTGTTAAAACCTAGCTATAAGGGCCCCTTATGGGTCCAATAAGTCGCTTTCAATATTAAAAGTGGTCTGATTTACGAGTCGAAATATAGCACGAAAATATTGAAAAACCGATTCGAAAATAATTGATCTGTATATTGAGGTGGTCGATATACTAGGTTGGATGTTATGTGAGGTTTCACCGTATATAAACTGCATTGTTTCTTTCAGAATTTTACTGTATAATAACTTGAATCCGATTCATTATCAAGAGATTTAAAATTGTTTATGAAGTTTTTCCAAACATCATCAATATCTCGATAAATCGATAGAATCAACATTTCAACAAGTTATTTAGTATTAACTCGGTAAATATTTACCGAATTACCAGTAAGATATCGTATATACATGTGTTTATTTTCATCTGAATTCAGTTATTGATCTTCACATGTAGCCATTAGGCCAGTGAATAAAAGAGTTGAGTGTAACAGTCACAATCTTAAAGCATAGAACCACGTACAGTCTCTTTCTTTGTGCCAATGCCATTTTAAACGTCTTACACAGTTATACATGTATTTGCAAATATTTACATGAAATTCCTGTATTCATGTTTATCGCGGTATGGAATATCCCACTCTTCAAACAAGACATAAAAATGCGACCATTCTGAGTTGTCCTCAAAAAAGGTGAACTTTAACAATGAATGTATTTGAGTGACAGTATTTCTACCGCGTCATACAAGCAGTTTGAATAGATTTTTATTACTTAGCCATCGGAAACAGCATCAGTTCCACCACATATTAACTGAATACGTAGTTAACAATGCAGAGTCCTCTGTGGTTGAGTGGTCATGGTCCTTGACTAGAAATTACTAGCCTCTCGCCGCTGTGAGTTCGTATCCTATCCGGGTCAAAATTTAAACTTGTGAGGAAGCTGTCCAGCTAGCTAATGAGAGCCGATGATTGTACAAAATTGTAAACCCGAGGTCTTCCTCCACCGTTAAAGATAGAAAGTCGCCACATGATTCTGGCTGTGAGTGTGTCGTTAAACCCGAATGAAAAAAAATGCAAAAGACATTAGTATCCTTGTAGCAACACATGATGAAAATAATTTAATAATTATTGGAATAAATTTGGGTATATAGTGATACAACCTGTGCTCTATTAAATACACTAGCTTCAAATTGAATGATTTTCATTCATCTTTTAGAAAATGGTAAATAATAGTTGTGTATTAAACGATTTGCTTAATAGATTTATTCATGTAAAGAAATGTCAATTGAACTATTTGAATGTATAAATAGAAATGTGTTAAACATTCAATACTCTATTGATATGTTGTATTCACTCCCAACGGCTTTGATGTATATTATACAAGATCATATGTCAGTATAAAAGACTTGCGAGGATGAAATCACGTGTGTAGCCCCGGACGTGGTGTAAAACACACAAAACAAAAAATTTAAAATATTATTTTGAATAATATTAAAAGACGCAATTCAAATTTCTTTAAATAAATAACTCATTTTATATAGCACGCTCTATTTTTCTGCGATGCGGATAAATTAGCCTCGTGTGGACATAAAATTTAATTCCTATCATTATCTGCCCTTGGTTTCGGTCATTAATACAAAAAATCTAATATATACATCTTCAGTGGTGTACTTTTAAGAGTAATCCACAAACCAGAATGGGTGTCTACTGTATGTGAATTCGCTTGAAGTGTAAAACCCACATATTAGGTAAGACTTTATTGTTTTTCTTTCTTATTTTATTAGACACATGATTATAATAGTAAAGAATCATTCAATTTCTGCTTCGAAACGTAATACAGGGTATGTTGTACTCATTTAATGATTATTTTTACTATTGTAAGTATCGATCATATCATTGAAAACGAATGGAATGATAATATACAAATGTACATGTACTGACAAAATACATGCAACCTCTCCAAAGAAACACCATTTGGTAGACGCAAAATTATGTTGTTGTTGAGAGGTTGACGCTCTAGAGAGGTTAATTTAATAGCCAAATCGTGCAGTGGGGGAAATGCATGTTGTTGTTGATGGGAGGTTAGGAAAGGGTCGCTCTAGAGAGGTTGCACAGTACATAATTAATGATGATTGATGTATTTGTGCTAAGTATGCGGATGGATAAATGTACGAGTCTTTTGAATGATGTAAGCACTGCTTTGTAAAAAATTGTGAACTTTACAGCTTTTTATCCTCTTGTAAGAGTACGGAACTATTACAGTCATGATAGAAAAGTACAGTATATAATTACAAACATTTTGTTTGGACTGTGATGCTAAACCATTTTTATTATTTTGCAAACATACTTAGCTCTATTATTATAGTAGGGTATTCTATATTGCTAATTTAAGGAGCACGTAAAACGAACACAATGTCAACGAGAAACAAAAGCCCAGTGAAAGGTGCAGCTACAACACGAAAAGAAAAAGAAGCCGAAGCTGCGAGAGCCGCTGCAAAGGCGAGAGCTTTGAGGAAAACCAACAGCCCTGTTAAGGAACCTAAAGTATCAGCAGATAATGAGTTTATTCGATGTGAGCTTTGTCGTCATATGTTAGATAATCCTAAGTCGCTAGCATGTATGCATTCATTCTGTAAAGAATGTCTACTAACGTATGCCAGAGAGACGACGGGAAAGGACGCGCCAAATTCAATGGCTGTCGTCTGCCCCATATGTAGACAGACAACAGCTTCTACAAAATCTGAGAAGTCGCTGGATAAATGGATCGGGACTCTACCAACAAACGAATTCCTACGGAGCTATCTCGAAGCCGTATATTTAAAAGACCCCAAACGGAAGTGTGATACATGCAGACGACAAAATAAAACGGACATTGCCATACAGTGGTGCAGCTCATGTCACGATGCACTGTGTGACGAGTGTGTTGGGTTCCACAATGCCTTGAAAACGACCACAGGACACCAGCTGGTTCCATTGTCAAAATTGAGATCGGAACCAATAGAAAACATCATTTCAATGCCTTTATGCCGTAAACATGGTGGGGAAAATGTTACTAAATACTGTGGAAAACATTGCGAAGTTCTTTGTGAGAAATGTGTAGCAGAAAGCCACAAAGCTTGCACTGACGTGAAGCCACTGAAAGAAGCGGCCTCCCGAAATAAACCAGAAGTAAACAACGTCAACAAGTTACTAAGCGATGAAACCAACCTTGCTCAATCGATTCAAGAAAATCGTGCAAATGCCGAGCAATCGATAAACGAAGATCAAGATAGTGTACTGGAAAAGATATATGAAGTTCGCAAAAGAATCAACGAAAATTTGGCCAAATGCGAAGCACAAATTATTGACGAGCTTGGAGATGTACACGGCAGAGAGAAGGCAACAATTGCAGCTGAAACGAAAGAGGCTCAGCGAATCAGGAAATCGTCAGGTAATTTACATGGACTCGTGACAAGCTCGGAAAAGTTTGGTACAGAGAGTCACGTTCTACAAAATTTACAACCAGCATCGCGACAGAGTGAGGTTTACAGAGACAAAGTGTCATCTCTCAACTCTCGAATACGGAACACAAAAATACATTTTTATGTTGATCCAACATTAGAGAAATTAATGAGAGGAATAAGCAGACTCGGTGAACTAAAGGTGACGTCATCATCCGCCCAATTACCAACATCCCATGCCCTTAAGGCTTCAAAATCGGATTCGGATCCTGAGGATGAGCGTGACATGAAGCGGTCGCAACGGACACTGAATGCAGAACCAATTATCAGACCGCCTGGTAAACCTTCCCTCGTGAGTTCAATCAATGGACGATCTCCGTCAGATAAAGAAGCATGTTGGTTTACTGGCATTGCTTGCCTATCAAATGGATACACCATCCTGGTGGATCGAAATAACAGTAAATTGAAACTGTTCGGCTCCGATTTCAAGATTATTGCTGAGCAGGTTTTAGGGTACCAACCATTCGGGATCACAACAGTGTCGGCCACCGATGTCGCTGTAACATTCCCTAGAGAAAACAAGATCAACCTGTATAAAGTAGGGACATCATTCCAGCTTGTAAAAGTAATACCTACGTCAGACCGAGGTTACGGACTGAGTTTTGCTGATGATAGGTTTGTGTATGCGTGCGCATGCGCATCGCCGCCTTCAATTAAAGTAAGTTACTTGATTGTTAACCGTATTCTGTAATTGTATTGGGACACTATGTAATTGTAAATGCTTTAATGTCCAATGGATGTTCAAAGCAACACGCTTTGGGAGAAGCAAAATTATATTTATGTTGAGAGGTTGTTGCTCTAGAGAAGTTAAATTAATAATACTTAAATCGTAAAATGGACAATATTCATACTGTTGTTGAAGGGAGGTTGCTGCTTAAGAGAGTACCGCTCTGGAGAGGTTGCAGTGTACTAGCGAAATAAAACCTAATCCAAGAGTTAATCTTAAAGGTAGGCTATTTTTTAATTTTGAAGTGTAAAGAAGTAAAAGCGCTCTGAAATATTGGTAACTATATCGACTTGCGCTTAAGAGCACCAGCCAGCAAAATCAACTAGCACCATTTTGTTCAAAATCGGTTTCAAAGATTAAAAATGGTGGGCGAATGACTTTGGTTACATTATCCTGGGAAAGTATGTGAACGTGACCTTCTTATATGTAAGCAGTAGAGCATACGCCACACTGGCCTGACTAGTGGACTGAGAGCGAAGGACAAAATAATTAATACATGATCCATGTAGATGCACGTAGTAGGTGATGATAGTTCATGGTAAGTGCTCCATTACATAGCAGTCTGTAATGTTATCTTATCAAGCAATATGTATAGACTTTATTATGTTCTATTTCATGTCATATATAATCAGGTACAGCGTAACCCCTAAAAACCGTACCCCATCCGGACTAGGCTAAACGTCCGGTTTTCTAATAATTCTGGTTTTCAGAGAACTGTTGATAATTGAAGAGTACAAAATTGGACTTGAACAATCGTCCGATTTTTGGTGAAATCCGGTTTACGGGGAGTCCTGTTTTCAGGAGTTTTACTGTATCACAGTATCAGAGTCATCAATTCATTTAAATTTCCACCTACATGACCTTTCTTACCGTTCATCTGTATATAAAGACCAACATTTCGCAGCCACCACTTCCACTTTTAGCACACATTCGTTGATATAGAATACTGTAGGATCATGAGAATAAAATCCAGCTGTACACGAAGGTGATATCTATTATTTGGTGGCCCTTTCAATCACCACGCGCCATTAATAAAACCCCATCATACCTGTATTAACGTGCCCTTCATTACATAATTCTTAAAGTAGAAATGTAAAATTCTGTCCAAAATAGTGCATTCTGATCAAAATACTTTTTGGTAGACACATTGTATCCAAAATTGTCACGAAAATATATTAAGTTTTGAATAAAGACGAACCACATGACATTTTTGATACAAATAAAGAAACTGACCTTAAACAGAACCATTTTTACACAATCTTGCAGCAATATGTCAATTATGTATACATGTACTTTAAAAATAATTCATATGTTAACACAGTCAAACTTGTGAACAAAGGCCACCCTTGGGAAAGACAAAATATGGTCTTTATTGACAGGTGGCCTTTATTCGGACGTCAGTTTGTTCTAACTAATCAGTGACGGTTTTTCAAAGAATGACCTTTATTCACAGGGTGGTCTTTATTCGGTGCAAAACAAGTGGCTGCAAAACAGGTTTGACTGTACATAAGTTCTCACTCAAAAACCAATTGAGCATTTAAGTAAGGCTAAGGTGTTAATAAATTTATCACATATCAACCAATTTGTTGTTCTATAAAAATATTCATTCTGATAATTTGTGGTTTAAATAGCTTTACAATTGGACTAAGTCATTAGCAATAAGATTATTCAGAAAGAATTACGCAATCTATATTAATACAACAACCTTTATATTAAACGAACTCTTTAAATTTGATAACCATCTGGTGACCTCGTGCTGTGATTCATTTTCAACCTTGACCGTATTTGCATCATTTGCATATGTCCTGACTGGAAAAGTGTAAAGTACAAAATAATGAGATACAATTATTTCATGAAGGGAACGGAATAAGGCAGTCCGATAAGTGGAATCTCCGTAAGAACATGTGCTTAGGCGAGACGACAAGTTAACGTTACCATTATATAGATACAGTATAACCCCTAAAATTCCAGACCCCTGCCGGACAGGGCCAAAAGTCTGGTTTTCTGAGAATTCCAGTTTTCAGAGAAATATTGTAAACAGGAGAGAAAAAATGGGACTTAAAAACTCGTCCGATTTTCAGAGAATTCCGGTTTTTAGGGAGTCCGGTTTTCAGGGGCTATACTGTATTTTTTTCAATGAAAATTAATTCCGACTGAAAGGTCGGATCTTGTACCACTAGACCGTCAATCTTGTAGATAATTTACGCGAAATAATGGTTGTAGCATGTCTTCATTCATACAAAATCAGTTTATTAAGTATTATCACAATGAAGCCCGTTACCCGTGGCTTCTGAAATACAGTCAAACATGTGAACAAAGGTCACCCTTGGGAGAGACTAAATGTATACTTAATTGACAGTAGAAATTTATTTGGAGGTCAGTTTGTTCTGAATAATCAACGATGTTTTTTAAAGAATGACCTTTACCCACAGGGTGGCCTTTATTCGGATGTAACCGCAAACACAGGCTGGACTGTAACTAAAAATCGGATTTAACAGAAATTTGACGCCCATATAAAAATGACCAATTTAATGGACACTTTGTACGTATATTTCAGATAACTACAAAAGAGGGTGTGGAGAAGCATGATTTGAGTCCTGTTCACAACATGATTCCAATGTTCTTACGGCCATGGTACGTTAAAGTTAACCAGTCTGGTTCATTGATGTACGTGTCTGATTGCCATAGAGGTCACGTGACCTGTATTTCCGGTACGGTGATAAAACAGTTTTCATACAAGGTAAGACTGTGACAAGAAACATTTCTATCATGATTTATACAATCCCAGTAATTTACAGCCACAAAATGAATTTAAATAATAGTTAGGCCAGAAAAAACGTTCGCGTTTAGAGTTACACGACCTGTGCTATTTTCGGCGCCAACCCTGAAGTTTCTTACGGCAAAATCCTTAGTACGAAAAGATTTGGGGACGAATCGTACTTCGAAAGTACGCAAAATTTGTTTAGAAAATAGATGTTTTTTGAAGCACATTCCCTTTCAAATAACTGTTTTTTTCTAGACTTATACGCGTTGTACTTTTTATCAATATGTAATTCAACTTTTGAAAAATAGAATAATGCTTAATTATTGACCAACTTTCTTTTCGTAATGTTTTATAATAAATAGTATAATGTGTTGCTAGTTTCTTTCCCATGTTCAGTTGTTATATTTAAGTGGTTATACTTATACTTGGGCGACACTCTCGTTGTAACAGTGCAGGGAGGCTCCTCGTCGATTTGCTTAGTTCTATCATATTTTTGACAGGATGCGAGTTTGAATTCCCCACGTGGCTTGCACGTGACAAAAGATGGGCGGATCATTGTTTGTGGTTTCGGAACGGACAATGTCCAGTTGCTAAGCAGAGATGGTGTCTATATATGTGATCTTTTGGCTCGAGGGGATGACATAATGGGTCCACAGGAAGTGTCCCTTAATTCAAAAGAGGACCGAATGATCCTGACCTTTGATCCTTCGAATGGCAAAAGTGATCTCGTGCACGTTTATCGGGTTGGTTTATAAATAAGTCGTACAGACTACGACGGTTGCTGACTACGAACGTAGCCCGAATGCATTTAAAAGATGAGATTTCGTCGGCTTATTTCTACAACTTCGTAAATTAATTTTTGGCAATATTGAGATTTGGCATCATTTTTATCGTATCGATGAGCTCTATACAATGATCATACTTACCTGCTTGTAGATCTATAATAAATAGGGTTAATCTCAATTCCACAAACCCGTAGCTCGCATAGTTATTGCAGTTCAAAACTTCAAATGCGATTTTCTCAATATGGGAAAAAATGATGTACGGGTTTGTAGAAATAACGCGACGAATTTTTTCTGCATGTTTGTCAATAATATTGTGACCATCCCATTAATACAAATATTTGGTTTCTTACCAACCATGAGATGAACGCAAGCTTTCATATACACGTATAAACATTTCTGATTATTGTTAGTAAAGTGTTCACATTTAATACATAACTTGTGTGCATTTGATTGGAGTTATGAACAAAAGTGTGAAATAATGAGTATGTGTCATATATACATACATGAGAGATAATTGGGAATAATTAAATCCTCAAACAACGCATGATGTTTACACGCCAAGAGCGCGCGTGAGCGCATGACACGCTGGTATTTGGATACATTATTCTGGCTATTTTACCTATGATAAAGTTTTTTTTTATTTTGATGTTTTTCATGTTGTAGCATTTAAATTGTATATTATGTGTCTGGGACCAATATACGCATTGGTCCCAGGATGTACATGTATGTAGGACGAATTATTTTTTGCTCTTTGTATAAAAAATATTTGAAAACTTTGAAAACGATCTGTATATGTTTGATGTATACGTTCAGTTACAATGTATTATTACGATTATATTCTGAACAATAATCACATGTACACGTATATTTAAACATTTAATATGAATGTCGTGTTGAATTTTAGGAGCGAGGGGGTTAATATGAGGTCGTTTTACACAATGGAGCGTAATTATGCTACTACTAAGATCATGTTTCTTTTTACAAATATAGATTGTGGGACTTTACGGTCGCAATCACCACTGAAAGTGCTATACACTGTACAGTGCAACCTCTCCAGAGCGGCCCTCTCTTGAGCAACAACCTCCTTTCAACAACAGCATGATTTTCTGCATTGTACTATTTAAGTATTAATTTAACCTCTCGAGAGCAACAACCTCTCAAAAACATAATTTTGCTTCTCCAAAAGGGTTTGCTTTGGGGAGGTCGCACTGTGCTCTGTTGGCTTATTTACAGAATTATAGTCGTATTTACAAAATCTAATTTACGACTAGAGTTGAAATTTTGGACATGCGAGATCGATTGATTGATTCATAATGAATGTTTAACATTCACAGTTGACAAAACTAAGTTTTATTTGTGCAAACTTTCTTAAGTGTCATCTGATACTTTTGAAGCATTTTCTTGATATCTGCCGAATTTGTGCTTTGAATTCACTGACAGAATGTTAATTCTTCGAGTTCCTATACGGAGTATACATAGACTTTAGTATTTACTATACACGAATGAGGTTAAGCCGCTTGTATTACTACACCATGTTTTTTATGCTACGGGTGTGATTTTGAATTCAAAGTTACATTACAAGCGACCATAAAAAACGGACAATAACAAGCATTACCATAACATGTTGTCTTAATCATTTGTATTATTATCTTGTAAAGTATATAAATATACATACAGTAAAACCTTGATACCAAAGTTATTGTACTTACATAAATTTATTCTTAATGTAGAGGAGGAATTAAAATCAAGTTCGAAAACAGAGCTTATTTAAACTAATTAGTGACGATTCGCCGCATTCACGATTCGCCCTATAACGGTTCGTCCCATATTAGTAACGACGCGACCTACTTCAATAACGACTCGCCCACTCTGAAAAAAGATTCGCCACATCATATTTTACACGTTTTAAATCATTTACGTAATAAATAATTTTTAAAACAAAATACATTTTTAAAGGTACAGTATTGTACAGTGTTTGAAGATATATTTTTAAATAATTATTACAGTAATACAGTGAGGTCTCGTTGGCTGGAACTCAGTAAGTTCGAACAACCCGGTGAGCTAGAACTCATTCTCTGGTCCCTACAGTTTTTTGTTACATGCTCTACGTAGTTCGACTCCGCATGTCTAGAACCACATAAACTCGAACGCTCGAACCAATAATCAGGTCACCAGTATTTACTTTGTTATTCACACGTCTAGGTCAAACAATATATTTTTACAACTTCAAAATAATATGACCACGGTGCGTGAAGATTAAAGTATGATAATAGCTATTGTTTCAATTTTTTTTTGCAATCAGAACTGTGCCCATTGTCAGTTATTCAGTTCGGCAACGAATATGTTTTGTAGTTATATATAACATTTCAATGCAAGTTTTTTGCATAGCCAGCAATAAAAATTATAACTTTAGTTATTTACAATAAGTGTATTTTAAATAGAGGCGAATCGCTATATTACCACTGAAATATTGAAAACCGGTCCGACTAGATGGTCGGTAAGTGAGGCTTCCCTAATGTACGAGTATGTCTATAATTATAAACAATAAAAACTCAAATAGCGACCACCCCAATGTCACGACCACCTTGTTACAACGACCACTCATTTCGGACTGGTTTTCAATAACTCCCCTATCATTCAACCATTACGACCTATTTTTGGTGTCTCGAAGATGGTCTTATTATTGAGGTGTTACTGTAACGAACTTAGAAATTCGGTCACATGTATGAAATATCGTAATGACATATCATTAATTCGCTGCACGAAACGAAATGAACGGAATGAACGAAATGGGCGGAACTGTTGACTACGCAATTATGGGTATTGTATGTGGGACAAATAGATCAAAGTTTTGAGCCATTAAACGACCGAATAATTCTATCACATAAAATAATTCTGTCACCACGTATCTAAGATCAAAGATAAGATATGATCAGTATATATCTCACGCGCCTGGATTTAAAAAATACATTTGTTAACATTTCTAGTCAGGGTAAGTGCGTTTTATTTTTCTATTGGTTATTTTCATTTTCATCGGTTTCATTGATTCTCATTTCGTAACAAACGAAGGTTGGTCGTTAATAATAGCAACAACAAAATCAATAAAATTGTGAACTTACAAATACATATTTTTGATCTATCAAAGCTTGTTTTTATACTAAAAAATAATGTGTGTTCAGACAATATCTATTAGTTGAATGTATATTGCACAAACTAAATTTTAAATATTACATCAACATTTGTGCACAGAAAGCATTTTAGTTATACCTACTCTTGTTGCAGATCATCGTCATGTTTGGTAAAGCCATTATTTCTGTCCTTGTTGCGTTGTTTGTGACATCACTGACGCGTAATTGGAGAGCACGTGACACCGTAACGGTGACGTCAACAATTAACTCCTCATACGATTATATAGTCGTTGGGTCTGGTTCGGCTGGTTCCGTGATTGCCGCTCGTCTCGCACAAAATGATGACGTCACAGTTTTGCTTCTTGAAGCTGGTGGCCATTTTGATGAAACAGAAAATTCCCACATTCCTGGGTTGTGGTATAAAATGCTTAATTCTGAGTTTGACTGGGACTATTACACCGAGCCTCAAAAGTTATGCGGGGCAGGGCTTAATGACCGCAAAGTATATTGGCCTCGTGGGCGTATCCTCGGCGGGTCAAGCGTCATAAATCTGATGCAATATACTAGAGGACACCGCTTTGACTATGACGAATGGGAACGTCTGGGCTGCACCGGATGGGGATATAAAGATGTATTGCCTTATTTCAAAAAGTCTGAAAACAACGTGCAACCAGACCTGCGGACCAATGGTTACCATGGCACAGATGGCCCGATGGGTGTTAGCAGCGGTATTGTGTCCCCTTTGTATGAGCATTATCTTCAAGCAGGTAAAGAAATGGGCTATACCATTAGGGACTATAATGATGGAGAACAAGAGGGGTTTAGCTCGTACCAATTACACGTTAAAGATGGTGTTAGAAGCAGTACCGGCAAAGATTATTTGAGCCTTGTGTCAGGAAAGAAAAATATCCATATAGCAATTCGTAGCTTAGTCACAAAGATTGACATTGATAAAGACAAACGTGCTACTGGTGTGTTCATTGTAAGAGATAACAAGAAATTGTACGTTCAAGCTAATAAAGAAGTGATTGTTTCAGCAGGGACAATTAATTCTCCACAAATATTGATGCTTTCTGGCATTGGACCACGCGAGCATCTAAAGAAACTTGGACTTCCGGTAAAGGCCGATCTTCCGGTCGGTAAAAATCTTCAAGACCACGGAAGGATTCAATTGTTTACCCATATTGACAAACCTATTAGCGTGACGCCAGATATGGTATACGGCACCTGGAATGAATTTATGTATAATTGGTTCAGTCAAGGAATCCTGGGTAAAACGTTAGCTGAGGGAACATCTTTTCATTACACGGACCCCAGCCAGCGTGGTAAGAATTATACAGACGTTCAATTTAATTTCTTCAGTTCATACCAACACACCAACATTGAAAATTATAATAACAGTCACTTTGATGAATTATTTAGTAAAACTCCCCAAAAATATGGGTTCATGACGGCTTTGATAATGAACCATTTGAAAAGTACGGGAACAATCACATTGAGGAGCTCCGATCCGTTTGATTATCCAATTATTGAACCCAACTATTTATCTGCACCAACGGATATGGACGACATAGTTAAAGCTATCCGAATTTGGGAAAGATTTATAGAAACAGAGGCGATGAAGTCAGTAGGTGCGTCCCTGGATCAGGTGCGCGTGGCATTTTGTAGTGAATATGAATTTAGGTCGGACGATTATTGGAAATGCTATATTCGCCATTTTTTCCTGACTGTCTACCACCCGTGCTGTACGTGTAAAATGGGAGCTATTAAAGACCAAACTACGGTACTTGGACCGGATCTTCGTGTGAAGGGTATAAAAGGCCTCCGTGTTGCCGATGCATCGTCATTTCCCCATGAAACCTCAGGAAATATCAACGCCCCTGCGATAATGTTGGGTGAGAAGGCCGCAGATCTAATTTTAGCTGACTTTCACAAAAGTTAAAATTGCAGAGTGTGCATAACTCTCCATGAAATGCTATATCAATATATCTGAATAATTTAACAATTGTATTGAGTTTATTTCGATACTACAGTCAAACGTTCTGAAGTAATGCTATTTAAGGAAGAAGAATATTATGTGCTCTAAGTCTTAATTCAGCGGTTTATCTGGACTATAATATCAATAAATTTATGTTATAAAGAGAGCGAATGTTCACATGTGCTCGTTAATTAAAGGTTGACAGTAGTCGCTTCTAACTCCTAAATATACATGTATATAGACAAATTATCTTTGACTATTTTTTAGATGTAAAGATGTCGGATTTAAATCCAGATATACATGTATAAGAACTACTGCTACAGACCATCATTCGCACAAAAAAACACACACACAGTCAATCTTTGTAATTTGTGGTCTTATTATTAAGCAATAAATATACGAGAAATATCGAAACTGGTTCAAAAAGTAACTGATCGTTATAACGTGGTACTACAGTGCTCCCTCCCGTAGCGTCACTTCCAAAGACCGATTCCCACTAAGAAATGACAGTAAAAGGCACACATACATAAAAAAAAACACCAGTAGCGAATGTAACAATTCCCTCAGAACAACAACTCCCTCCAAAGACCAACACTTTTTTCGCGACCCCGACCAGCGTTGCTCTTCGGAGGGAGCACTGTACTCTTGATGCTGAACCGGTCGCTAACACTTTTCTGTATGTATAATTATGCATTAAACAGGTCGCAGACAATAGTTTAGAGTAACGCAAGTTAAATTTACCCAATTTATCTATTTATACATTTGTATACATTTTGTCAAATTTTAAGTTACAGTTGCTTTTTCCTATGATTTTGAGGCCGCGGCCGTGGCCTAGTGGTTAGTGCGCTGGACTTGCAATCCCAGTCGCGGCAGGTCATACCCTCCTATACAATTTGACAAAAATGTCCATTTTCCTCCACATGTAGAGAAGTTGCCGGCTCCTTGTGGAAGGGTAAGTTAGTACTGGTTAGTATACAGTCCAGGAAAACTGGTAAGGTGAACCGGTCGCCGTATATAACTGGAAAATTGTTGAAAAACAATAAGTCACATTTGTGTTTTAGATATATATGTTTTGGTTGATGTTGATTCCTAAAATATTGCGGTGTTGGTTGTTTTTCCCTTGATTACAAAGAGTTCATTCGGGATTCGTGTTATACAGTCTAGCCTGTATTTGCGGCCACCTCAGAATAAAGACCATACTGTGAATAAAGGCCATTCTTTGAAAAACCGTCACTGTTTAGTAAAAACTAACTGACCTCCGAATAAAGGCCATCTGTCAATTAAGGCCACATTTCGTCTTTCCTTAGGATGGCCTTTGTTCACAGGTTTGTCTGTATATAAGATAATTCAATATTATCGTATTGCGGTTTCAAATAATAAACAAGCAAACAGCGAGAAATGTCACAGGTGTCACTTGACCCTCAAGTACAGTGCAACCTCTCCAAAGCAACATCCTGTGAGAATCACAAAGTTATGATGTTGTTGAGAGGTTGCCGCTCTAGAGAGGTTAAATTAATAATCAAATCGTACAGTGGGACAAAAGTATGCTTTTGTTAAAGGGAGGTTGTTGCTCGAGAGAGGGCCGCTCTAGAGAGGTTGCACTGTAGTCTGTGAAAATAAAATATGAAAATCCATCTACGAATAACAAAGTTACAGACCGAACAAAAATGTATGATAAAATTTAATAAAAGAAGATAATTTAATAATAAGTAATAGATGTATATGGTTAAGATGCTTATACCTTTCATTTCGTCCCAGCGTCTTTCATCATAAAATGTCATTTGGATAAATTCTTTACAATGCTTTTAGAGATATGCCCTCGACCAGAAATTTAAATAAATGGCAATAATATTAAAACAGTAGTCGAGTTTGAATTATGGTTCCCGAACGCGACACGTCATGACTTGCTGATCATGTGTGCCTAGTCTATTTAAAACAAATCAATAAATGACGACGCTAAAAAACGGACAATGAGTCCGTACGGACGGACTGGCTAATTGGTGTGTGCTAACGTGTGTTGTTGGCCCGCTGTTTGAGCTTTGTGGTCTTTTAGAACAGGCGCGAGACAAGCCATTTTTCACATAGTCGTCTTAGTGCACAAGTGGTTGTTACCACAAATTAAACGACATTCACGGTTAATTGTACATACAGCGAAAACGCAAAAATAGCTACCACCTCAATATTACGACCTTCTTTTCACAACGACTACTTATTTTCAGACCGGCTTTCAATAACTCATCAATGATTCAACTTGATAATGAGACCATCTCATTACTACAACTAATTTTTCGGGTACTGAAGATCGTCTCACTATTGAGGTTTTACTGTATTTGTACATGGTGAAAAAATCTGATGTGGAGAAATACAGTTGAAAAACAGACAATAAATCAGGACAACTCCTGAGACCTAGTATGTAAATCTAAAACAGTTACCCCCCCCCCTTTAACTTAGAATTTATTTTGCCGGGTTTAACGCCGTTATTCAACCTTTTTTCTGTTATGTACGGTCGATGCACCAAACCAGTTTTCCTGGACTATATACTATCCAGAACTAACTTACCCCTCCACATGGAGGCTGTAACTTCTCCACATATGGAGGAAAATCGATATTTTTGTCAAATTGTCGTTGAAGGGTATTACCTGCACGACCGGAATTTGAACCTGAATCTCCGGGTTACAAGTCCAGCGCACTAACCTCTGGAATACGGTCGCTGCTTCTAACTCTGTGGCCTGATCATTATTCTGAAAGACAAAACAAAGGATGACTATTTACTTTATATACTGGCCGTCATAAGAAAGTAACCAGTAGGTGATGTTGATGGAAAATAGCCAAAGCGCAAGTAATCGAGATGAATTAATTCTGGGAATAGCTGAAACATTTTATGATTTGGTTTATTGTTATCCATTATTGATCATATAATTTCTGTATACAATTAAATGTCAAGGTCAGCATATTAGGCCAAAATAAAATAATTTTTATGATGGTTACTTTCTTATGACGGTATGAGTTCCTGCATCGTGATTTCCATTGTGTTTGATAAGGCTAGAAATTGAATAGTCATGTTTGCGACTGCTTGACCAAAAATAGAGTTGATAGGGTTGTAAAATCTTTCTCCCTATTTGTTTTTTTTCTAATAATACCTGTCGCACCTTGGAGGTAAGATTCCCTTCCTGGTAGTTTCGCACTTTGGAACTTGCTGTTAGAATGTTTAGGATCGGAGCCAGAAAATAGGGGCAGTCGGATAACCATAAATACAAACTGTTTTTTTTCCGGGCCTTATTGTTCGACGTGATTAGTTTCCTTCGTCAAAAAGAAATTAGTAAAGAGGAATATACGATGTCTCAGAAGCAGACGATTCAAACATGGACAATTTAAAACACTATACTACAGATGGAAGCTAATTAACTTTATATAATACACGCATATTCATTTTCAACACAACGTGCAAACTTAACAAAACTGTTATATTCCCAAATGGTAAATACTAGATCATGAACTGAACCCCTACTTACCCTACGGCTAGCATCAGAGAACAGGGCACCAGTTTATGTAATTTAATTCCCGGATGATTTAGAACGGATCCGTAAAACTAACTAGCTCAAAATCAAGACATGTACATGTATATGTAAAAGCCTACAAAAATATGGCCAACTTTTAAACTTGTTATGCAATAATGACATCAACGTCTACTTTCAGAAATTACCCGTTAAGGAAATAGCAATTTTTACTTAAATGAGATAGAATTCGACCAATTGAAAAAAATGCCTAGTCGTACCATGCACTCCTTGTCCTAAACAAACAATGACAGTGATGACATGCATTTTTAACCATCTATTTTATCTTCCTAGTTAATCAATAGTTTTCGATGATTTATGACGAATTAAATCAGTCATATATAACCATAATACGCCCGGACATTATTGTGATCAGATAAAAATAAGGATGGTCAAGAGATTATACATTTAAAGTTTGACATTTTGAGATACCGTCCATGATTCTCATTGTCAATCACAAGCGCCTATCCTGTAATGTGTGCGTGTGTCTGTCCGTCCGTGTAAGTAACCATTGAACTCGAGGTTATAGCTCGCTCATTAATCTAATTATATTTACTGTAACATCATTTAACGGCCACTTCAATAACAGGACGTCTCATTAACGACTTCATATTTTTCGGACTAATTTCCAATAAATCCTCTATACGCCAATTTGATACTTAGACATGCTCTCTATGAAGACTTTTTGTGCAAATGATGGCCGTAAAGTCGATGCAGTATTTTATTTCTAAGTGGTTGTGTAAGTCTCGGCTACGTTCCGCTTACAAGCTGTTAGTTAATCGGATCACCTCTATATTCATGTTTTAACGAAGAAACGGAAACACCCGAAGTCACCCGATTGATTCTGTCTGTTATCGAAAATCTAGATAATTAAGTATGTTATATTATGTTAAATAAGAATTTACTCGTTTTTTACAGTTGATTTCCCTTTTTGTATCATAATAACTTGTACTTGACATTTGATTATCTTACTCCAGGAACAAAATGATGAAAAATGTTAAAATTTCCAATTTGATCCGATTGCCCGAATAACCGAGCAATGACTGCAGTACTCGATACCATCCCTAGGCATAAAAAAGGTTTGTTTCAAATTACCAACCCGACCCAATATTTTACCTGCCGACTCATATGTTTTACGGCATCCAAATCTTAGTGCTATATTGTAATTTTCACAAGTCATTAATATTACAGTGTTGCCGATATATGTAAAAACCTAAAAATATCCCTATCTACCGACCCATAGTTTTGGGGCACGTAACCGGAAACAAACCTTTGTTTGTTTTGGCCTTAGTTGTTAATTTATTGAATCTGTTTGAAGGCAGAGCACTTGGTCCCTTGTTTGTTAGTACACAAGACATATTTCCCTGTCGGCTAGTGATTTAAGTTGATTGGGCAGCAATAATGGAACTTTTTAGCTTATATACAACCTTGAAATTTCCCCCGGATATTAATTTACTTGCTCGTCCATTCTGATATTAATAATTCTACTGATTTATTGTACGAACACTCGTCAGTTTCTTTAATAACACCACTTTACAATGCACGGAATGTGGACATCTTGTCTCATTTACTATCAGCATAAAAGGGAAGACCAGATAAGATCCTGGTGTGTTTTATCGGACGTGGAATTTGTTCTTAAGTTCAAACGTAGTGTGATGATGTCATAACGTGCCAGCTTAAAATATAAAAGATTGGCAAAATTTCATTTGCGCTATTTCTGTGTACGTCCTTGTGGTATAACTCAAAACTTGTGAGATTTGTAATATTAATATTAAACTTCAAATGGAATCCAGGCATTATATATTGTTTATTTGTCTACTATTTACGCACGTTTTAAGTTTCGGCATGGGAGCTACACTTGCACCAAAAGACATTAAAATACCTGAGAGTTTACTAAATCTTCTAGACTCACAAGGTATCCTGAATTTACCTGATCTCAGTAATGGTGTATGCGGAAACAAAACTTGCGGAAGATACAGGTGAGTTGTTTTATGTATCAGGACAGAGCAGGGACCAGTTTCATAGACATATCTCAGTTAAGATCGCATATTTTACACTCAAAAGTCTTGCCATCTATTGTATAACGTTAATGACTTTTTTCTGCTGAAATATTTGGCATTTTTATGCAGCTGTGAAAAAGTAAGAGCTACGTTCCAACAAATATATCATTTTCCAGTTTGGAAAAAAGCCTGAAATAGCAACATTTGTTCAAAAAACGGTTTATACGTTCTCTGAAGTAATTTACCCGACAGGAATGAAATCAAATCATACGAGCATAGATGATGAGTCAAAATATTTAATTTCTCGAGCAGGGTGGTGCGTTTATTTAGAGAGCCTTTAGCAGGAAATATTCAGTTACTATTTTACATTTCAGTTACAAGCGTATACTATCAACGTACAGAAACTTATTTCAAACATCAATTAACATCTCTAACCTTCAGAACGTATACAACGGTATGGATCTGGATCCATCTTTGAACAACTCATCTGAAAGAATGGACAGAACAAAAATATACACCGACATCTCTTTATGTTGCTCAACGTAAGTTTAGATACTATCAGACCAGAGTTTGCAGCCACCTCCGGATAAAGACTATCCTTTGATTAAAGGCCATTCTTTAAAAAACCGTCATATAGAATAGAAATTGACTTCCGAATAAAGGCCATCTGCCAATGTCTATAAAAGCCACATTTTGTCTTTCCCAATGGTGGCCTTTGTTCACAGGTTTAACTGTGATAAAATAGTCCATGTATAGATTAGTTATCTTTGGTCTAGACTGTACGAATAATTGCTTTTTCATTGGTGAGCTTTATTCGTATGTTTGACTGTTAGTAATTTAATAGTTCATAAACACATTAACTACGCTGATTGTGTTTTTACCGTGAGTTGACCTTATACACAGATTATTACTTAATAAACTGCTTATGTTTAAATGAATTTGAAGTCAAAGTAAGTGACTTCCGTAACTTAAATAATATTTGTGTTTGTTTCTACGTTTGTTTCAGTACATAACAAAATAAATTTTGAGTGATAAACAAAATTAGTTTTCACAATCAGATGATAATTTAATTAAATGAGTATTGATTTGGAACCTCGTTTCCGGTGTTCAGATCAACGACTCTCTGCTAATAGCGAGGGGCTCCAGCGGGTCCCTAACTTTAGAAGAAGAAGAAACTACAGATCAACTAATCTGTGCCGATTATAATCAGATCCTTAAAAACGAAAATAGGGTCACTCGTCTTTACGAACGAGCGGTCTCTTTTCACAGAGGGTATTAAGAATGTGTAAATTGCTGTATATTTTCAGCAAGATTGAGCACTTTTCCTATAAAACAATGGTGAATATCTTCGGTGAAGAAAGAACGATAATTCAGCTAGAAGATAATGACCCACCATTTTATCAATTTATTCCCCAAGCTAGCTGTTTGTAAGTATGACAATTCTTCAAGGTTTATATGACTTTACACTATTTGTATGCCGTGATTATATCTAACAACACGAGTGTTCGATAGTTTATAACAGGGGAGACCACCTTCTGAACCGGATTTCGGAATAAGGGTTTAGGTACGGAGTCCTTTCAGAGGAATTTAGAGTTTAAATTCATTGGGCGTTTAACTTGAAACATAATGACTGATGCGTGGAATTTAGGGATAACCCGTTTACAGAGGTAAATTCTATAAGGCCTAAGCAAAAGAAAGGTTTGTTTCCGGTTACATGCCCCCCCCCCCAAAAAAAATATGGGTCGGTAGGTAGGGATTTTTTTATTTCATGTTTTTTTTTGCATACATCGGCAATAGTGTATGGGAATATGTGCTCTGTAATATTAATGAGTTGTGAAAATTACAATATAGCACTAAGATTTGGATGCCGTAAAAACTTTCCTAAAGGGAAAATCAGGGCCCGAAATATTGACCGATTTTTAGAGGAATTGATTGAAAATAGAAATTTTCGTCATATCAACATAATGATATGACATGCAACTATGACCTATTTTAATTCGTTCATCTAATATAACATGAACTTTATATTGCAGATCTGCTGGAAACTGTTCCGGGAAGTGCGTATTGCAAAGTATGGTCATTATGTTGCTGGCGATGGATAATAAGGGTTTAATACAGTTTGACTCATTTTCTATACCCGGGTACTGTACATGCAAAAATGTGTATAAACGTTCTTTCACTACTGAGAGGGTCTTGTAGGGGCAAACAAGCGGGTTGGCTTTCTTATACTGATGTGAGGGTATTGTATGTGTGTTAACTTTCTTATACTGATGTGAGGGTATTGTATGTGTGTTAAATTTCTTATACTGATATGAGGGTATTGTATGTGTGTTAAATTTCTTATACTGATGTGAGGGTATTGTATGTGTGTTAACTTTCTGATACTGATGTGAGGGTATTGTATGTGTGTTAAATTTCTGATACTGATGTGAGGGTATTGTATGTATGTTAACTTTCTTATACTGATGTGAGGGTATTGTATGTGTGTTAACTTTCTGATACTGATGTGAGGGTATTGTATGTATGTTAAATTTCTTATACTGATGTGAGGGTATTGTATGTATGTTAACTTTCTTATACTGATGTGAGGGTATTGTATGTGTGTTAAATTTCTTATACTGATGTGAGGGTATTGTATGTGTGTTAAATTTCTTATACTGATATGAGGGTAATGTACGTGTGTTAACTTTCTTATGCTGATGTGAATGTAGCAGCAATGCTTTCCATGGCACGATGTTGAGCCCAAATTAAGCAAGAACTGTGTAAAGTTTTTTTGTCGTATTTAACTTCGTCTATAACATATCTCAACTCGTCCCCCGAATCACTAGCTTATGACTGGTGAACTTTGGACTTTGTAAGAAGTTGGAAAGAAAATAGACTTGCACAACATGTTGCAGAGGTTAATAAAAAGTTTCAAACAGTTTTACTATTTCCCATAATGGATCAAAGTAAGAAGCATTACTATACCATGTAGACAAGGTTTTGAAATCGGGAAACTCCGGAGATTTCTGTATTTTCTTTGAAGAAGATGTCATATTGATTTAATTTGAAAATGATCGCGCTGACATTCTTTTATTCATTTTCTGTACTTATGGTTGCTGGTTCCAGAGAATATGTATTTGTAATTAATTTCTTTCTGAAGTGACTTTTTTATTATTTTTTGTTTGAATTATGAAATAATAAACACATTTATCTATTGCTATACATTGAATTCGAGACTGCACACCTTGGACCCTAGTGAAGATACACATGATTTTAATGGTCATGTGACGGATATTAACATACATGAATATTGTTATCAATTAGGATGTATGGGACAGCTCATATAAAACATCGCAGTATACGTTCTGTTAACCCTTTCGTTGCCGGGGATTCAATTGCATGGTTTACACACATTTGTCAACTAAAGGATTTTTCTAGAGGAGTGCTGGAGCTGGTTGAGGGCGGTGGTGCTATGCGGAGGGTACCTGGACCGGTATATCCGTCCCGTCGGCAAATATGCTGAAACTTCGGTGGACGGATGTGCCCGTCCTGAGTGTTCCGTACGGTGTTCATCGAGCTCGGTTTCTTGAAGGAGTCCACGGCAGGTGCGTGTAAACTATGAAGGTATACCCTTCCTGTAGGCAAATATGCTGAAACTGGGGCAGACGGGTATATCTGTTCTTATGGCAGCGAAATGGTTAAGTGTACTTATGGGTACGATGGTCCCTTTTAAGGCGTGTCATTTTTTCAATGGACGGCCTCGATTTATTCTAATGTATGACCAGTACTCGGCACGATGTACATCTGATAACAATTCAATATTTGCATTGAGTCTTAAGCAGAAATTTAGAAATGTGATATATTTGTAAAAATAACAGAAAATATAGACCCATGCCATCAACCGATTAATGTTCAATATGAGGGAAAACAATTTGTTTATTTTGAGTCATAGTTCGCAATTTTGACCCCATTATGTTAAAATGGTGTACAACAAAATGAGGAAGTACTATTGGTGTACCGAGGTCTGTGTTTAATTGGTCTAGTAATGGAACTATAGTAAATACCACACATTGTAAGAAAATAAAGACAAAAAATAATATTTACATGAACTGACAGAGCCCTCTATATATAGTTTCTTTAACGGAAATTGAATGCAAATATGTACAAGTGCTTATTCTTACGGTTTATGTAAATATAGAGTAGCAACTTGGATTGTGAAAGTATACAAACTGAGTATAACAAATCATAAAACCTTGATATGAAGATCACCTTTACGTAACAAATAAATTGATGTGGTCTCAACATCATTTTAAAATATAAAAGTCACAAAATCGTATTATCCGTGTATGCAGGGACAGTTTATTATTTTTAATAAATATTTTTTTTCACTGGGGTTTAACGTCGCACCAACAGGGTACCTTGGCAATTTTCCAGCTTTAACGGTGGAGGAAGACTCAAAGTCTTATTCCAAGGAGAACCACTGACCTTCTGCTTCCTCGCATGTGATTTATTCTCGTCCCTGGCGGAATTCGAACTCACGTCGATGAGGGGCGATTCATTACTCATCAGAGACCATAACCACTTGACCACACAGAGCCCCTTAATGCGTTGATTGTCCCACAGTGCACATTTGCTCAAATTTTCACATTAAACTTTTGTCACCAAATTGTGTGTAAGTTGACGCTGCAGAACACGGTATGTGATACTTAGGCGTAAAAAATGTTTGTTTCTGTTCACCATACCAACCCTAATTTTTTCCCGCGACCCTGGACTTTTTATTAGGCCCGAAGAAGGGTACATCTACCGTTTAACGTTTTCACCTTTCTGCACAAAATATATCTACAGCGGCTTTCAAGAATAATGTTCAACCCCCCCCCAAAGAAATTCTCTACCTAACTACCTACCTACCCTATTTTTAAAGCATGTAATCAGAAACGAACAAGTTTACGCCTTACTTACTTACACTGTACACAAAAAAGATTTTCCGTAAGTTCACATAGAAGAAAAAATCTAACCAACAGAAATCACATTTTTTTATTGCTAAATTAGGGAAGTTCTTAGAATAAATCCGAAATGTTGATCTAGGGTCAAAACTTCTCTACTTAAAACATATACATCGGATGTCAGTTTTAGAAAGAAATTCTATTTTAAAGGTTCAGGAAAACTCTGAATATATACTTCGGACATTTTTTCAAGTAATTTGTGTCAGGATTCATTGAAATACAAATTTCCGCGTTATTTCTACAAATCCTTATGTCCCCTTTTCCCCACCTTGAGAGAATCACGTTTGAAGTTTTGAACTGCAATAACTTTTAAAAGCGAGTTATGGGTTTGTTGAATTGAGATTAACCCCGTTTAGGATAGATCTACAAGCAGGTAAGTATGATCATTGTAAAGAGCTCATCGAGACAAAAAAAAGTTACCAAAATCTCAATATTGTCAAAACCTGAGTCACAGGATAAGACGAAACGTACGCATGATTCATGATTGCTGGAAAGCGGGTTTTTTCCATCCGTATTTTTCCGGATTGTAACCACGTTGTCTCAGCCCATTATTCCGGGTGTGGGTGTTTAAGAATACCCAGAAATTCGAGAGTCATCGCTGTAAATTATTATTGTCACATTACTTATCACAACGTATCATAATCGATGACAGGAAAGATATTAAGATGTGGGGATGGGATGTCAAAAAAGAAAGTATGAAGGAATCGATGGGTATTAATTCATTTGATAAAAAGTATAGGTGTCGGTTTTATAAGTTTCGTCAGCATATAAAGGATGGTATCAGGGAGGAACTCCTTTGTACTTGTTGAGTTGAAAGTGTCCTTGAAAATGGTAGATATTTATGAACGTGATTTATTTCGTTAAATCCCTCTCAATGAGTTTTACAGCGTGTAAGAATGACTGGTTATATATCAAACGGTTTTAATATCATTCGTCAAACTAATGTTGGTTTGAATAGACACAAGCATTTCATAAAAACAAAAATATGATAATGGAACATTATATTTATATTATGTTAATTTTCTATGCCGTATCAGTTAGCGCACACAACGGAACAAACTCGGACAGGACGGAGTGTAAGGACAACTATTGCGGCGAATACAGGTAAGCACTCAAGTACATATACTTTTCTAGTGACGTTTTTTTTCCAACACAATGGGTCAATATGTTGCAATTTGTTCGTACGCTAGTTTATCTCAATCAATGGAGCGTTAGGCCGGTTATCTGGTGCGTAAGTTGGAACCCAGGGCTACCACGGGTAACCAGATAGAAGATGCTGGTTCAGACACTGGAGTAGAATTAAATCTACAAGAGAATTGCACTGAAGTTACTTCTTTCATATCTCATCTATTCATTTACATCTCCTTTGCTTTGTGGTAGTTTTTTTCTGTTTTTAAAATTGTGCGACACTATATGATAATCCAAGACCACAGGCGAGGCCAACAGGCTACTGTAATCACTGGGATGCAGTTCAAAATAGGGATAGAACTCGAAATAAACATACCACTACGACAGCTTGACACAAATCACGATTGAGCTACATCATTAACCATTTTATTACACCTGAATAATATTAGCTGATTGAAGTAAGGTCAATGTTTTATTGAGTAGATAAAACTTGAGCTTAAGACACGTTTGTTATTTAACTTTTTATGGCACCTTGAGTGTAAACATTCCAATTGACATTATTATCCTAACAATTCACTCAGTAAATCTTTAAAATACTCAAATCAAAATCATCGCAAAATTCAGCACAGAAGCACTATCATTATACTTTACCCAACAGCCACTTTAATATTAAGACCTATTTGTTATGACAACCACTTATTTTCGGTCCGTTTTTATGCTCGATAATTTAATCTAATTATTTGATCACATCGATATTACAACCGTACTTTTGGCCGAGTGGCGGTCATTATATTGAAGGTATATTGTATTAGGAATATCAGTGATATTTAACACACGAAGTTGTGGATAACTTTAATGTCAAGGTCGTGATATTGACCACGAACACTTCACGTGGACAGAAACAAGTCATTTACGTATTAAATAATATATTGTATATATTTTATCTTCTTTTTCTTGTAGTTACAAAGAGATTTATAGACAATATAAGGGATTATTTCACACCCGGAAGGAAATCTTGGAGTTTGACTTTGTTTATTGGACTGCAGGTTCTGACTCAGAAAAAGTAGATGGTGGCTTGACGAAACCAAATAACACAACTATGAATATACCAGACGACAACTCTATTTGTTGCTCAACGTAGGTTCTTAACTTACTTGTTTTGTTATCCTTAACTCTCCGAGGTTAATGACGTACAAACATCCAGGGTTTTATGAAAACTTTTCAGCTTTAACCGCCAGTCAATTGGACCGCTTCCAAACGTACGATTTTTATGACTTCTGGTGGAATTCGAACTCGGCACTATAAAGGGCTAGTGGTTACTAGATTGAGCTCATAACCACCAGACCACGAGGACCCCTTTCGCCTTTTATTGATACCAATTAAAGCATATATGTGTGCTTTACGGCTGTCAGTCTCTACTTCCTTCCAATTGCTTCTCAATAATTAACAAATTGTTGGACTGGTAATACCGGATCGTGTTAACAATTGTCTGTTTAACAACTTTATTTATTTGATGTTCCAAAAATACCAGGAGAGAAGAGCAAGCTCACTGTGAGTCTTGTTAATTTAACATCAGATCAGATTAATTAGTGTAATTTTTCAAGAATCACTTTAAGAAAGGCAAAATATTTATTAACACCTACATTTGGTAAGTGCTTTTAGCCATATTTAATATTTCTGACTCTAAGTATTATTTCAAATATGTTATTTTTTGCAGACGAATTGAACATATCGCTAACAAGACGCTGGTGAACATTCACGGTGACTCAAAATATATCGTCCACCTAGTGGATGATACTCCTCCCAATTACCAATATATCCCTCATGGAAGCTGTGTGTAAGTTTTGGACTCTTTCTGAAATTAGGCATAAAATGAAATAAAAATGCAAGATTTCAAATAAATAAATCGTATGATTATTGCATGAAAGTGCGGAATCCTGGTGGGTTAATGTTGGGGGGTTTAAATGTCGTCGATTTCTAAATCAGCCACAAATTATTGCCTTTAAAACGATAATTATCGCGTGGTAATAACAACATTTAATGTGGACGCTATAGCTTTCCGTATGAAAGCGTCCCAGTGTGCGACAGTCTCAGCAATATGCTCGAATAAATATTTGTAACAAGCGATACAAAGTCCATGCTAAACCACAAATATTGAGCTTCCCAGTAACACCCCTAATGTCTGGACGCATGATTGTACATGGAGATATAATGATTATGCTATAAAAACAATCGATACATGTGCTATAAAAACAATAGATACATGTGCTATAAAACAATAGATACATATGCTATAAAAACAATCGATACATGTGCTATAAAACAATAGATACATGTGCTATAAAAACAATAGATACTAATGCTATCAAAACAATAGATACATGTGCCATAAAACAATAGATACATGCACTATCAAAGCAAAAGATAGATACGCATACATATCTTAATATCATCCTGTATTACGATTTCAATTATTCTATTTTTAGACGTACCGGAAGTTGTGAAGGGACATGCGTGCTGGAAGCTAAAGTAGTGACGCTGTTGGCGTTGGAAAGTCCTAGTACAATGATATTTGACTTGTTCACCATTCCTGGTTATTGTACGTGCAAAAATGTCCACTAGAGATGGAAATAAAATTAATATTTCAAGGCATCGGCTACTCATGTGCAAAGACTAATTATTTCCCAAAACCGGATTAAGAGCAATAGTAAAACTGGCTCAAAAATAAGAGATTGTTATAATGGGAATGCCTTGATATTAGAATGTAATAAGTAAGGTTCAGTTGTATAATGGTAATGCTTTTTAACTGAATTTTATGCTAATTTTCGATTTGAGTTTTTTTTTTGCAATTCACTAAGCGTATCTACATCAAGACATTATAACTCAATATTATACCTCGTTATGATGGAGACCACATACAAATGACGGTTGAGCGGATCACTTTTATATTCTCATCGACCATCTTAAACGGTCACATTGCGTCCATTTTATACTTGAAGACGAAGGGAAAATAAAAGTAAAATATAGCGAATCTACTGTGTTTGCCAAGGGAGATAACACATCACGCGACGTTTTTAATAATTTATGTTAAACTTTATAGTGAAAAGGACATCATAGTCAAATTTGTTTCTTGAAAAAAAAACACTTGCACTGCCAATTGGGAAATGCTGTTATTTCGAGGTTAAATCATTTGTCTGAAATATTCTATTGTCTATAATTGAAGGGGTGAGTGCATAAAGGGTCTATCGTCATTCAAACAACAAAGACGTAAATACCTTCCTGCACTGACCTGTTCAATTATCTTCAGGAATCATAATATATGTATGAACATGTCAATAAATATTGTAAAACTATTCATCTAGAGTTAAACATCACACTAACGGCTAATTTCACTAGAGCTTACACTGGTTGGGTCATTTTGCGACTTTTCCAGCTATAACAGTGGAGGAAGACCCTTTGCAGGCTTACACCTGGGTGGAACCATAGACGTTCCGTAAGCTAGCTTAACAGCCTCCGCACATGTGATTTTTTTTGTGGTTCCGGTGGAACTCACAGCCTCTAGTGGCTAGTAATTACTTATTGGAGACCATAACCACCCAACCACGAAGGTCCCCTTCACCTTTCAACGATATCGATGAAAGCCTGTATTTACCCACACCTTATGGAGATTTTTTTCTGGTCAGTGGTCAGGGGCCAGTAATTACTAGTCAGAGATCATAACCCCTCGACCATGGAGCCTTGCGTCCATATGGCCAACAGTTATTTATATTTTGTTATACAATAACATCAGACTGTATATTTTATGTGATATTCAGTTCATCTATAGTTTCTATAATAAGGATTATAGATGGGTGTCCAGCCGCTTTTACGACGCATGTCCACACCAGACCGCGTATATTGTTGCTTTGTGCTGTGGGTGCTCTGTTACACATGAACATAACTCAATAACATTTGAACATATTTCTTTTTTTATTTTTTCTTCGCATTGACAATAAGAGTAAGCATACTGACAATATTGCGCAATTGGTATAAAAATATACCCCTACCTTTAACCAATCCATACCAAACACGCATGCGAACCCATGCCCTCGCGCACCCACGCACTAAAACACTTTGCCTTGGGCTTTGAGTACAATACTTCGAAAATTGAGAACATAAAACCAATCAGTCCAAATATATCAGATGTACATAAAGATAGTATCATATCAATAGCCATTCTGTGTATACTAGTATACATTAATAATTACTAACGTTACTTGTGTGGAGGTCACAACATTGAGACAACTAAAGTCATGACTAGCCTAACGGACAATCAGATATGCATAGTTTGATACAGCTCGATTGACTGGAATGAATTGCTTTGATATAAAAAGGGATTTATCATTGACCCATTAAAACTGTCTACTATATAATTTTAATTAACATTTTCGACATTTTATTCATGAAAGAAGTATCACGGGAGCTGAATCGTAAATTGTTTTGTGAACTGAACACCAGCACGTAAGTTGTTTTGATCAATTAGTTAAGCGTTGATAAGATATATTATATTACATTGTTTTCACCTCTTTTAGTCTAAGCATAGAAATTCGACAATACATTGGCTTAGCCAGAAACTAATAATTCACACTACTTTCTTACAATGTACGAGTAATATTCTCAAAATTATGAAGTGATATAAAATATAGTACTTGTAACTGCAATTATTATAATTTATTATCAATAATTGAAAAAAAAACTAAATATTTATTGCCTATTTCTGTTTGTACAATGTGTTTATATTTCGAAGCTAGTTAGGGTAGTGACAATGTAATGGGTCTTGTAGGTGTTAAATGTGATCAATGAGGCTGACACAGTGTTCTGTCGTTTAGGGTAAATTATCGAATCAATTTATCTAAATTACATCATTAGTTATGACGTTAAACATTTTTAAATTTAAAAATCCAAATACGTCAACAGGATTACTATAAATAGGTCTTTTTGTTGATCGGTACAATACAATATTTGGGAGTCGATACTGGTCATTTTTATGTCAATTTAACTTTTGGACTAGAAATTGAATTGCGACTATTAGTAGACAAAATTGTATTGTGTGTTCCGTAATTGGTAAGAGGTCACTCGGTGATTTGATTAATTTTGTCTTGAATTTAAACCAATTACTAAAATAGAATTTAATTTTACAATTTAGAATATTTTGAAGCTGCGAAAATTGAGATGTAATAAAGAGGATTTTACCTCGTCATTTTAACTTTGAAATGAAGAACATTAAAAGTTGTTAAAGACGTGATCTCGTGCAGCCTGGGATTTATTAGGTATAACAACATTTAAAAACGACTTTGATGATACGAATGTATAAAATATTCTAATCCATTCTCATAATGGGCTCGGTTAGAAAACTTTGGCTTATTTGTAATAGTCGGAAGTGGGCGTGGTTAGATAATTTATTACTGAAATCACAGTGATTTAAATGAATGTACATATTCTTAGTGTATATATACATAGGTGTGAATATCGTCGAAGGAGAAACATTATGCATATAATATTTATCTATTGTCTATAATACATGTTTGTATTTTTGATTGCGCATTTAACTCTTAGCTTGATTTGTCTTAATTGATGCAACTTACCGGGAATAATTCTACTCAAGGTAATTCTCTATATTTTGTTTATATAACATTGTTTAATACGATATAATATGTGATAATTCGGCTGGGATGGATTCAGCATGGTGTTATATAATAACTCTAATAATGATGATGATGATGATGATGATGATGATGGCAATGGTGATAAGGATGTCGTTGATATGACGATGACGTAAACAGTAATTGGCAGTTCTTAAGATAAATTACCGCCAAAGGAGTATCCACTGTTAAATATATTTTAAATTGAACTATATTTCTAATATTTTTAAATTGAGATTTCCCTAATTTCGCAGTTCAAGTTCAAAGATGACTGTACCGTTTATAGGTGATAATTAAACAACATACGACTGTACATTAGTCAATGTTTCTAACAATTTTGCAAGCTAATATTTGATTATGCAAAAAACCCAATTTCTATTTCACATCGATATGTATATTTTGCATATCTAAAACATGTTTGTGATTTATTGAAATGATTTAAAATCATCGGAAACCACTGGGAAAGTCCAATTGTTAAAGGGAAAATAACAAAGATTTGTTTAAACGAAAGTTTAGTCCGAAATACAGAGCAATGAGATTCGAACAGTCATGTGGAAATTTACTGCACAGATAAGTCGAAAATTAAAGTTTTTAATGTGTACTGAATGCTCGTCGTTCGATAGGATGATGAAATATGGAACTATATATCTACCAATTATTATCATGGTATAGAAACTAGCGCAAGGGAGGGGTCATGAACTTAAGTTCAAACACCTCAAGAAAATGGATTCGATGAATATTTGTCATTTGTATAGGCGTCAATTTACAACAACTGCTAAAATAACTTTAATAAAATAAATTTACAATAACTGATAAAATGGCCGTGTTTAAAAAATATTCACTTTTACTGACATAGCATGCCTGGTATAAAGTCAAACCTGTGTTTGTGGCCACCTCCGAATCACGACCACCCTGTGAATAAAGGTCACTCTTTGAAAAAAACCATCACTGATTATTTAGAACAAAATGACCTCCAAATGAAGCTAACCTGTCAATAAAGGCCACATTTTGTCTTTCCCAAGGGTGGCCTATGTTCACAGGTTTAACTATGTAATGTAAATGAAATTTTTACTCAGAAGCCACCCGAATGTTTAGACCGACTCATTTTACGGATCCTTATTTTCGTATCGTTTTCCTTTGTCTCCTTTACTACTTGACATTTTTTCAAAGCATCATAAGTAGTCTTAATATTTTCAACATTTTAATAAATGAAATTCAGAAATTAAAATGGAGAAAAATTACCGTTCATACTTAAGTGATTGTATAGTGTTAGAACACAGTTCACAGTCCGAATAACTTAATCTCAGAGAAACACATATTTTTTAATGCTAGTCTAGATGAAGATATATGGGAAAACATTTACTCCAAGTGTCTCAAATCTTCTCAACGCATATCATTCACAAGGTGTTACAATAATGCCATATTTTACAGGCACGTCCTTAACCCGTATTGAAAATAATAACTGAACTATTTATGGTATTATTAGAGCGCAAGTTCAAGGATATTGTATCTGGGTGGATGTAAGGCAGCTTTAAACGTAGTCAATTGATCAGAATTACGAATAAGCCTTTAAGTTAAACATTAAAATGATAAAAAAGAATGTACAGTGAAACTTTATTTTGCTGTCACCTCGATATTTAGACCACCTCATTATACAAGAACAACAACAACTTGTGACCAGACCAGTTAGCAATATTTGTTCGACAATTCACTTTGATAATCAGACCACCCTAATATTACCAATATTTGTTCTACAATTCACTTTGATAATCAGACCACCCTAATATTACCGATATTTGTTATACAATTCACTTTGATAATCAGACCACCCTAATATTACCAATTTTCTTCTACTATTCACTTTGATAATCAGACCACCCTAATATTACCGATATTTGTTATACAATTCACTTTGATAATCAGACCACCCTAATATTACCAATTTTCTTCTACAATTCACTTTGATAATCAGACCACCCTAATATTACCAATATTTGTTCTACAATTCACTTTGATAATCAGACCACCCTAATATTACCAATTTTCTTCTACAATTCACTTTGATAATCAGACCACCCTAATATTACCGATATTTGTTATACAATTCACTTTGATAATCAGACCACCCTAATATTACCAATTTTCTTCTACTATTCACTTTGATAATCAGACCACCCTAATATTACCGATATTTGTTATACAATTCACTTTGATAATCAGACCACCCTAATATTACCAATTTTCTTCTACAATTCACTTTGATAATCAGACCACCCTAATATTACCAATATTTGTTCTACAATTCACTTTGATAATCAGACCACCCTAATATTACCAATTTTCTTCTACAATTCACTTTGATAATCAGACCACCCTAATATTACCAATTTTCTTCTACAATTCACTTTGATAATCAGACCACCCTAATATTACCACTTTCCTTGGTATTAATGGTGGTCGTGATACCAAGGTTTTATCTATTTATACACATACATGTACGACCAGAAATAAAACGTACATGGGACTAAGGCATGGTAATTGAGGATAAAATTCCTGCCAGTTCTGAAGTTTTGAAATGTAAACTGACGACAGAAATAATTACACGTAAAACAAAGACATAGCCGGGTGTAATCACCCGTCAAATCTGAGGAGATCTTATTCGAGCCTCGTTAATCTGTACCCTATTATCCAATCCGCTCTAATCGGAATCTCTTTAAACAGGACACCTCTCTAATCTCTCTCATAAAAGACCTCTCCATTCCGAAAACCTCTCTAAACAGAAAAACTCTGAATAGACAACCTCAATAAACAGAAAAACTTTCTGAGCAGAACACATCTCATATCTCTCTCATAAAAAACTCTCTGACCCGAAAACCTCTGATTTGAACCGAACACAGTAAATGGTCCTGATTTTTTCAACTGTACTTGTAAAACAAATTATTAAGATGATGGGCAGTTTGTAGACTGTATTATCTCTCTTATTTAAAACCTCGCTAAAACACTGTGCGGTCTGAACATTGCATTCGGATATGTGTGGTTTTACTATACGTGAGCACACATGTCATGTGTTTTTTAGTGACTTTATCATTATAGGTTTCCTATATATAGCTAATGTTGTCCTATCATGATGAAAATATTCATTCAAGTTTTAACGGAAAATTATCCATTTTTACTGCTATATACCACCAACTGAACCATTATTTAAAGTTCTCGATTTATTGTTCATATATTTCAGATAAGTGAAGAGAAAATGACTCGGATAGTTTGCTTGTCTGTATTTCTGTTCGTTAATTCAATTTTTAACTTGAGTACATCATCAGCTGGTTTGATAAAGGCGTATTCAGTGGACAGATATAGTTTCAAACAAGATGAAAACATGTTAACAATTTGTGAGGGGAGGGGAGTTAACTGCGTTGAACTCAGGTGAGTCTTATTCAAATTGATTTTTTTCTTTCAGATATGGAGCTTTTCTTTTTGTACGATTTCAAACACTGGAATGAAATACGTATGAAAGCAAAAGTTTATTTAATTTCTTTCCAACGACTGGTAGAAACCTAGACTTTAAAGGGAATGGACCGTATTTAATTAAATATTCATGTTTTTTTCTCACTTGAGTTTAAAATCGCACCAACATACAGTGAAGGAAGACCCAAGATTTGCAAATGGGTAGAACCGCCGACGTTCTGTAAACTAGCTTGTGATATGTGTCCGGTCCCGAATGGTATTCGAACTCACAACAGTGAATGACTTGAGATACTAGCCAGAAACCATAACAACTCGACCATGGATGCCATTCTAGTTTCTTTAACAACACACACTATACGAAATACCACACAATACCGCAATGCAAAACATTGATTTAAACCATAATATATCAATGTACTTCCTGAAAAGATTTCAACAAGTTCGGGTATAGATTTATGCATTGCGTAAATCATTACACTCTGGGGAAAAAATCAGGTCAGATTAATTTTCCGATTGGTCCAAACCTTGTTCTTGAATTCATTGACATGTCAAAATGTGTTTGCTTATTGAATACGTGACTGTGTTTAAATTGACATCAGATAAAAGTTTACCTATTACATTTTTTTTGTAATCAGGTTTTTTTCGGACCGTTTTGACGACCGATATTCGGTCACGTTGCCAATGGCAAAAAGTAAGTTTTTTTCCAGATTGCAAGGCAAAAATTCCCATTTCAAATGAGAAGAAAAAAGAAACAGAAACTAATATTCTCAATTTGTACTACGTGTTTTGGGTCGAAAGTATCGAGCGCGAATAATCGAGGGAGATAATCGCTGATTACATTTTTTAGACTGGTACACTACTCTGGCATTATTTTTATACAGTGTGACTTTTCCCAAATTTTGTCCAAAATGTCGCGAAAATTCCCAATTCCGGGGATTGGGTCTTGTTCCCAAAAATGCTGAAAGAAACCCCTGGTCATTATATTTCAGTTATAATGACATACACAAACGTTTTCCGGGTGTGTTCACCACTGAGGAGGACCTTATCACGAAATTAAAAGAATTTGAATCTCGCAGACATGATTTGCTTAGTTCACAAGGAATGACTTCAATGACAAGTGACAACGCATTGCAAGACGATGGTGATTCTTGTTGCCCTACGTACGTAACATTTTTATTTCAATATACAGTGCAACCTATCCAGAGCGGCCCTTTCTTGATCAACAATCTCCCCCCAACAACAGCTAGATTTTTTTTCCAAACGTACGATTTAACTATAAATTTAACTTCTTTAGAGCAACAACCTCTCAACAACAACAACATAATTTTGCTTTTCCCAAAGGGTGTCGCCTTGGAGAGGTTGCACTGTATTCAGGAAGTGACGTTACGTTCATAAAACTTCTCATCTTGAGTTTTTTCTCAAATAAGTTACATGTATTTAGTCTGTGATATTGTAGAACACAGTTACAGCGCAGTCCTTGTGACCAGAATAAATTGCTCACATTGTCAATGTTGCATTATACCTTCTTAGTTGTGATATTTTGTTATCTAACATGGCTTGCTCGGGAAATCATAATTACATACCAAAGTCTTCACTGTGTCCGATCTTTCATTATATCCTAGTTCTTTATAACTGTGTTTTTTCTGTGCATGAAAAATGAGCAAGTAATGTATACCTATCTGAAACTTTGAAATAAAATCAGCGGGAGACCGTTGTTTCCGTGCTATGTAATAAAAATATTATTTGGCTTGCGTAAATTTCATTTCAGGCATATCTCACACCACATAAATACAACTTTGACAAATATATATGGTGTTGTAAGACCGATTATCCATACCCCACCCAGTTACCAGTACATTCCTCATGGTTCTTGTGTGTAAGTATGCTTAATATAATCACCATTTTCACTAACGTCACTTATAACATCGTTATCGTCCCCGTCGTCAATATCAGTACACTCCACATGGTTGTTGTATGTAAGTACGTTTTATATAATCCCCATCTTCACTAATGTCACTTATAACATCGTTATCGTCCCAATCGTCAATGTCAAGAATATTGTCGCCCCAAGCTGCTTATTTGGTATCTTTAGAAGACCATAGCCACTATTATTATTTATTTATTGAGTCAGACCATGATCATTCGACTACAGGGCCCCCTTGTCATGCTGAAAAATGAAAGATATGCAATGTTTTGAAAAATGGTCTGAAAATAATTCTTCCTATCAAATTGCTTTGAAAGTGAATTGATATCTGAGCACAATTTTCGTTAAGTTTTACTCACAAATTATTTAAGAAGTGAACTATGAGAGATTGAAGCTTGTTACATTTTTGCACTAAATCGTTATTTTTATATTTTATGTTTTCTGCTTTATTTCAGACAAAAGTTGACCTCAAGTTGTGACGGCAAATGCTTGATAGAGCCCCTTGTACTAAGCCTGTTAACCTGGGATTTTACTGAAAATACATTTGAGTTTGATTCTTTCATAGTGAATGGTTATTGCTCTTGTAAGGGAATATAAATACACTATCAAAGTAGGCTCTGGAAGCGAGCTGTGACGGTACATTATCAGCATTACTTAAGTTGTAAGAACGAGGTGACGGAACATATACTTGTAGCTGTTGACTTTTAGTTCTTGTGGGTCTGATGCATATAATTAGGCATTTTTGTTTGATCTTGCTACCATCGAACAGAATAATGTGTGAGTTCGTAGAACTAACAAAAAGGGGCCTGGATACGAATAGAATATCATGTATCTAGTTAAATGTATCGACAGTATTATATTAAAATTGCATATCAGATTATTTCAAAGTTATTTTCTTCTTACAAAATAATAATATTGTATCTTGGTATAAAATTAAATACGGTCATTGACATAACAGTTACACATATACTAGAAATGAGATAATTTGTAAAGGGAAATAATCTGTATAAACCAACCTTGCTCAAATCGTGATTGAATTATCTCCCTTTATTTCACTAGCGACTGACATATTGAGTCTTCGTTTTCATTGCATACATTTTATTGCAGTCTTAAGAGTATGGTAGATATTTTTATCCAGTAAAACTTTGTTAACTAACCAAATGAAAGGTGGGTCACGTTATTATGAAAATGATTTTGTGAAAAATAAGTGCAACTCTGAGAGAAACATAATTATGAAGGCGGACCGAGTGTCATCACAGCACAAATTTAGAATTTCAAGCAAAATGCTCAATCCTGATCGACTTGACCCTAAGCATTGAGCACTGACTGTAACTTGTTTAAAAGGGCGGAGTCAATATTTTGCACGTAAGCCCAACCCCAATATCTCGTTCATGTTTAATGTAATTACTATTTCAAAGCACACACCCCTGTGTCACGGTGAAAGGAAATCAGTAGTTACATTCATTTCGTGCATTTGTAGTGCAATTGTCGTGCAATTTCTGACAAGCACGAAATCTAACAAGCGGCTCAAAATTGAGACAAATTTAGGACAATTTTTTAAATGGCTTAAAAATAGAACCACGGAATTGATGGCAGTTTTATTAAGGCGTGAACGTTCAAACTATTAGAAAGTTGTCATGGCTTTATTGTCGCGTGTAATAAAATGCGATTCCGGCCTTATTATTTTGTCATTTCCCATAAAAGAATGCGATGCTTTTTATGATCAGTCCGTCATCTTTGATTGTCTAAATCGCGACAGTCTTTAGCGAGACAGTCATATCTGTTTACTTCGGAAGTCCATGGTTTCTCAATTGAAGTGGAAAGGATACCGATTTTGAGACATTAACATTCATATTTAATTGTAAAGATAGTTTGTAGATCTTGGTGTTCTTTTAATAATGTTAGTGTCGCATGAGGTCATGTGCTATACAAAGATGATTTTTTTGGGGGGGGAGGTGTCTGTTAGCCTTTTAAGGGCCATTTGCGAATTTATTACAAATTTGTATTTGATACATACTTAAGACTTTGAAAACGCAGCACATGGGTCAATTGTTTTTCTCAGGGAAAGAAAGCGTATAACTAATGCACTACATCGTTCAAATGTCATGTACGAAAATACATTTATTTTGGTATCAAAATATTTGTTATTAGATATAAATTGAATAAGTAGTTGTATTGTATTTTAAAGTATGTTGCTACATAAAATGAAGGTCATGTCTTCATCGTTATAAATTGATAATTGATATAGCTATAGAACGAACAGCAGCTTGTGATGAAATATCTGCAGTGTTGTTCACGGTTCAAAATATAAAGTTCAATGAGCCCAAACAAACAAAAGTATATCACGACAATACTGGTTTTCCGTCATCAAGCTCAGCATTCATCATATAAATAAATACTTTAAATTTTGTTAGTATGCGTATACCTATATATATACTAATGTATGTATGAGTATATGTTTATGTCTTTTACATAATTATGTCGAATATATGGTGTGTGTATGTTGTCCTCATTGGCCAATTGGCTTAATGGATTTGAAAAATGAACTTGTCATTCATTGTGATACATGTTTAAGCCGAAGCCATCCTTCACTTAACAAGAACAAAACCTAGAAAATAAACAACAACAACAACAACAACACATACATGTATGCATAAATTACTAAACTGAGACCGTGGTCCAGTGGTTAGTGCGTTGGACTTGTAACCTCGTGATCCGAGTTTAAATCCCGGTCGCGGCAGGTCATACCCTTCTATGAGAAATTAACAAAAATATCGATTTTCCTCCATATATGCGGAGAAGTTGTCGGCTCTTAGTGGAAGGGTAAATTAGTACTGGTTAGCATGCAGTCTAGGAAAAACTGTTTAGGTAAACCGACCACCGTATATGAAAATTTGTTGAAAAAACGGAGTTAAAACCAGTGAACAAAAAAAATACGAATACGCTACAAGTGCGACTCTGTTTTTTTTTTAAACTGTATTTTATTGGTTGTTGGTGCGACGTTAAATCCACGTGAAAAAAAATCGATTTCTTGACAAAATAAGACCACCTAATGTTTTCCGTAAGTATATTCAATTTTATGATAAAACATGGGTGCGTATTTATTATTATACGCAGTAATTTAACGACCCATGAATTATTATACCTGATACATATTGAACACTGGATTAAAAGAGGGTCTCAGTAAACGGTCAACAATGTATTACGTATTGTTATAAAGCATTAGCGAAGTACGACGTCATACATCGCATGAAATAACTATGATAAAAATGAATTAAAACTTGCCACTTAAGAATATAAGAGGGAATTACACTTTTTTAAAATGCGAATTTAAAAATTAAATTAAAACTATGACAGGTGTGAAATATTTTGAATCTTTCAACTCGTTTTCTAATCTGTGATCCATTATAAATCTTATATTGTCAGAATAAAGAAGCTCAACAATTTAACAATATTCGGAGGTTGACATGTAAACTAGTCGCGAGCGGCTTTGATATATCGAAATACACTTAATAGTTCAATACGTAATAAAAATCCAAACTTTTCAAAACATAATCAGGGTGACTTCATTAAGCCCACCCATGTTGCATATTACACTATCCATTTTCATTATTTTATCATTGTCCAAAGTCTGTACAAGATGCAAGTTTTTTTTGAAATCGGCACAATATGTACGACCTCAATAACAATCTCATTTTCATAACTTAAATATTTTAATATTACGACAGAGAGATATAGAGACCAATATCTACAAGAATGGCATCAAACTTTAAATAATCAAATGAGGTATTATAGTAAATTTAAAACTGATTTTAAATTAGAAAAATATCTAGTGATAATTTCGAATGAAAAAAATAGAACTTAATTGACCAGATTGAGATTAGGATCCCATCATTTGGAAATAGAAAATGTTTTTTTTTTTGTAACATAATGTTGTCAAACAGCCCTAAAGTTATTTTTAATACAGTAAATTTTATTCAGAATGCAATGAAAATTAGACAGGAAAAAACTTTCATGATTACTGCTTAGTAAAATATGTATATGTTATCTGGTCTGTCACTTAAATATTGTGTTTATATTGTCCATGATTCTTCATTTTGCAGTCCATTGTTTCCTTTGGTCATATTTTCTTTAATTTGTAAATATCTATATGTTATCTGGGCTGATACATAAAATTATGTTTGATTTGTTCATGATTCTTCAGTTTACAGTCCATTGTTTCCCTTGGTCATATTTGTTTTCTTTAATTTATAAATGACCAAAGATATATTGTATATGCCGACATGCTAATAATAAAATAAAATGGTAAAAATGGTAAAATGGCACGACAAAAGAGATGTGGGTTAGTACATGATGTCAATCACTTTTGATCTAGACATGCTATATGCCTGTCAACTAGATAGAATGAATGTTCAAAGTTTAGAAATCTTCAAGGGACAGGTAACTGAATTTATTCCAAAATTACGGTTAGTTCACTTTGACAAAATGCCATCCAAATAGAATAATAAATTGCAATGCGACCCTTCTCTCAAACGATGAACTCAATTTCCACTTTATCTTTTTACATTGAGTTGAATTTCTAACTGTCAAACATACTTTACTCCTGGAACGGGGCCTCCATGGTCGAATGGTTATGTTCTCTGACATGTCATCACCATTCCCTCACTGCTGTACGTTCGAATCCCACTCGGTACCAAATTTCACATGAGAAGAAGCTATTCAACTAGCTTACTGAAGACCGATGGCCGAAGGTGTTCCTCCACTGTTATAGCTGGCCTGGAAAATCGCCAGATGATCTTGACTGTCGGTTCAACGTTAAGCTCCAGTGAAAAAAAAGAATACAAATACAATTAGACCTGTGAACGAAGGCTACCCATATGAGAGACAAAATATGGCCTTTATTGACTGCTTGCCTTTATTCGGAGGTCTGTTTGTTCTAAATAAACAGTGTTTTTTCAAAGAATGGCATTTATTCACAGGGTGGATTAATTCGGAGGTGGCCGCAAACACAGGTTAGACTGTACATGTAAGTGAATTAATGCATACGCCTACAATCGCTCTACCCAAATAAAATGCATATTTCAAAGTAAGTGCTGAATATCATTTGTTTATAGTCCTCCTGGTTTATAACCAAGCATTTTCAATGATTTTCAGCGTAACAAATACTATACCGGCCCAGTCACATTTTTCTATTAAGATTTAGAAGTTCCTAATGCCATTATCTCCAACCCAAGACCGTATTAAATTAATTGTTATTGTTACTTTTATAATAACTAAAATTGTCTTAAATCTCTCTACATTCAAGTTACGCTAGCATTCTCTTTCGCTTTTATTGTCTGAATAAGTTAATAATTTGTTACGTATAACAATCCAATATAACATACAATTAACTAGCAATTGTTTTATATGTCTGCGAAAAGCGCTTATGAGAACGTGTTATAGGCAATTTAGTTGGTAATTACAAGAAACTAAATTCAAGAACTTTATCAAACAGTTAACCAGTGTAATGTGAGTTGACGTTTGTTTATATCGCGTCCGTATAGTTACCGCTTGGTTACATTCATAGCGCTTCAAGAGTTACACCACCGTCTTCGCATTTCATTTTCCAAAACAGTGAACGGAAAGCCGACAGTGTTATCATTGCGTTCCACAGGTGTATCGATATCAGATCAACTCGAGTGATTTGACTGGTTACAGAATTACTGAAGAGATTTATATTGTCTTCAGACGTTTGTCTGTTTTATTTTTAAAGAATCACATTACTGCAAACACGCGCTGTTGCTTATAATGTAAGATTATCGTTGATTTACATAATTTGATAATATAATTAATTAATAAAATTTAAATACATACTTGTTGATTGGATTAAAAGAATCAGAACACAACAGAGACTGAACATAAACGGTGAGTTCATTTTTTTACTTTATTTAGATGATTTATTTTCGAATTTATTCAATGACTTCTTCGTTTTTTGGTATTTCTTCATTACCCAATTTGTTCTATTAAGTGTCTCGTTTTATCCAGAAATTTATTGTCGCAAAGTCCTTCATTTCTGGAAAAATGTTGTGCATATAACGTTAAGTACATTTTGTATATTTAAAACTGTTTGAATGATGTAAGGATTGGATACAACCTTTGTTTTGTAAATATATGATTTATGTCACATGCTACTGAGCATATTTTGGTCAGAGGCCTAAAATTCAAAACAAATTTGACTTGACTTGACTCTAACGATATTATCTAAGATCGTTTATTTCTTATTTTTCTTTCACTAGTATTCTATATTTCAATTTAATAATAAAATATCTTTAAACATGTTAGCAGGCCGCGACCGAGGTCCAGTGGTAAAGGCACTGGACTTGTAACACGGCGATCCGGGTTCAAATCCCGGGCGCGGCAGATATTTATTATTTGCACAATGTAACTCTTATTTGAAATCATCGTCCGTCAGAATTGTCATAATTATCAGGCTTCAGAGTTAAAATCAGCGACCGTAGTCCAGTGGTTAGTCTGTAGTAAATCCCGGTCGCGGCAGATCAAACCCTTCTATGAAAATTTGACAAAATTGTCAATTTTCCTCCATATGTGGAGAAGTTGCTGGCTCCTTGTGGAAGGATAAGTTAGAACTGGTTAATATACAGTCTCGGTAATCTGGTTTGGTGAGAAAATGTTGAAAAAACGGTGCTAATGTTAAACCCATGACAAAGACTTAAAGCTATTGGTATTAATAAATTACTATAAAGTAAAAGTTGAATTAATTCTTAAAATAATGTAAAGTTTTATACATTAAACGGAAGTTTAGATACTAATAACAATATTTATACATGTACACACATATATACAAAGAGTCTATACAGGTTAAATGTAGGACAGTAATAAGGGTTTCGTTATTTGAGGTGTTGAGATTTTAAAAAAAAAGTGACAGCTCATGTTGAACATAAAACTATTGATCTTTATAGACAGGTGGTCTCCGTTTTCAAGACTTTTTTTCGCATATTTGGTTATAAACTGTCTGTATATACATTTGAATGTACAATACTAATACACATATATTATGCATTATTATTTTATGTTTTTAAATTTGGCTACTAGAATGTTACTTTCACTTTCACTTCAAAATTCATAAATTACGTAAACAAACGAACGGACGGACAGGCGGGCTGGCGGACGGACGCATGGACGGAAATACTAACTAGAGCTACAGTTATTCACATTGATTTTCCTTTGATACTTTTAACCCCACAAGGGACATTTTCTAACCCCAAAAGTAAAAATTAATGGATGGCAATTTGTACGGAATGAACCTCATAATGTCAATGTGTACAGTAACCTTAAAACTCTAATGTATCTCTGGTCTGTACGGACGGACGAACGGACGAATCAAAGTGAATTATGATACTTTAATTTCATTTCTGTAATCACAGACACATCATTTTCAAAAAGACGGTTATTGAAAAGACACAACGTTGTACAACGGACTGTTATTGATGTTTCTATTCACGTCAGGTAATCATTAGATAAACATTACGATTATTATTATTATACAAAGACGTTTCATCCTACACAGCACACAGCTTGTCTTACACTTTAATCAGATATAATAACAACAACGTGGCGATGGTGATAAATCACGTTCTATGAAAACAAGTCTCAGAAAAATGTTTCTATTACTAAAATGTTTTTCTCAATGACGTATGAAACATGACAACTATAGGCACTAATGATCTACCAGTCCTGTCTACGTTAGACCAACGTGGTCCAATATATTCATACAGTACAGTACAATCTCTCCGAAGCAATACCTTTTTAGGAGAAGCAAAATTATTATGTTGTCATTGAGAGGTTGCTCTAGAGACGTTAAATTAATATTTAAATCGTACAGTGGAAGACGTCATGCTGTTGTTGAAAGGAGATTGTTGCTTAAGTGAGTGCCGTTCTGGAGAGGTTACACTGTATCATATATTGTTCACGTTGTTGTTGAGAGGTAGTTGCTCCAGAGAGGTTAAATTGATAGTTAAATTGTACAGTGGCTAAAAATCATGCTGTTCTGGAAAGGAGGTTGTTGCTCAAGAAAGGGCCGCTCTGGAGAGATTGCACTGTATTATGTATTGTTTTACGTTCTGCTCTCGAAATATATTAATGGAAATGATTCCTAGAAAAAACTTAATAAAGGTGACATTTTGGCTTTCTCAATATCTTTCTCTCTTGTCGTTATTTATTAATTTTACTTTTTTAATGTAAAGAGATGAAAATGTGTTTTTTTATTAAATATTTTTTATTAAATGCTTGACTAATATTCGACGTGATAACAGAATTTTTTTCGTACTTTATTGATGCTGTTGTTTTGTTCCGTGTATAGACATTTTATGACAAAACACTTGTAACTTAGACAATTGTTGTTTGTTTGTTTGTTGATGTTGCTATGGTTTTGTAATAACAGAATAATCAAACTGTCGACTACATCTCACTATTCCCATAGCAAAAAAGCAAAGTGTAAATTTTATGTTTGAATTTAGCCTTACGTTGTTGGTGAGGCATTTTCAAATTTCACCACTATTGATGTCTTAGAGCAATAACTTAAATTTAAGAACATTATATATGTAAAGTATGGATATTTAGCGATAATATTAGCTATAAACAAGACAGGTTACACACTGATTTCCACAGAAACGAGAAATCAAAGACCCGAATTTTCCCTCCTGTGACGTGTCTTTTTTTACTAATTTTATGTTCCGAGCGTGATATTTTAAAGGGGAACAACCTTATCTCCTAAGTTTTTCTATCACGTTTACGTTGAACTCGTTTTGAGACATTTCTTCATAAGAAACCTACATTTCAACTATCTGAAGTCATATTAATTTCAACACAAAGTTTTGTCCATAAATGTCCAGATGCTATAGTTGGGTCCATTAAGAGATCAGCAGATTCTAAAGTAAGATATGGAGAAGACATTTCAGGTGCGCCAAGTTTTGTGAAAATATGAAACACAAGTCCAAGAATAAGGCAAGAAATAACTGAATAGTAAATATCTGGAATCAGAATCTTTAGAAGCCGAGGAAGTAAAGCTAATCGAACAAGAATCATCATTTACCGACTAAGTCAACGATACTGCTACGAAAATTCAGGTTCAGAAGGAAGTTACATTGAAAACTCGGATGCTGAAATCGAAGACGAGTCATCGAATTGTAAAATTGCGGACAAGAAACAAAACGAGAAGATGGAAAGTTAAAACGATACTGTTGAAGGAGAAACGACAGTAGGAACCGAACATGTCCATATAAAAGAAAGTGTTGCGGAAAAAAGAAAAATGTTGAAAAGTTGTAAAAGAGAGTAACGAGAAAGATCCTCCGGCAGAAACTGAACAAGATCAAGTCATAGTTGATATCGTCAAAATAGTGAAAAGAAAAATAACCAGATTAGAATATGATAAAAAAATCAAGAGAAAATGTTTTAAAAGAAATAGACATTAATGAAGATGGAACTCATATCAAAACGACCAATGTTGATGTTAACAATAATTTGGAAAGACAGATCAACAGAAACGTCAGGATGGAATAATGAAAAATAATCATGTATAATGCTTACTGGCCTACACACTATAACTCATGAGTTTTATCCTGAAATTACTTTACATAACTTAATTTGTAAGCACAACCGAATAAACCATTTTTATTCTTTTTTTTGGAAATATTCTCTGACACAGTTGTCAGTTTTGCTGTATTTAAGTTTTTTTTTTCATTTTTCAGTTTTGATATTTGAATTGTCATTCCTGCAACAAAAGTATGTCCACATGTTATATATCTAAAAGTTTGTAAAAAGGTTCTCACGAATATTTCATTTTGTTTCGTATTAATCTGAAAACTGACTGCTTCAGTTGTTATTAAATCGTGAAACTTAATTCATAACGTAGGCAATGCCCATTTAGCATAAATTTGATATTTATTTTTTTTTCTTTATTGCAGGTCATTCCTGTAACATAAATTTTCCATCTTGTTACATAATTTATTAAAATTAATAACGTAGTATGGACACCAAATAAACCTCTTGTTTTTATTATATAATGGAGGTTGCGAAATGGCCCGACAATTTGTGTTGGTTATTTGTTGGTTATTTATACTAATAAAGCGTCGAGATTTTATGTATATGTTTTTTTTTCTTTCCTGTAACATAATTTCCATCATTAGACTTATTATTCTCATTCAATTTTCAGTCAAGGTAAAAAAATAGATGAGTTTTAGTTTTAAATTTCACCGAGAACGAATTATGGAAGTATAATACAATATACCGACCAATTCCTGTCATGCTTTGATCGAAACTTAATATTGAATACCTTGTTAACTTATATGCCTAACATTGATGAGCCGTATAACCTAGAAAAAAGAAATACATTATATGTTGATGGGATGTTATGTTTTTATCTATAAGAACAACTTCAACCATTTCTGTGACAATAATTAAAAAATATTGACTATATCTTCAACATTTATATGTTGCATTCTAGAAGTCGTTACAGGATGGAAAGTCTGCTTACCCCTTGTACTTTCGAGGGTGATATAGTATAAAAGAGACCTCATCAAGGTTGCCAATTTACAGTTCGGTAGAAAAACGTCTACACTAAAATATTAACACAAAACTAAACGTAAAAGACTAACTTCATATTTTCGGATTTTACTGTGGGAAAATTGAAAATGCCTCATGTACTCGTTGTCTGGTGTCTGGAATTATGTCCCCTTACTAATGACTCTAAAAACTAACCCTAAAATAAATCATCAGTTAGACTAGAAAACATATAGTCATATTTACGGTTACTTGACCAATGCATACAGTAGGTAGGTCTCAAAAATCAGAGGGGGATTCGTTCCCAAATATTTTCGTACTTTTGAGTTTTCAGTTCGAACCTTAAGGGTCAGCACAAAAAGGGTCGGTCGGGTAACCGTTAACACAACTATATTTTTTCTAGCCTTGAGTATTTTGGAAATGCTTATATTTCCGAGAATACTTCTTTAAAATTAAAGGTTATATCTCAGACAAATCAAATGTAATGCCGCACTAAATAGATTTAATATCTGCTTCATTTTCTTTCATACTAGTAATAAAAACATAACAGTCTGTATATATAACACTCAACCATTTTTGTTTGTATTTGAATACGAATTTCTCTTTGGAATATTGTGGAACTATGCGGCGAGTATTTGTAATGTGCGTACAGTATAACCTCTGAAAACTAGGCAAAAGTTCCGGTTTTCTGAGAATTCCGGTTTTCAGAGAACTATGTTGTAGAAGAGGACAAATGGGACTGGAAAAAATCGTCCGAATTTCAGAGAATTTCAGTTTCGGAGAATTTCGGTTTTCAGGAGTTTTGCTGTTTTTTTAGTGATGCTATCGTAATATAAAACGGTACGGTGTTATGCCTTACGTTCAAACAAATATCTATCTAATAAATAGGTAAGTCACGAGCACAATGTGTACACAGGCAAATTGCTAGTGTCAGAGTCGATATTCGAAACTTTTCCTTAAATGTGTAGATAGATTGAAGTCTACTCGTTAGTATGGTTTAGTGGAAACAAACTATTTAAAATAAAACAACAAAAAACATAGACACAATACAATGTAATACCACATTCACCGTGTATTACTGACAAAAGTCTCAGCCTTGTGGACGACAGAAGCTGCTGTTATAATTATTTATGTCCATTACCAAATTGTCTAAAAGTTTGTGTTTGAATTCTCAATTTCCTCACACTTGGTATGCTAATAATGCATCTAAATATTTCTCCTATCAGACTCCTCTGTTTCTGGTCTAGTATTTCTATAAATTGTAACTAGAGAGGTATTCATTAATTTCTCGGCGCCAGAACAATATATTAGTGCCTGTAATGACCACGTTCCATGAAGACGCAGCTGTACAATTGGACTCTGCTTGTGAATTTCAAGACACATAAAATGATGGAATAAATAAAAAATGGATAAATAATGTATACATTATAGAAATCTTGTACGAAAATACATTATGTATCAATACATACACTTCAGTTGAATGATTGTCTGTTGAATAGTTTTCTTTCCATATTATTTTTCTATGGATGGAATTACATTTCCAAGAGTTAAGTAGCAATATCTGACGTCAGGGATCCAGCCTCCACCCCACACACTTATTAATTTCAGTGGGTTTTGTTTACGACAAAGATATACACAAAGTATTCTTTGATAATTTTCTTCATTACCTGTGCTGATGACAAATTCAACACTATATCAGTACTTTCTTTTAAGACTAAATCAGTACCTTCTTTCAAGGTCAAATTAGTACCTTCTTTAAAGCTCATATCAATACCTTCTTTCAAGGTCAAATCAGTACCTTCTTTCAAGGTCAAATCAGTACCTTCTTTCAAGGTCATATCAATACCGTCTTTCAAGGTCAAATCAGTACCTTCTTTCAAGGTCAAATCAGTACCTTCTTTCAAGGTCATATCAGTACCTTCTTTCAAGGTCAAATCAGTACCTTCTTCCAAGGTCAAATCAGTACCTTCTTTCAAGACCGACAGAAAAAATGCGAATCCAGATTGTTCATGTATACTATATCAATGATAGACAACTGAATACTGCTTGGTGGTATCACGTGACAAATGTGCGTGCAAAGAATATATTTAGTGATTAAGTATTTCCCATCTTTTTCCCTTTTAATATTCGTCCTATACACGCTCCAATAATGAAATGTGACATAGAAATGTTCCGATGTCGTATAAGCAAAGAGTTTTGCAAAAGGTTATCAGACATCAATTTCGTCACTGATTGACATTGGTATAATATGTTCCAGACGTTAATGTCTTGGTTACGATATTGGTGTATCAGTGTCCCTGATTATCTCATCTACAACACTATTTTCCTTGTCATAATATTTCAGTAGATATTAGAAAAAAATAGCGCGAGACACGAGGTGCCATGCGCGTTGACGTAAAATTGTCCTGAATACATGCATGCACCTTTTGCAACGTCTCGGCTTTTGCGAACTTTTTGTAAAACAAGAAATAAAACCACAATTTGTACAAGTTTTACAACTAAGTCAAACTAAGTTAAGTTCTTTCGTACAATACACTGGAGACTAATTATGAAAGCTTTACAAAATTTACAACATGATCATGAAATGTCTTTTTCACAAGTTTTATGAGACAAAAGATGATATTATTTAAAAGAAAATCGGATCAAATATTCAATTTTATCAGCGCACTATTTTTTTGATGGATCATGTTTGGTTATTTTCGGTAATGAGTTAAAAGCAAACAAAATGTAATTGTTTGACAGGATATTGAACAATTATGTTCAATCTTGACATTATGCAAGAGAAACCAAAAACATGTAGCTGAGAATCTGATGGAAGGTAATGATGTCTCATTCATATGGTTAGAATTTCTCTTAAGACGCTGACCGAGATATATGTGAGTAATAAGGAACGACGACTCCAGGTAGAGATTGCGTTGACACTCGTCTTTTTGACGCACGTTATGATAGTAGATACTACATCCCTAATATTGTGCGTTCCTGACACAAAACTGTTAACATATCAAATTTAATGTTCCCCAGTAATCGTTAATTCTTTGAGATATACCTTAGATATTTCAATTTATTTTACGAAACATTTTGAAAATTATAAAAAGAGTTGTTGCCCTTGTTGAAAAGTATTAATTTCTGTAGATACTTCATGGTGACCTATATTTTTCTTCATCAAATGAAATTGATACTGTGTTTTAGCATCTTTTAATGATGTGTTTTATTGAAAAATTGATTTTAAAAAAAATGGGCCATTCCAATAGAATTCAATGCAACTTTAAAGGGACAATAACTCAATAGATTGTCATTGTTTGGGAAAGACCATACGATAAATCATAAGAAGTATAAAAAGACAGGTCCGAAAATAAGTCTCTACAGTATAACCTCTGAAAATCGGACCCCTTCAGGACATGGCAAAAGGTCCGTTTTTCTGAGAATTCCGGTTTACAGAGAATTATTGATTATAGAATAGAAAAAAAATGGACTTGACGATCGTCCAATTTTCAGAGAATTCCGGTTTTCAGGGGGCCCGATTTTCAGGGGTTTTACTGTACATATTCATTTGTGATCTTATTAATGCGGTGATCTCTGTGCGAGGTTCTGCTGTATTTTCGTCTCTTTTGAATACCCTTGTATGTTATCTAGAAGACCTAGAGACAATTACCGATTAAACTTTTAACTAACATGAGACAAGAAAATCAGTGTAATGGGAACAATGTAACAATAATGGAAATAATACGATGAGGCCCTGGTGGGACATTCTGGGAACACCTCTCATTTTAAACCTCATAAACTGTAACACAACATTCAGACAAGAGTGCAAAGAAGAGTGCAAATTTCTTGAAAGATTTTACTGTTAATGAACTTTTAAATGTATTGCTGTTTTATGCACTTTAGTGTTAATATACTTACCGTTACACAAAGTATGTGACAAATCCTGAGCTGAACACCAGGTGATAACAGCCAGCACATGAAGACGAATTTCTTCATATTTCATCAGTACCAATTTATCTTTAACTTCAGTATAAAATAAACTCTTATAAAGACCGCATTTACTCTAGCAGATTGTCTTTATATACTACTTGTATTTAGTGCAGCTTCATAAAACACAAACATTGTTTGTTATTAAAACTCTGCTCCATCTGGTACAAAAATTATACAAACATAACTCAGACTCAAATATTTGAATATACCCCACCTCTACATTTGGAACTAAAGCTTTATATACAGCGTCTATGTAATGTTTTAAACCCGCTTTTTAGATGTGAAAGCGTGGAAACTGTATAAAAACAATGAATTATTGAATTTTCTTATTGCGTACATTTTGGGCCAAATTAACAAAGAATAATAAACACAATAAATGCGTAGTTACTATGCACGTTAGTTTTGTACGACAACGATATAAGACTTTGGCATTCGTCTATCAATTCACAGTTCCGATGTCGTAAGAGAGCAGCCGTGTACCTGAGGAAGCGCACGTAAAATGCTTAACAACTAACGTATATACATAAATATATTTCGTAAAATTCTCAGAATAGATGGGAGACACTTCTTCTGATTTTTTCCAGACGTGAGAGACAAAAAAAAAAAACGATAAAAACACTACTCGACTCTTGCCAACAACAGAATGATAAAAATAACTGTAAAATGCGATAACATGACATTATTAATGAATAAGTCGTTCCATCGGTTTCTTCTTCGGGAATGCCTCTGACATTGTCGAGTTCCCTTCATTGAAATCACGCAGTTTAATTAACCTGCATGGTTTGTCGTGTAGTCACGTAATTTATTGAAAATGTTAAAAGATTTCGGAGATTAAACAATCGTTATCACAATAACACGAATCTTGATTTATATAACATAACAAAAAGCATCATTAAGAAGCTTTATTTAGATTCAATGCCATTTTATGAGAATCTGGTTTGTCTTGTATTAAGTGGTAAACGAAATTGCTCAGAAATTATGTAACTGGTTCAGTAATTTAGTTGTATTTATAATTATTCTCCTCGTGCATTATTGATTGTGCATTTAATGACAAATTACCTTACAGTGCTTTGATTTTGCCACTTTGTTCACATTAGTAATATCAGAACGTAATAAAATCAATGTCTCTGCAAACTTTTTATTGATAAAGAAAGCAACAATCAATTAGCGTACTATTAAATACTGTGCTCTCTCTGAAGAGCAACACTTGTCGGAGTCGCAATAAAGTGTTGTTCTTTGCAGGGAGTTGTTGTTCGGAGTGAATTGATGAATTCGTGGCGGGTGTTTTTATTACGTGTGTGTGTGTGCATGCCTTTTACTGTCGTTTCTTGACGGGAATCGGTTTTTGAGGTGGCGTTATAGGAGGGAGCACGGTACAAAGACATTACGACATTAATGTCTGATAAGTTCTCCGCACTTCCAACATTGATAATAAGATTTTAATATTCAAAAACAGTTCTCTGGTTTAAATGGTAAACGTAACATTGTGGTGTTACTGTAAAGACATCAAATTGAACCAAAATGATCTGTCACTTATTTGCTAAACCTTGGAATAACAAAGCGACTGTAAAGGCCAAGATAACGAAAGTTTATTCACATTAGTGTAGAAATGATATTTCCACATAAAACGATCGAATAATTTTCCATTAGCCAGTAATCTTCTGTCGCAGAAATCTTAATTGAAGCATTTTATCCGAAGATGTTGATGAATATACAATGCAACCTCTCCAGAGCGACCCTTTCTTGAGCAACAACATCCCTGCAACAACAGCATATTTTTTCCCACTGTGCAATTTAAGTACTATTTTAACCACTCTAGAGCAGAAATCTCCCAACAACAACAACATAATAATAATGACGATAATAATAATAAAAATAATGATATTATTGATACATTATTGTGACAACATAATTGGCCTGAATTATGCATTTAAACATTAATCAGCTCTGTCTTTTCAACCATAATACTTTGGATTTTGCTCTTAGAAAATTTAGGGTTGGCGCTAAAAAGAGGATCGATCGGGTGACCGTAAAAAATACTATTTTTCCGACTTAATATAAATCTTCGGTTAACTACACTATTTTTATTTTTCCCGGTAATGGCGGTTTACTCGAGTTTATGGAGCATCTTTTGAAGGTATGACCGATGGATTCTCTCGAGGTTCAATGTTTTGTACATTTCACTCAGAATCTTTCATTGTTTTCTGTGTGAACAACAATCATGGCACGATAAGCATTTTATAGTCCTGGATTGATGAAATATGTTCAATAATTCATTACTTTGTCACTTCATCCTAGACAACATGTTTGTCTTAATCCTTTTTACAAGAAATCATGCATCAAAAAACTATATCCGTCAGACAAAAGTGTGAATGCTAATGACACAAAATTTTGTCATTATTTATACTAAATAATTCAAGAACTGGTGATAAAAATTATTTTATTTTGTACTCATCATTCAAGTATCAGCTCCCAAGACGAAAAATTGCTTTTCGACCTTGACATTCCGATCACATTGAACAGCTACTGTTACAGACATCACGAAGTTTAAACCATGGGTATTCGATTCTAACGCGGATTTCCTATGAAGAAAGTGATTGAAAATGTATCGCGGAGAAATATGCAATACTTTAGAGTTTTTGAAATCAGATAAAGGCGCTGCATCATAAATAACACAATAACACATGATTTAGAAATAGATTTGAATGTTAAAACTATTTCACATTCCTCCGTCTCGCATAGATAGAACGATATATGTTTACAATGGTTACTGTTTTCAGACACGCAACAACACTACAATAATAGAATATAGCAGCCATTTAATTAACAACTGTGACTAAAACACCTGTTAACAACATTTTATCAACACATTTTTCTCTGGTATTCAACGTCGCACCAACAGCCAGGATCATTGAGTGACTTTCCTGCCTTTTCTCTTAACGGTACAGGAATACCCCGAACGTGCGACTGGGTAGACCCCCTAACTGACCTTCCATTAGCTTCCACACGTGTGAAATTCGGTCCCGGGCAGGATTCGAACTCACAGAGGTGAGGGGCTGATAATTAGTCAGTAACCACCCCTAGACCACGGATACCCCAAAACATTATAAAAATACGATATTTAAGGTATATGCTGTGAAGACCTTAGAAAATATATTTATTACAATAACCTCATTATCAAGCTGGAATAGAGAGGTTATATAGAAATTAAGTGATCGTTATAATAATTCTAAAGTTAAAATATATCAGGCACGACATGTACTCGCACGCACGAACGAACGCACGCACGCACTATACCCTCCACGGAGATGATGTAACATTCTAGGAATAATAAGACAGCAGTGCACTTAACATCAGCCAGACTTCATATCAATCAAAAATGATACGCGTTTTTTGCGCCAGTACATTTTATATTAGATACTATGTTAGATTGAAGACGTTTATCAGTGATGGGCTTATCAGCTAGTTGAGTCACTGTTTTAAATTCATCCAGTGTTTGTAAATAGCTCTCTAATAGATTGAAACATTCTCACAGTGAAGTTAGTGTAATTCAATTTCGGTGCATCTTGAAAATTTGTATTCATTCTGATTGAGTGAATTCGTTTTTAATACAACTTGCTGTATCTTTTTACGATGTAGCTTGATAAAAGGCAATACTTCCTGATTTTGTGCAATTCTGTACTTCAAAATGTCGTTAATTTGAAATAAAAAAGATCTGCTCAATTGCTTTCTACTTATTCCGTACCGTACTGAATTCTACTGTTAGAGTTTGGTTCCACATGCAGTCTAACCTGTGTTTGCGACCACCTCCGAAGAAAGACCCCCATATGAATAAAGCCCATTCTGAGAACAAACTGACCTCAGAATAAAGGCCATCTGTCAATAAAGGCCACATTTGGTCTTTCCTAAGGGTTGTACAGGATATGAGATTTGACCTTCGAGGCCGGACTCAAGTTTCATAATCACGCAACCCGTTCTGTAAGGTCACACGCACGGGTTTCGTTTGCTTAATAGGTATTTTTATGATACAATGAGTTAATTTAAAATAATAACACTCGTACGTAATAATTATGTCGACGCAACGTGGTGTTAATCAATTAGAGTCCAAATGATTATTTTGAATTCACTAATACACTAAGCTGAATTTCTACCGAATGTCCACTTTGTATTTTACACCACTGGAAGAAAATCCTTGAACTCACTTGATTGATTACTGGGTGAACTTTTGATGTATTCTATTAAACATTAACTTTCTGAATACGCGATTTCTTTGTGTAGATCGATTGTAAGTATTGCAAAATAAGAATTCATTTACTAATTTGTGTTCTTCGAAGAATCGAGTTTTTCAGAAAAAAAATGTATATATATATATCGTATATGCAATCAATCATATAACAAATATATTAATTCTGCCTCGCGTTTTGTGTTTTGTCAGCGCTAAAAAGGTATATGCATGCTTGTTCACTGTATCAGTCCCAAAAAGTTCCGTCAGTTAGAGTAATATACCGATAGTTTTCTTTCATTAATGAGCGATTGCTAGGAATTCCACGACGAAAGTGATTTAGCAAGCCTTTCTGAAAACCAATTGAATTTTAATAGACAGATGTGATGGAGTGTCTAGAACGTGATAAGATGTGATATTTCTTCACAAGACGTGAAACAGTCTGAAGTCATTCAACCTGTAAAACATATTTTTGTTTCGCTCTTCACACCAACTTTTTGTTTTCAGGAACAGTATATAAAGGTGTATAAAACGGACAGACTGTTAAAAGTTGGGTCACGTGATCGCAAACCAACATTTTTAACAAGTCAATACAGATATTTGAAAATGCTTCCTCATGCTTGAAATATCTTACTTATACTAACGTACTGTTTGTTTAAATGATTAAAATAGTCTTCGTGAGTTTTCTCAGTGTTAAGAAAATATTTCCGCACAAAATAAAATTGGCCAGTGTGGGGGTCGAACCCACGACATTCGCGTTATTAGCACGACGCTCTAACCGACTGAGCTAACCGGCCAGGTGAATTATTTATTCGATAACAAAATATAGAAAATGTTGTTTAGAGTTCTTATCAGTTAAGAATTAGTACGTTTTGTTTGTTCATAATTAGGTAGAACACGCACCGTTTCACTAACATGAACTACGCTATGTACATACAATAATGGCGAATTGTATAAAATAGGAAAAAGGTATATTTTATTAAAATAAATACTAACATCATAATGGTTAATCTAAGCATATAATTTATGTAAACATGAATTGTAAAGTGATGACTGACACTGAAAACGTATAATGGTAGCGTGGCCGAGCGGTCTAAGGCGCTGGTTTAAGGCACCAGTCTCTTCGGAGGCGTGGGTTCGAATCCCACCGCTGCCACTTATTTTTATTACATACAAATTATTGTGATAAATACACATTAACAACACGTATACTGAACTTGAGTCCTAACTTCAATTTATAAAATGTAATGAATAGTATCATTTGTCGTCTTTTACTGCATTCTTTCTTACATGCTGACTCAATTAAAAAGTTGCAGTTATAATATCTATAGTCCGACCACGACCTGTGAATGGTCAAAGATCAGCTAAGTCCATTTTGAAGGGTCAGTAGCATTTCGGAACGTTTCGGTGGTTTTCGCGGTATATAAATAACAATAATAAGTTATTTGTCCGTTTTAATTGAGATTAAGGTTATGTGTAGAAAAGTAATTGTTCATTGTATTATTTACCCATATTTTAAAGAGTGGAACAATCCTTGACCTTTCGTCACGCCTCACTGCCCGATTTCTGTCTATATTAATGAATCATGGACGATCATGGACTTTACTTTGTGATTAATAAGTCTATTCAATTGAATCATGGGAATTGTAATTGTTCAAAGTATTATAGCAGGCCCCGAATTTATAAAAACTGAGATGAGCCTCTAAGCTGAAATCTTCATTTTGTTCACTTAGTATTTTGATTTAGATACACTTTTTATGTTTTAGTTTCAGTCCTTTTAGACTAAAAGAATAATGATATTACATTTATTCTAAAACACTCATTAATATACTAAGTATCAAAACTGAGTTCTGAGATCGATCTTAAAAGTTCAAGTTTATAATCTCGGACGCAGAATTATCTATCATCATTGAGTCACTCAACGATAAAAATGCATTTATCTTCAAGATAAATCGAACTATGGTATTGATGTCATTATAAATAATCAATGAATAGCTGTGATAATTTTTTTGTTTTTTTATACCATAGGTGGATTATGTCATTTATCTTGGATTACGAAGCTTTGGACATAGCTCAACAAGAATGTGAGGAAAAAATAAACAATCATGTTCCTAAGGAAGGTATGTTAGAATCTATTTTATACATCACACACCCTTATATCTAACTAATCTCATTTGGTACACAGGAACCAATCTTCAGGTTCAAAGGTTATAAAACTTGAGAATTAGAAGCTAAAGTCTATTTTTTTTTGCTTTCACTTATTGCAGATCAATATGTTTGTTTGTTATGTTAGTTGATATTTTGATAAATTCTCTCGCTTACAGAAGACTGAATAAAAAGTTGTGTAGTCGACTCCCTACTGACTTGATAATAATAAAATACAAAATTGAGATTTGAGCTTGAAGTCCGATCTCAAGTTTTATATTCTCGTATTTTGTGAATTTTATGTATTTTTTTTTTATTTTGCTTAACATTTTGCCTCATAATATCGCATTTCCTCACATCTGAAGCAGACGACTTTTGAAACATTATGACAAAGAAGCTGTTTATTGCTTGTAATGAGAAATGGCTCCTTTTGCCACGTTTCCCACTCTGTCAGGAGGAAATAACCCAATTTTCTTAAATAAATTTATGTTTTGTATATTAGCTTTGAATTCGGAAGAGTCCGCAATATGCTTATGACGAAAAAGGTGAAAAATGTTTATTTCCTCTGATATCAAATGCAATAAGCATAATGAGGAACTGTGTGTTGTGAACGTATATTTAAAAAAGAGCGATTACTTAAAATCGAGGCCACGTTAGAATTTTCAATTTTGGAACTCGTATTAAATTATTTGGAATATTTACTTTCCCGCAAACTGCTCCGTACATCATTATTATAAATACAATTTGGACAGATTCTTTCGGTATTTGCTTGTGTAGTACAGTGCAGCCTCTCCAAAGCAACACCCTTCTGGAGAAGCAAAAATTATGTTGTTATTGAGAGGTCGTTGCTCTAGAGAGGTTATAGTAAATGAGTAAAATCGTACAGAGGGGAAAATCCCGTTGTTGTGGAAGGGAGATATTTTTGCTGAGGAGAGGGTCGCGCTGGAGATGTTGCGCAGTACGATGTATATAGAAATACGTTTAGTCTCTGATACCAGTGTACGTTAAATGGAAAGTGTTTGTTGTTGTTTGTCGTACAAGTATTTTGTTACATTTTGTGGATACCAGTTGTATATTAGGCCAAACTTGGAACCCTATTGTTAGTCAATATTTATAAATAGTTAAGAATTTCCACAAGCTGCAATAAATTCCTTAGTTGCACAAGTTTAATGTCGCCAAAAGAACAATCAATTCTCTTACGTGACACTTCACAAATTGCTTTGATCTGATTTTAAACAATGACTAGAAAATGGTCATTGTGACCCAATTGCACGCAGGAAAATATCACACTTCAAAGAATTGTCTGTGAACACGATATTATTAATAATTGAGTTCATACACGTTATCTGTTGCCAAATATTTTCGCGTTAATGGTGCGGTGTCATTGAACATCTGTTTTAAAAAAATGATAATGGTTGTTTAAAAGTACAAATGTAACAAGAGAATTTGTTTTCGGAAAATGGTGAATTATCCGAAAAAATGGGTCCTGAAGGTAAAGTTCTTGTTATATGTACTTTTTGCATTTCATTACGAAATTCAATACAACCGAATTGGACCATTTTCATGAAAAATATAGATAATGAAAAAAAAATAAACGTACTTTTTTCACTAGTTTTAACGCCGTGTTCCGACAATTTTTCAGTTATATATGTCGGTCGGTACACCCAACCGGTTTTCCTGGACTGTATTTTAATCAGTTCTTACTTAACAGCCTGTATCTGTTTGAAATTTTAGAATTATCTTTTACAATTAAAGTTATCTCACTGTCATTTTATCTCGAGCGCCATCATTTTTGAGTAATAAGATACGATAAAAAATCGCCGTTCTATAACTCCACACTTTTTATAGGTTCGAGTTTATTTAGAAAATTCTGCGGAATTAAGTAACTCAAGCGAGCGGAGCGTAATGAAATGAACGTAGTTACGCTATTCTTAAGAAATTCTAAATAAAGGTCAACCGTTTTAATGTTGGCCCACCCACCGCTCTGTAATACGCCAATCTCAAATGAGCCCATTATTTAATCGTGAAAAAATCTTCATTAGTAAGTAACCTTCTTCGTGGGTGAGAGACCAGAAAATCAGAAAAATCTGAGCTATCTGATTGGCTTAAAATGTAGGGTAAATACTAACTTATCCAGCCATACTGCAATACAAATTATGTGCCATTATCATGAAGATGTTGGAAGTTAGCAAATGATGCAAGTATACAGGATCCGAGTTTATTAACTTGAGAACAGTCTCAGAGCTCAAATCTTAATTCTGTCCTCAAATTATTATGGCTGAAAAGATAGAGATTATTAATGTTTAAATACATATTCAGGTCAATTATGCTGTCACAATTATACACAATAATACATTGTATATGTGTATTATATCATAACTGTCTGATCATAATTATCTGTGAACATCAATAGACAAGATATGAGATTTGAGCTCTGAGATCAACTTTAAGTTATAACCTCACGCCTAGGTCAATGAACAGGTGGCTACAGCGCTGAGAAGTTCTCGTTGTACACAACGAACATTTGCTCGCGATATGAGGTTTCTTTATTAGTTATGAAAACATCAACATCAAATTTTTTACTCTTACATCATTACAAACACGTGTTCACTCTATGTTCTTTATCGTGTATTAATTTCATTAATTATGTAACTTATCCTCTTGATCGTAATGTTGAATTGGTGTACTAAAACACATTAGCATCATGAAAGACAGCAATTTTGTTCTATTGATTATTCATAACGCTCATTTAGTACCTAATTAGTGATAATTTGTCTAGGCGTCATTAATTGCAAGTTATTTATTCAAGGTAAATGAAATTGCGCTTCTTGTATGTAAGACGCAATATATTGCATAGAATATACATAAAATAACAACACGTGTAGTCTTTATCTTATAATTATGTAATTTGATAAAGTATTTAGTAGGTCTTGGAGTATCATGTTTAGTTCGTTCTCAATTAAATCCGCGCTGCATGACCGCTAGATGTCGATGCGCCGTTAAACACCATTAAACACCATTGTTAGTTCTTAGTTGGTCGTCGATGTTTTACAAGACAAATTAGAGTAAATCACAAATGTACGGCACTAAGGAAACATTATAGAATTCGGGTCGGTACAATTAGACCAGTACGGCATATTTAAGTACGCTATAGCACGAGAAGATCCCTCATCAAGGAAGTTATTTAGATCACAGAAGTCCTTGAAATAATGTTCAATTAACGGAATGGCTAGTCTCAAAAGGACAATCAGGCTCAGCGAACTTATTGATCAGTGGTCTGTTTCGAGGAAAGTTGACATGTTAAGGCTAAAAATGTCATGTTCGTGGTTACTTGACCAAAAATAGGGTAGGTAGGTCGGAAAAAGTTTCTTTTCTTTATTTTTTGCTAAGCATGCGATTCATCCAAATATTTCCTGACTTTGGATTTTGCCGTTTGAAACTTTATGGTCGGTGACAAATATAGAGTCGGTCGGGTAACCGTAAACACAGTTATTTCTCTCTGGCCTAATGATATTTATGTCAAGTTCATGGAGTTGAATGAAGACATAATGGTAACTCTTTAAACTCCAGTTTAAAGCACTAATGTCAGGCACATGGAACCATTTTGAGTGCGGATAATTGTTTCAATATTTTGTTATTTGAATTCAATTGTTTCAACAATGCCATAAAAACAGTTAATTTTTGATTAATGAGATTTTATATATAAATCACATTATTTCAGACTGCTTTGTACTCTATCATTTCAATTAGTAATTGATTTCGGATTTCCTCGTGTCTCCTCTGTCTGTTTAATATGTGTCTTGCCTAACAATATTAATTTGTGTCTAGCTCCCGGACAAAACTTTTAGGTCAAACTGCTTTGGCTGCCCGGTAGACATTCGGTATTTTTACCCACGGGGTAACATGCACGCTATAATCTAGATAGATGGATAGTTTATTCAGTACATAAGGCTCTGAGCCCAGGTTTTCACATAAAGAAAACAATTATAACACAATTTTTATGTATGCTTTATTCATTGTTATCAAAAAGAAATAAATACGAATTAAATTACTGGTGAAATAATACGTAGAATAATTACATAATTCATTTCAAGTCTGGATCAGTAAGTACGTGCATATTCTGAGTAGAGATACTTATCAGGTACATCATTCAAGTGTTATTAAGAGAATTACGTTGTGTACACAGACTGAATTACCATTAATACAAATTGGTGACGCAATTTTATGTAAATATAGAAAACTTTCACCGGAGTTTAACGTCGCATCAATAGCCAGTGACGTTTGGCAACTTTTCCAGCTTTAAAGGTGGAGGGAGATCCCCCCAGGCGTACACTTAGGTAAAATCACCGACCCTCTATTAGTTAGCCGGACATCTTCCACTATTGTGAAATTTGTCTGTTCCCGGACGAGATTAGAACTCATAGCAGTGAGGGGCTAGTGATTACTTTCAGAGACCCTAACCGTTTGACAACGGAAGCCGCTGGTTACACAATGATATATAGGGAGAAAATAAACATTATCAAATATGACAGATCTATGATATAATGATATTTGTGAGGAGAGTGTTATCCAACAAAAAGTTCATCAATTGCAAAATAATTGAACATTGTAAATTGAAGGGTCTCAGTTCAAGAGAATGGTTTAATTAAATTGCAACTATAGTAAAGCATTTGTTTGTGAGTTACATTTGTTTTTATTCCAATGTATATATCATTTGTATCAATACAAATGCTTAAGACGATATGTATAGCTGTATTAAGATTACTTTGGGCCGAATTTTTTAACGTCCATCTTATATTTCATAGCACACTTAGTTGATTACAAGGTGAACTTTTAACATTTTCAATCCATAATTTTCTTTGAATATTTCATTTCTTAGTGTATATCGCTTGTAAGTATTATAAAACATAAGAATTAATTCGCTTATTTGGATTCTTCCGACAACAATTTTGCAGTTGTATACCTCACCAGTTTTCCCGGACTGTATACTAACCAGTACTAATTTATCCTCCACAAGGAGCAGGCTACTTCACATAAAGAGGAAAGTCCATATTTTTGTCAAATTTTGATAGAAGGGTATGACCCGCCGCAATAGGGATTTGAACCATGATTGCCGGTTACAAATCCAGCGCACTTATCACTGAACCACGGTCGCAGCCTTTTATAAGGTAGATATTTAAAAATTCGACTCAGTGTATATGCAGAACTAGTTTTTAACCAGGGGTCCAATTTAATATAGAACTATTTTAACGAAAATTATTAACCCTACTTCAAGGTAATTTTGACCCCGAGAAAAAGGTCTAGGCGACGAAAAAGAGGCCGCTGAAGACATTAAAATATATGGTCGATCGTGATAACCCAGAGCTACAGCAACTTCAAACTATTTTTCCATTGGAAATAAGTCTAATACATTTCAATATATCTTATATTTTATTACAGATACCATAAACTAGGCTTTAAAATACCTGGTGCTATCTATCAATAGATTCATTATATGTAAGATTTTTTTATCAATACTTGAATACAGCAGGTCGTTCGGAAAAATCCTTTTTAAAGTTTTGAATTATCGCTAAATCATAGTCTTGATTCCTCGCTTTAAGGCAAACTTTATGGTAAGTTATCATTTATAAATCATTGTTAAATTACTTTGTTTTAAATGACGCAATCATAAATAATCCTTATTGAAGTGTAAATGCTTGACTGTACACTAGAGGTTCTGAGCGATTGTCGTAAATCTCCAGTTTTTGATTAAGATTTATAAACATTTCTTGCCTATAAATATTTAATGCATTCTTTGTCAAGTGCTAAAGCATTCTGTTACATAACACGTTTATAAATACCAAACCGTTTACTCAACAATTTGTATTTGTTGATACGAAATGATTGTCTGATAAATTATACCGAGTTTTTTGTAATTATATATATATATATACTCGTGTTTCCGGTTACCCAACCGGCCCTATTTTTCGGCGCCGTTTCTAAGGTTTTAGCGGCAAAATCCAAAGTACGAAACTATTTGTTGACGAATCATCACCGCTTGGTTCCAGCGAAAGCTGTTTGGAAGTAAAACGTGTTTTTCTATCTACCATAAACAATTTTTAGTCAAATAATCCTATATATCTCTTCTTAGTCAGATCATGTTTTTGTCAACAATTTCCGATTAGCTAGATTTTCACTCCGCATTTTTTAGTCTTTTTGGAGATTGCGAAATGAGTACCCCACCCATTATCCGCCTATCTTTTGTCTAGACAAGTGATAAACTTTAAATAAGAAAGTCTTCCTGTTGGGTGTGAGAGCCATCATGGTCGGATTTTACACAGTAAATTCAATGTGGTAACCCATAAAATATGCAACGTACGCTACAGGTACTGATGAATGCTACGTGAGTTAGGGAATTATCAATCTTATCGATGTATGTAGCGTCATAAAATTGCAATAATATGCTATTATACCTCATAAACATGGTATCATAATGTGATCATTTACATTATAATCTTAGGTGATAAGACCTGTTGTATTAAACAAGGCTTTATATTTTAAAATAGTTAAATGTTTTTGACATGAAATACTTTATCTCTCCCTTGCTAATAATAAAACGATGGTTCTTTTGGAGGCATGAATATTGCGGTATTATAAAACATACGTCAAAGTGGAAAACAAGTTTTTTATGCAGCAAAAAACTCTGAAGCGTGGTACCTCGCATGCATGTAGCTATTATAAAAATGCACCACATGTGTTGGTGGTATATGCAATGGGTTTATATGAACATGAGTTGTTTGTGGGATGTGGAGGAGCGAGTTTGTGCTCTTAATCCAAGAACTTTGTTTAGGCGATAAATTGCCATACCATAAATAAAGATATTAAGCAATAAGACGCACGCGAACGATTAAAAATATCTTGCATACATTTTTGGGTGGTAGGATTCAAGAATCTTCTACTATTTTTCCAATTCTAAAACGCCTCCATGGTCGAGTGGTTATCGTCTCTGACTTGTAATCACAAGCCTTTCCCTGCTATGAGTATGAATCCCACCCAGGACAAGAACAATTTACATGTGAGGAAGCTGTCCAGCCGGCAAATGAAAAATTGGTGGTTCTACCCACTTCTTCCACTGTTAAAGCGGAAAAATTGGCAAATGACTATGGTTAGACCCCAGACAAAACATGTCTTAGAAACAGCCACAATATTTATCTTGTGTTTCACGTATCCTGATGTTTATGATTCACTGATGAAGTGACCGTTCCTTGTAAATAAATGCGGAAAATGCACATTACGATTTATCTGATTCACCTCGTTGTATTGTCTACACAGCTGTTAAATGACTCGTATAGACAGGCGTATTGGTTTGATATTGCGATCAAAACTCAGCAGCTTCAAATATCTGATCTCTAACTTAACGGCTGCGAACCTGGGTGTGTATGTGTTAGTTTAGTAACAGTATAACATTTCAGAGTAAATTCTGAATATTCTCGAAGACATAATGTCTGTGAAATTTTATGGGGAATAAAATGTTCAAGATAAATTTAAGTCTGTAAGTTTTGCATTCATTAATGAAAAGAACTGTTATATTTTCTTAATGATTAATGACTCATTTATCTAAAGATTCAAATACTTACACATGTACGTTAAAACCTTTTTAATTCGAAAACTCCTCCCTCCAACCCTAAAACCACTCTGATCCGAAACCTCTCTGATCCGAAACCTCTCTGATCTGAAAAATCTTTCATCCGAAACATCCCTCGTCGGATATCATTTTAACTGAGAACTGTGATATCCGCATACCTCTCTAATCCGAAAATCTCTCTTATCCGAAAACCTCTTTGAACCAGAACCTCTGATCCTAAATCGCTAAGATCCGTTCATTACAGTTTTGTTTAAGTTAAGAGGTCAATAGCTGAAATGGTAAGCTTTTTGTGTACCATGGTACATGAAGTTCTTTACTCTGAACATTTGTTTGTCCGAATATGTTCGAACTGGTGTATTTTTTTTGTTTTATGTGACTTATTGTCACTGGGGTTTAAACGCCGTTTTACAACAAATTTTCAGTTATATACGGCGACCGGTTCACCTAACCAGTTTTCCTGGACTGTATACTAACCAGTACTAACTTACCCTTCCACAATGAGCCAGCAACTTCTCCAAATATGGAGGAAAATCGACGTTTTGTCAAATTTTCATAGCAGGGAATGACCTGCCTCGACCGCGATTCGAACCCGGATCTCCGGATTACAAGTCCAGCGCACTGAAAATCACTGGACCACGGCCGCGGCCTCGAACTGGTGTAAGTCTCATTTTGTCGGCCCTTGTTAATTTTGGTAGCTTAATTTTGCCTATTTGTCCTCAATGTTGGTGTTTTTGATGCCGTTACTAAACGAACAGTTTAGAGATCGCAAAACATCACATGAAAGACAAAATGCAAAGTACACGTCTTACCACTGTACAATTATTTTACAATTATGTTTTAGCAATGTCTACCTTCCATCGAATTATTGCATAAATAAAGGCAATGTAATCTAATAGCTGATGTAATTTCATCTTTTTATTGGACAATTTGTCTGCACGACCACTTAAAAAGTACAAAAAGAAGGAAAGCAGAAATTTGTTCGTTAAAAGCACTCAGAAAATGCTTTTGATCTGTACCATAAAAACCATACAATAAAACTTCATATAGCGACCACCTCAATATTACGACCACCTTGTTACAAAGATCACTTTTTTTCGGCCCGGCTTTTAATAACTCCCATATAATTCAACTTGATGAAGAGATCACTTCATTATTACGACCAATTTTTCGGGTCCCGAAGGTGGTCTCATTATCGTGTTTTTTTTGCAGTTAAATCAAACACTCGCTTCATATCATGACGTGTTATTTCGCTAATGTCTTTTATTTTATTTCAGGAAGTAAACATTCTGATTTGAAATTCGGAATTATTCGTAAGGAATTTGTCTTTATATAGTGCTCCTGTTCGTACCGTCACCTCCAAAGACCGATTACCTCAGAAAAACGACAGTAAATGGCATACATACACATTATAAAAACACCTGTAGCCAATGTATCAATTCCCTCCGAACAACAACTCTCTCCAAAGAACAACACTTTTTGCGCCACCGACAAGTGTTGCTCTTCGGATGGAGCGCTGTTGTGCTGTAAGAGTCTCCACATAAGAGTAACAAATACTGGTTGAAAAGAAAACGGGGAAATAATTTTTACGTGTAATTATGAAGCGATAGAATATGTTAGGTTGTAATTTAAGAAAATTGACATTTTAAAGTCAATTTCTTGCTGATTATTTAACAGACGTTTCCTGAGATAAAACACGTTTGATTTTCGCTCCCGGCCTGTCTATCATATGAATTACTTTTCCTTCAAACAGATTTTGATAAAATTGAAATGTTTTATCATTCACTTCTTCGCCATTAGAAGCAAATGCATGTCCGCTTTCTACATCAATTGCATATATTTTATAGCATCAAATATGACAAGCGAGAACGCTATAATAAAAGCAATAGACAGGTCTGATAGTAATGTCTTCTTGCTGTTTGTTTTATTAAGATTACAACAGCCATATCATGATTTGTTTTCTAAGGGCGACTAAATTTGTATTACAATTCTGAACGTTTTATAACTCAATAAGACTGGTTAGTTTGAAGTACAGTCAAACCAGTGAACAAGGACCACCCTTGGGAAAGACAAAATGTGACCTTTATTGACTAATTGCATTTATTCAGAGGTCAGTTTGTTCCAAATAATCAGTGACGGTTTTTTCAAAGAATTGCTTTTATTCACAGGGTGGTCGTTATTCAGAGGTGGCGGCAAACACAGGTTTGACTGTATACAGACTCGGACATAAACATGAGTCGGATACAGTGAAGTCTTTATTTCCACACAACATGGCCGTTTTCATTTCAGTTGTAATAAATAAAACGATATAACAATATAGGGTCCTTAGGAATTTACCATAATAATGTTACATTGCTCCCTCCTGTAACGTCGCCTCCAAAGACCGATTCCCTCCAAGGAATAATAGTAAAAGCACACATACACATTATAAAAACACCTGTCGCCAATGTATCGATTCCCTCCGAACAACTTCTCCCTCCAAAGAACAACATTTTTTCATTCCGAGGGAGCACTGTATATTGCATTCAGTTAAAATATAAATTTGCTATACCATTAGTAGGTAGAATGTTGTTGAACTCCGAAAGCTTGTTCTAAAATTGTATCATACGAATATTTGCTATTTTATCGTCATAACCTTTAATTTAGCCAAATTACCGTTTAATTCATTCAGCAAGCAATATAAAGAGGGTAAAACATAACTGATGAAATGTAAAAACAAATCAAATGTATCGTGATTCTTTGACTCTCTGCTATCATTTCATAGCAGAATGTTTATAATTCCATGTGTCGCATTGTGATGACACGGAAGTGTAGTCAAAGAGAGGCTTGAGTGAGCGTTTTATGACCATGATGATAACTTTAAGACGTAAGATCATCAGTATAAGTGAATTTAGACTCATATCGTTAAGGCTAAGTTTCATCGCATCAGAGTCGTCAATACTACCACATCCAAGGCTAAATGATCACCTCTGATTACGCAAATGAATACATTTAAACCAATTAAAGTCTCGCTCGGCTTCTTCATGCGGGTCTGGGTGATTGTCTAAATAGTAGTATAACTTGCAGACAAATGAAGTACTTAGCATCCGTCAGACATTGTTACAGTGCATCTACTCTGATTCAGGCTCACAAAGAAGTGATTATCTTGCAATTTACTGTAATTATTCCGAGACAAAAACAGACGTGCCTTCGGGGAAGTACAGTTGTCGAATAAATTGTATCCGTCATAAAATATATTTGTCGGACTGAATTGCCTCTCAATGAATTTATTTCCACTGATGATGTTATAAAGAAACTAAAAAACACATATTTTTGAATGTTCAACATATTGAATTCGCAAACAAACGACTGAATCATCTTAACATCAATTTGATTGGAGGTTTAGTGTCACGTGATCTCTGTTAGAACCGACGTTAATGACACTAGCAATTTCCTTGAAATTATGTCGAAATATTTTCTCCGTATATTAATCGGGAGAACCAATGTTGTTTTTTCTTAGAATATACGCAATCTAGTAAAACCATTTTGCATATTAGAAAAAATATGCAAATAAATATGCATTTCTATGGATGCTATTCTGAGAATTCCTGTATACAGAGGACTATTGATTATTACAGAGAAAAATGGGACTTCCAGTTGCAGAGAATTCCGGTTTTCAGAGAGTTCGGTTGTCAAGGGTTATACTGTATTCAGATTTCAATAGAAGTAAAGCATTTACCTGGAGACTAATCCATATAATGTTAGTGCTTGCTGAATGACAATGGTCATAAAAGTTATTTTGAAATGAATAGGACTCATTAATTCACGAAGCTTATTCATTAAACAAAGAAGAAATAATCGAACATTTGTACGACTTCTCCAATGACATATTCGAAAGCCATAAAAACAACACAAAAACAATTAACGAAGAGTATCTTTTTTGTAAAGCATTTAATCAGCTTATTGTTACTACAAACAATCCATTTTGCTTATTAATCAGAATTATAGCAGAAAGGGAAAAACAAACCACAAATCAGAATCCAGAATAAACCTTATCTTTGTTGTTGATTCTGTCTGCTCAATTTCCGGACACAAAACACGTGATAAAAGTACAAAATAAAACTTTTTTTTTCTCGGAGAGATTAAAATCGTCATTTCTTTATTCATTGAACTGATTGATCTCCTCGAAATCTGACGTTCAAATACGATGAATTGTATGGAATCCTTTATCGTCCACATCAAATTTAGCTAGTACCACGCGATTACTATTGTTCTAAGGGCAATAATTATCGCCTGGTGGGCGAATTTAAAGTCACTTATACCTACATGAACCGTAATCGTAACACTTACCCATCAGACAAGAATTATCGCGTGGTACTAGCGAAATTTAATGTGGACAAAATAGTATTCCGTACAGGTTTGAGTTTACACTGCTGCAAAGAGTCGTTTACGGGGTTCTCCAAATGGCCATGGTCTCTCACTAGTAACCATTAGCCCTAACACAGCTGGGAGATTTTATACAGACCAGAGAGATTTCACATGTGAGAAAGTTGTCCAGCTACCTTACGGAAGGTCGATGGTTCTTTCCACATGTACGATATACGTCACGGGTCTTCCGCCACCGTTAAAGCTGGAAAAGTCCCCAAATGATCCTGGACGTTTGTGCATCGTTAAACTCTAAACAAAAAAGAATTGTTTACAATAAGGATGGACAAAAATCATTTACTTGATCAAAATGATTAGGGTTGATAGACGGAAAGCTTTCCTTTTCTGTTTTTTTTCTAATCAAACCATTGGCTAAGATTCGTCGTTCAAACATGTTCTTACTTTGGATTAGACCGTTAGAAACGTTAGATTTGGCGCTAAAAATTTAGATCGTTGGATAACCGTAAACTTATGAAATTAAAGTCAAACCAGTAATAAATTTAAAAAAAAACAAATGTGGCTTCTATTGACAGATGGCCTTTATTCGGAGGTCAGTTTATTAAAAATAATCAATGACGGGTTTTTGAAGAATGGCCTTGATTCACAGGGTGGTCTTTATTCAGAGGTGGGCACAAACACAGGTTTGACTGTTTGATTTTTTTCTGGTTTAATCGGAATATGCTAAATATGTCTGGTTTCATTTAAAACAGGGAATTACAATAAAAAAACAAAATAAATCGGTTTTTATGTTGAAGCGGTCGCTAATTAAAGTTCTCCTGTACTTATATTTGTTATTCACATTAAAAATGTCTTGCATTTCCTCAATGTTGACCTTCAGACGGGATTTAGACGAAGAAATAGCTGACATAATGAATAAACTCTGATCCATTTGATGTTCTTAGATTTAACTTAATTTCCATAGCTCGAATTCTGCAACGCACTCTGCCAATAACGTCGCTTGTGATGACGATAATTGAATTCGTTTGAGTGGTTTGTCATTTCATGTGTCAGGAATTGTTGGTGAAAAAATCTAAGAACCAGATTAATCTGACGCTACCTGACTTTGCACAAAGTTAACGTTAGACTATTAATACCTCTTATGACTAGACACACATGTGATTAAGATTTAAGCGTTCATAAAGGTGCGATTTGTCATACTCTCACATTAATATATTAATTAAGTTTATCAGGATGTGTGCGAGTCTTTAATACACTAGTAATCTCCCTACACATCATTTTACTGTTATATTTCTTGACAAGAAGCATGGATAGTGTAGTTTGGATTGAGAATCGGTTACTTTGTGGGTAAAGCTTAAATTCATGCTATTTGGCATTTTCTTGGAATGCATTTTTTTCATACACTATGCAATATTTTATTTGATTGCTTTCAATCATGTTCGCAACAATAAACGCGACCATGTGACATTCAATTAGCTGTGGCTTCGTAGTTGTCTAATAGTCACGTTTGTCAGAAATGCTAAAGAGTCACAGATCTAAGAACACATGAACACTGAGATGTTTCCACAGTGCAATACAACGTCAATCTGTCTGTCAATTAAAAGGCGATACAGTACTAATGTGTGACTGTTATTAAAAGTAACCAGTCAACTATTCAATGCAAAGAAATCGGAATAATACTGGCCAGTTGAATTAAATAAAATGGGCATAGAACAGCTTGTCCTTATGCACAGATTGAGACAAAATTCCGTTATTTTACAATTAATGTAAGATAAAATGTATTTTAGATTATTGAAATAAACTTAGTTCTGTTGTATTTACAATAAAATTATTGATATTTCTTTTCTTTCCATCTGAATTTATAACCAGTTTAAACAAATATTTTTCTCCAAACGATAGTATTTTTTTCTAAAACTCAGATAAAATCGAAGACACTTACCTTAAATATCAGAAAAAAGCAAAGACAAAGTAAACTATTTGTTTAACTGTGAAATAAACATGTTCGGAATATCGGACACTGAATACAAATCAATACGTATTATGTCCAAACTCATATTAAAAGTTGAATAATACAGTTAAACCTCAATATCTCGAGGGGTCATCGGAACAGACAAATGCTCTATATATACGTGGTGCTCGCAGGAACGAGATATTTGTTTTGATGGTTGAAATTATACACAACTTATAACCCCCCCCCCCCAAAAAAACGGGACTTTAAAAACTCTTCGAGATATGCCGGGTGCTCGTGATATCGATGCTCGCAATAACGAAAATTTTGTATAAGTTATTTTCGTTGTTTTCAAATCCAGCCTATGCTCGACTTGTTAATATTTCATATGTAATTACCAAGTGATACTTCAGAGATTTGGCAAACACTCAGTGATGTTACAACGGAGCCAGACGTGCACAATATTTGCCTCTTTGTTAATAAGCATTCACATTCTTATTTCAACATTGAGTAAAAATATTGATACAGTTTCTGTTATGTGGAAATTAAATGAAGTATAACGTCAATAAAACATATATGAGATACTATTTGATAACTGTAATGTGCATTTAAGTGTCCGTTACTTTAGCAGAATTCACACGCTTACGTATTATGTCGTTGCTGTTGTATTATCAAGTGATTGTTCCAAATCTGATATTTTAACAATAGATTTGCGTTTTACTTTCAAAAGATAACACACCAGGCAATGTCTGGTATTTATTGTTTATTTAGTACATGTAATGGTTGGTTAGAGGCATCAAAATACACATTAAATTGTATTCCCCCAACTTTCAAATATATCAGGCTATTTTGTAATTTGTTTACGGATCATTCTAACACTATTTGGTATTCCAATAAAATAATTCCAGTTACCTCGTTTCAATCTCGATTTTAGTTATTTTTGCATATTTAGCAATTTAAGGAGAATGTTCGGAACAGAGGCTGGTGTGGTGTCGGATATATAAGCGATAATTAAAAGACGTTAAAACGATCTAACCACTTTTTCCCTGGGGTTAAACGTCGCACCAACAGCTAGAGACTATTGCTACTTTTCCACCATTAACGATAGTGGAACACCCCAGACGTGCGCTTGGAAAGAACCACCGACCTTCCGTAAGCTAGCCAGACAGCTTCCTTACAAGTAGAATCTGTTAAGCCCCGGTGGGATTCGGTGGCGATTACTAGTGAGAGACCATCACCACTCGACAATAGAGGCTAGCTCAATTAATAAACTAAATACCAAGAAGCAGATTGACAATACTAGAAGAACTAGACGAACTTATCTTATTTATTTCTACTTCAAATGATTTAGCAAGGTTCAACGATCATTATATAAAAGTAAATTACTCCAAGGCGCGAAAATAAATGTACATGCTGCCACTGTACATCCTCTCAAATGGTTAGGAGTGCGCCTTGGGACGATCAGCTGACGATATTGTACTTAAACGTATACCTACACTTATACGTAATGTCTTTGCCAGTTGGGAAATGAACGTATAACAATATGTATTTAGTAACATTTTGGGATTGATTAAGATAAATGTAATAATTGTAAAGAATTTATTTGACGCATATGGAACACTTAAAACAGAAAATGAAAGCCAAATTTAACGAAACATGACTTCCGCATAATCATCCTTTATTGTGGTGAACATTTCAAGTTATGGGTGTGTTTAAAACGTTTTTATAAATGGAAAAATGTACTTCTAGATTGCGTTTGGCGGGAATCTTCTTCTTATCTCGTCATTTTATTGTATTTGACCTTTATAAATGTATCTTCAAAATGGTACCGGAATTTACTGCCTACAAAATCAAAATTTAAGGCGTACCTCAGTTGAAAAGAAATTATTGCAGAACGAAATCGTTAAACAAAACAAATGTTAGGCTTGGCACATTAACTTTTCAAACATGATTTTCCACTTCGCACCTTTAGAAATATAACAATGCAGCGTATTCCACATGTTGCACGTGACGCTCGTGCTAGTGAAGCACCATTTCCGATTGTTTCAACACGGAATAAGTAATCAAAGATAAAACAAGTTATTTAGTTTCTTATCGTTTTATGCCCTGCAAGTATTCATTCAGAGATTGTATCTCGCATTCCTCCGAGACAATATCGCGCAACTACCAGTAATTTTGAACTTTTTGTACTCTTTTTGTATTTGTCGCCCTGTCTTTGATGTCCTGTTTTAGTTTTCTGTCAAATAGCTGTTACGAACTCATTTCTATGTATGCTAATGTCATCATTTTTATCGGTTGACTTTCTATCAAACTGCTCTTGAGAACACATGTCATTGTTGATGTCAAAGACACAGCATAAAAAACTACTTCATAAAAGGCTATTTCAGGCTGAAAGTTACGGTAATTTCCTTCGGGGATGGGTCAAACATGTTTTTTTAATTCGTATCGTAAGGAGATCAAATGGCTGTCTTGGTTCAGAATTAATTGAAGTACCCATGATCACGGTGATACCAGACTGCGGGTAATTTATGTCATACTTCTGTTTGCACTGCCATTTTGATGTAACTTGACTTATGGAGTGATGGTGTGATAACAGACTAATTTATAGTTATCAATGTCTTTATAACGAAATGCTCACTTTATCTATAACAATTAAAAAACGCGTGCGGGTATCAATTTTGTCAACATTGTTTGCGCTCGAGCATCGGTAACGACTAACACTTGTGTCCTTTGTTGAAATTTATTTTATCTGTGGTGTAATTATCTTTAGTAATCTTTTTGTATCTGATTGTGTCCATGGATTAAGTGTTTGCATCACAAAGGATCGTGAAACTATTATTTGTTTAGCGAGAATCGTAACCATCAACAGTTCGGAATATACTGGTATGCTTCGGGTGACGAATGTTGGGTGCATATTGCGAAAACAATATGATAAAAATATTATATATAAAATCCTCATAATTTAAATTGAAACATCGTTGCTGCTGTCAGATCATTTATTAACTGAAATTATATTCCCTCTAATATGATGTTGTTTACATTATCACAATATATCTTGCATGATTTTCGTCGTGGCATTATGGTGATAGGAACTTGTTTTATTGCCATTGGTTCTGGACCAAAAAAGTCATAAATATCAAATTATGATATAATTTGTACAAAAATGAAAATTGATACCAATTTATCAACAGAAGTCATGACTTAATGGTGTGGATGTAGGTGTTGCACATTTGAATTTCTTTGTCTGATTATGTAAGAAATGCCGCTTTACAAGCAGTAATGGAACTAAAGAAATAATACTTACTTTCTTACAATATCTTTTTGCTGCTAATTGCTCGTCGTGTAACCATAGTTTCCATCACGACAATCACCAAGATGTTGACTATTTGTCACAAAAAGCCCATTATTTTATCGCATCTATGCTGTTTTTAGAGCCTTGAATAATTCAATAATACGCATTTGGTTTAAAATCTGTGCAAATTCGGAGCGCAAATTCTAAAATATCTTATTGACATGTTCTACACAAACTTCTCACGGTAAACATATGATAAAATAGGTCTGATATTATCAAGAATATGTGCACCTACGGGGTACGTGCAATAATTGGAAAATATCACTGACAGATATTGAGAATGGAATCATTTTCAGGCTGTAAATTCGATTCGATCTTAATTTTGTCTGGTCTGTATTGTTCTAAATAATCCCTTAACGCAAGTTTATAGCTTTATAACAAACGTAAGCTCGCGTATTGCTGACTAGTTTTGTCCACATTTTGGAAGGGTTTCGATGTTTTGTGGACCCTTTTGTTACCGCCATTGCTTGTTTCATTGTTTTGTTTAATCCATTGTGTAGAATATTTCGCGATAAACTTCACAGAAATAATTTTAGGCGAAATAATTCTGGATAAACCAGTGAAAAGTTTTTTTTTATTGTGTCGACATTGATCCCTCAATGTCATCGCCTGTTATAATAAATTACAAAACCATTACACGCAGATGAAAATCAGATAAAAATAAAATCAAGAACAATTTCTAAAACTTTTTCAATTCATTATTATTCCATGAATTTCGTCTGAAGACTTGATCGCTTCCACGTTTCACTTAGTGTCACGTCATTTTTACCATTAAACGTCCAAGGTTACCTGTTTTTGTCCACGAAATATTCGTACGTTGAAGGCGTCCTCAAAGGTTAATCTTACGTTTTGTTGTAATCCCCAAATGAAATACAGGAACGTAACATATAGTGATGGAAGTGAATTCGTAGATTCAATGACATTGATCATGGTAAAGAATTCTCATCATCTCTTGAGAAAAAAAAATAAGTATCTGCTAGATTGTTTGTTGAAAATACGATCATCTTTGGTACAATTTGGAAGTGAAATCACGAATTTGATTCTCTGAAGGCCATGCTGCCAGAATGCTGCGCAATATCCTTGACTTATAAGCTATTGTTTTTTTCACTGAAAGATACGAGCGAAACATAAATTACAATACAATTGTCATGCGCCCTACGAGCACGAAATTCGCAATCAATTAAAACGGCGCGCGCATATTGAATAGCAACAAGACACGACACTAATAGCAACATTGTCATTTTGAGTGAACAGAGACTGTCAAGAGGTAAAGATATGGCTGTATGTACATCTTGCCTTGCTTCAGGTCAATGTAGTCCATTATATATGTATATATGTATAGAAATACGCGATTGTCATTCTCATGGTCTAATTTAGGAGGCTATTAGATTAGGTTTGAGTGTCCATGGCTATTAACAAACCGCCCTACAACAAAGAAAAACGAATTTGAATCGATGGGTTGGAAACACAGATTCACTCATGTCTCGTGAAGAGTTTCGTGCACTTCATGCTCTCAAGACAATCATTTCAAATTGGTTCCGGTACATTCGCACTTACGTTGAGAAGGACAAAGCACAAAGTCTAACAAAATCAGCGCCATTTCATCATCTGCATGAGGTATGTTTATACAGCGTAAAGATACAAGGTTTCATTAATTAGGTGCAGTTACATTAAAGTACTCGTAATCACCGGAAATACCAGATATCGACAAATGAAACCCTGGAAGACAGAATGACATAACACGCTCATAACTGATCAATGTGTATCCAAATTACCAAAATACAGTAAAACCTCATTATCTCGAGGGATCATGGGAACAGACTAAATGCCCGAGATCAAAGTGTTACATGTGATAAGAAGATATTTGTTTTAATTGAAAATTATGCTATACTTATTACCAAAAAAATGACGGGACTTAAAAAACTCCTCGAGATAAGTCGGGTGTTCGTAATAAAGATGCTCGTTATAACGATATTTTACTGCGACAGAAGAGAAGACAACCATTTTGTCTATTATGTCATTTTTTTCATGAAAAAGTCACTATATTTATTGGACAGTAGATATTTAAATGTTGTAGCATGTACAGCTGTTACATACTCATATCCTAACATTTTGCATTTACTTTAAGTTGAACATTTTGTCATGTCATTTGAAGATATTTATGTCAGGATTCTTACAACTGGTATGTAAGTCTAGTTTTTAAACTGCATATAGACAATCTTGAGGTACCTCATCATTCAAATCATTGGCCCATTTGTTTTGTCTTAGACATTTTAATATGTTCACGAAATACTCTACAAACGTTTCATTTTTATGCAACAAATTGATCTGTCTTCTGAATTGGTTTTATGCTTTTAAGCAATACTTAACACTTTTCTCTGCACTTTATTGTTAGATGATTGTTGCTCAAGTGGTTTATACCATGCTTGTAGCCGTGTGTGATGATTTAAGTACATCCACGTTCGCTTTCAAACTTATTTTTCTAGACACCTGCAGTGTGTCAATAGGTTTTGGTTAATTAAATTTAGTAGTTTGACGTCAAAGGAAGACATTTCTTGCAGAGTTTACTTTTCGCCATTATTTGATTGTGGTGATATATGTACTTAAAGACGGTATCTCGATGCAAATCTAATTGAAGGAAATCTCTTGATGAAAAATCGTTGATTTCCACTCAAAAAAGAAAAATAAACAGACTGATTGATGCGAATGTCGTAAAAGCCGTGCATGCCTAGTGTTGCTTTGGGAGCAAGTTCAGTTCAATTCTGAAATAAAGACATTGTAATTGAATCAAGGTACCCAGAGTTCGGTGTCCGGAGAAAAAACATTATGTTTATACCGTCTAAATTTGGATGAATGACTCGTGAATGAAAAAAAGAGACCAAGGAGTGATGTTTTTAGTAATAAGGAAGATAGTAGTTAAACTCGGGTTATTGTCTTAGGGAAGGTTGTATTTCGGGGAAGGTGGGAATTCTTGTATGGCACGTAAATAATGAAATTGACCTTGAATTGATGTTTTTATTAGTAATAAGGAAGATAGTAGTTAAGCTCGGGTTATTTTCTTGGAGAAGGTTGTATTTTGGGGAAGGTGGGATTTTTTTGGTATTACACGTATATGAAGAAAAAGACCGAGGAGCCATGTTTTTAGTTATGCCAAGGAAGAAAGTAAAACAACTCGGGCTAATGTTTTGGGAAAGGTAGTAATGGGGAAAGGTAGTAATGGGGAAAGGTAGTAATGGGAAAAGGTAGTAATGGGGAAAGGTAGTAATGGGGAAAGGTAGTAATGGGGAAAGGTAGTAATGGGAAAAGGTAGTAATGGGGAAAGGTAGTAATGGGGAAAGGTAGTAATGGGGAAAGGTAGTAATGGGAAAAGGTAGTAATGGGGAAAGGTAGTAATGGGGAAAGGTAGTAATGGGGAAAGGTAGCATTTTAATGTGTTTTATTCTAAGATTTATTTCTTATATGTACTCTCAAGCTTCAGGAGTTTCTTGTTTGCAATAGTATTTAACACAACAACTAAAGGTCGCAAAATAAAATGATTTTCGAATCTTAAAAAAATCTTTCTCCTCTTCCGCCTCTCTCTCTCGATTTCAAATTCCAGTTATCTGTATAGGGCTGTTTTGTCTTCCACATGTCATTTCCAGCATGGCTTTTGTCATAGCATTTAAGATGTATTGCGTGTTAATGCTCTGCACACAGTAGTCTTAGAATTCCTGTTGTACTGTTGTTAAACTATTAAATAAAGATAATGTCATTATATCGTGTTTGATAAAATATTTGTGATTGCAGTAGTTTTCGTTGAAATATTTCTGATGCGGACATGCGAAATATCTATTACTTTTAAACAGTATTTTTTAAAGTTCACTTATTGCTCAATTGGCATTACCTAATATACAATGTCTCAACTGAACTAAACCACAAAACATGTTTGTTTTAAAATGTAGAAGGGGTTATTGCATTATTAATGTTAATTTTGTAATCTAAGAGAAGTAAAAGAATGCTTTTAAGTTGTCTCCGTGGTCGAGTGTTTTTGATCTCTGGCTTGAAATCACTAGCCCCTCACCACTGTGAGTTCAAATCCGACCCGGAACAAAATTTCACATTCAAGGAAGAAGTCTAGCTACATTAAGGAAGGTCGGTGGTTCAACTCAGGTTTAAGCCTGTGGGTCTTCCACCACTGTTAAAGCTGGAAAGTCGCCAAATCACCCCGGCTGTTGATTAAACCCAAGTGAAAAAATAAGATTATTTAAAATCATTAGGTTCGTATGCAGTTTCAATAGCACTTATGTATCGTGTAGTCTTAAATTACTTATCATTTATTAAATGACTAATTACTTCCATTATTCAATTTAAATACAGTTATGTCAAATAATGAGAAATGATGTTCAAACAAATCACAAATTAATTGACGACATTGCTATTGAATGGTTAACTAGTTTTAAATGTTAAAAACAAACCGATCTTCAATAATTATCATTTAGTGCTACTCTGTCTCTTATGTAAACACTGCCGTCCTCGAATACCACAAAAAATATTGACAAAAACATAGATTTACTTTGTAATGTCCGACCGACATACAAGTGTTTAGCTAATGGTCTTTCGACGCATCCCCAAGGTCGGTATAGTAAAACTTTCTCCATACGATCTGAATATACATGTCGAAAGTCATTTTGAAAAATTAAATTAATTTTAATGGGCAGGATGCATTATTAATTCACTACCGAAAAGGAGTTTTTTTATTAGCTTTAATAAATCTTTAATTATCTTACATGTAAACTTGCGGCATTAATTAGCCTAAGATGTTGGGTTTCGACTGTATTGTCGATAACATCATTAGCGGTGTAATGAAATTAGGGTATCGTCTGGTGAAAAAAAACAAGAATTGCCGATAGCAGGTAATTACCTAGTTATTGATTTCAATAAATTCATTTAGGATCGGTTCAAGGCTTCAACAGATTGGGTCCCAACAATGACTCATTGAGATACTTACAGACTTTGCTACGCGTAAACCAAGCGCTCTTGGTTATCTAATTGGCGCGATATTTTCTGGAAACGCGACTGTTTCAGGCAAAAAAAGCATATAGCCAGTATTTCTTACTGTTACATCTGACGGTATCTTCCATAGACAAAGGTTATATCGTGTACCACAACGTGACTTTAATTGTGTCAAACTTCCATTCCATGGTTTCATATTAGAGAGCATAAATATTGTGTTTTCTAATCGAGAGAATTCAACTGAGCGTCTGAACATCATTTTTTTAAAAAGGATAATATCAAATTTTCTAGTCAGAGCGTTTTATTAGGTGCACAACTGAAGAATATCATATCTTTTCTGATTGTGTTGATAACCAAGATATCAGGTCACAGTGCTATCTTGTTTGTGATAGTGAAAACATACAAAATGTTAGAAGAAAAATATACGCAGTATTTAGATAAAACATATATCGTAAATTAGATAAGATATGCAATAAACAGTCATAAGAGTGAGAATAACAGTACAAACATGAGATTAGTATAATTAGGCCACAGAAAAAATCATGTACAGTAGCAGTATTTTCAAATTCTTTAATGGTCTATAATACGTGTAATTGAATTGTTTAATATTTATGTGACAAAGAATAAAAGCAGAGAGTTGTCTATGATATTTATACAGTAAATCTCTTTAAACCGGACCCCTTCCGGACTGGGCTAAAAGTCCGGTTTTCTAAGAATTCCGATTTTCAGAGTGCTATTGATTATAAAAGAGAAAAACATAGGACTTGAAAAATCGTCCGAATTTCAGAGAATTCCAGTTTTCAGGGAGTCCGGCTTTCAGGGGTTTTATTGATGATGCTAAGTTATACATCTGACACGTTTTTTCTAACAAGTAATTCAAGCCTCTTATAGTCACCCAGGATCATTCTTGTCATAAATTGAATAGAAAGTATTAAATTAAATTCATTGAGGAGGGTTCGAGTCTAAGCCAATCTATTTAGATTTTCAGCGTAAAACGATTTATGACTTTGTCGTCCACTCAAGAAGGTGGATTGGTGGATTTTCAATGGCTTTTAATGTTTGCTTTATATGCCGCCTCGAAATGATTTGAAGAGGATATTTGGTATATCTAAACTTTTGATTCATATGGCCTAAATATGAGTAAGCCTTACTTTGCTACATATGTTCTGATTACGGGTCACGATGTCATTATTGCTTATCTGAATGGAAAGATTATGAAGTCCTTCCATAAAATGGTATCAAGTACTTGAAAGAGATTATCATCGGAGAACGAAATCGTGATATCGATTTTAAAATAATCTTCAGTGGCACGTATTCGATAAGCCATGTGACCAGTAACGCACGTGGAAGATATGCCGCGCTGTTGATTAACGTAATATTGCGGAGATACTAATTTTTGGACACTTGGGATTTTAATATCAAAACGATATTTAATTGTTGATACAGAATTGTCTCCGCGAACAAATAACTCGGAACAAGTTTTGTCACATGCCATTTATACAAAACCCTCTGATACATAATTGAAATTTACAGATTGCACCATATCATATTTTATTGTTGTTGTTGAATTTTAGTTGAAGGAAATTCTAAAGTTAAACGAGTTGTAATAGAAGCTAACAAAGAACAATTTTTCTCACTGTTTATCAATGATTTAGTTTATAACCTGATAAGTTTTTTTTTCAATGTCTCACCTGCTGCTTCTCCAAAATTAGCGTCATCAACTTTTACCTGTATTAATATCATCTGTTCCATTTGACCTTTTTTCTACTTCATTCAATCACCAATCATTTAATTAGCTATTTCAAGATTCTCACCAAGTCTAAGAAAAGATAACAAAAGATAGGTTTTAGAAATGATATCGGAGTGATATTCTACACTTACTTGTATACAGCTTCTGGTTGCTGAGTTCCTAGCATTAATATCCACTCACCATTTGAACGCAGACCTACTTTTAAAGTGGTATTTTTGGTTGTTTGTGTTTTCCTGGGTGGAGGATAAGGATGGGACTTTGCCCTCAGTGCTGGCTTGCCACCCTCCCCCCCCCCGTGGCTTCCCTGTGACTTGCTATATATCGGTCCGGGTTGGTGCCCTATGGGAGATTGTGTTTTGTTCTTTATTTCTTGTATAGACGTATGTGTTGGGGTTGTTTTGCGGGCAGAGTAGTTTTGTGGGGAAAGTGGGATTTTGTGTTATTTTTTTCTAAGAATCCTATTCAATGCACCCACTGTACGTTGTACAATGAATTAAACAAGAACGCCAAACAAAGCAAACGCAAGTACGAGGCGCATTGTCTTCTAGCAACTTGTTTTTTTACTGCCTAATTTTGTCAAGACGCGTCACAGCATTGATGTCTTAGTCATTAGTTTCAAAGTGAATGGGTTTTGAAGCAATAAGAGATGATGTAACCTGTCAAGGGTATTCCTCAATTATCATCTGATGTGTACTGTTTATCGCATACTGTTTACTGATTTTAGTGCCAAATTGCAATATTATGAAACATTCAAGCAAATCGGACATCGAAACCTAAACTCAATAATATTTCTTTAACACTTCCTTAAGGTATTCACGGGAATTTTGTTCGTGTTACTTGATTCCCAGTGGCTATAGCCTTTTTGGTACCTCTTGTCTGTTTATATTATTTCTCGATATCTTTTCTGTACTGTTTTATTATATCAATATCTACAATGTTCACACCTGATGTCTTGTGTTTACTCCCCTTCCAGGCTGTTGTAACGCCCTAAAAATCTATTTGCTGTGGCTGTGTTTACATGTATATGACCTTGTCTAGACTACTTCACATCGGAGTCATCTGATAGCACTCATAAATTATGATTGTAGAGTTGATTAAATGTATTCCTTAGAGTTAAGATTTTAGCGGAGGTTTTCCACAAAGCTCTCACCAAAGAAGTCAATGCTCATATTCTTGTCTTGTGTGCTGTATCATTTATTCTAAAATTAAAATTAATTATTAATGATTACGGTCTTTTATCAGATCGCCTCGAGACTTGTACTACCAGTACAAATATAATACGCATCACACAATTATTTTCAATTAGGGTCAATCGGATCCTAGATCATAAAATGCGCAATTTAACAACACTGCCGGGTACAAACTCTGGACAACAGTTAAATACAATATGTTACTTAATTCAGATGAAAGAAATCGTAGATAAAATTATTCAAGCAGACGTCTTTGTTGTTTGAACTACTAGCATTTCTAATGAATAAACACCGATCGTCAATTTGCATTGGTTTCAAAGATAAGTCATTTTAAGATCACACTTACACATTCTTTGAATTCTCGCCTTCGTGAAAGAAAAGATAAATGAGCCAAATATCAGTCCTTAGAGAATATTTTATTTGTATTTAAGGAATGAAGCTCGTTTCTACACCTAATATTTGTTTTCGGAGACTCTGTGGAAATATTTTCCAACAACATACGGTGATTTCTATGAGACCCAAAGGGCTTATTTTGAAACATCACACAATGACTATTTTATTGTTTTTGTGTGAAATTATTTTGTCTAACACCCCGCTTCTGATGATTTTTTTAATTGTAAAAGTGCATCACAACAAAAATAATGTCTTTCATGTAAAAGAAACCTAAAAGAGAGTTATATCATGAAATTAAGCATTAAAATGTACTGCATAGGTAACAATAAATGATTTAATTGGAATATACATCGGATTGGCCCTCTCCTCACCATAGTTATAGTAATACCTATTAAACTTTCCCTTCCACAAGGAGCCGGCAATTTCTCCACATATGGAGGAAAACCGACATTTTGTCAAATTTTCATGGAAGGGTATGTCCTGCCTAAACCGGGATTCGAACCCTGATCTCCGGGTTACAAGTCCAGCGCACTAAACACTGAACCACGGCCGCGGCTTTTGAATTTTTTTTTGACTATCAACTCATGACATCTAGTGAAAAACCTGATTAATGTTGATTAAATAAATAAAATTAACCGAACATGGTGTATTAGTATATATATAGATATTGAATTGTCTCAACCCGGTCATTGCCATAAAGGTTTTCCTTCATTTGTCCACTCCATAACTAAATCAAATCCAATGAACTCTCAGTGTCTGTTATTCATACCCAATCGTTATTTGAATAATCAAGATTTGATCATCTTGTAACCGACAGTACTTGTCCGCACGGTATTCGGTTCTACGTTAGAAAGATGTATGAACTCCCGAGAAGCTATAAATATTCTAATGTTTAATTATTTCACCTCACGAGACCATAATTACCTTAAGTAACTGAATAAGTTTAGGTATTAGACCTTTGTTAGTGTATCAGAGGTGAAGAAAGGTCACAGATTGTTTCCCATTTATTTCATTTGGTGTCACTTTTTGTCCATTCGTTCATGGCATTGTGAGATCCCAAAAGTGGTCTGCTAGTTTTATCAAGACTCTGGCAACAATTAAATTTTGAGAGATTCCAGACTCCAATTGTGTTCATTGTGAAAATGAAAATGTGCAATTATATTGTATTTTGTACAATTACATTGTATTTTTGTAGCACTAAAATCATGTGAATTAATGCCATGTATTTAATCATTTTCATAGGCTCTGTCGCAAAAAGCGTTGAAATTACAAGAGCACCAGGCCCCGTTTCATAGACACATGCTCGCCAAGATAGCACTTTAAAAAAATGTTCCCCTTTGTTTGCAATTAAAAAGTGCTTTATCCTAGACCTTTTGTCTGTTCGCAAGGGTACATGTCTGCATTGTATAACATTGCCTTTTTAGTTTAAATACTGCTATTTTAGCTAGTATCTGTCAATGAAACGGGCCCTTGACGACTAGTTAACACTGAAAATGGTGCCGAAGAAAATCCAGATACAATTCCGACTACCTTTTCACACAGGTTACTAGTTTTCCATCTAAACAACACGGCCCATGTCTATAACCACACTTTGCCTCTTTCAGTTAAAGCTTTCAAAGTCACAGTCTTCCCGTTTCATGCACTTTGTACCTTCAAGTACCGTTTCCGATTTAGTACATCGCCGGTGGGTGGTTAATTAGTTTCTAGAAATCTGCCTTCCTACTTTACGAAAAAAACATCAATCAAAGATCAATTAAAACCATCGCGTGTCACTGTATACTAATACTTTTAACACATGATTGTTCCGGGTATTTGGAAAATGATGAATCCAGGGAACTTTCTAATTATTCTTTAAGGCTCTGTTCATTAGTGCGAAAAACAAATGAAGGAAGACGATGTAATGAAATCCTGATTAGTTTTAATTTGTGTTTTACTGTTTTATGTCGCATATTGTCACTGGGGTTTAACGCCGATTTTCAACAACGTTTCAGTTATATACGGCGACCGGTTCACCTAACCAGTTTTGCTGGACTGTATACTAACCAGTACTAACTTATCCTTCCACAAGGAGCCGGCAACTTCTCCACATGTGGAGGAAAATCGCCATTTCGTCAAATTTTCATAAAAGGGTATGACCTGCGGCGACTGGGATTCGAACCCGGATCTCCGGATTACAAGCCAGCGCACTAACCACTGGACCACAGCCGCGGTCAGTATGATTTCTCAGTATGACAGGGACTTTGACGGCCTACTAATGTGTTCCGACACTGATTTAAATGCCAAGTTAAATATAGACTCTATGCTTGATGTAAACGTACGTTTAATGTTTTACCAAACCTTGCCTTGTTCATACATCCTCGACCTTTGTGTAGAACAGTTTTAAAGACAGGGCGCCAATAAGCTAATGATCATAATTAATCGAAACATCCCTTCAGTAATTAATTTCTTCCAATCAAAGCTTCTCTCTGACAAAGCCAGCGGTACTGCTTTGAATTGTTGAAAGCCATTTTATCTATTAAATGCAGGGCTTCTATTCAAACTAACGAGAAAAGAGCTTATTCTGGAGACTTGATGTCAATTGTGATATAAGTCCCGTCTTCAGTCAAATATTGCTATTTATAGAATTTTTGTCACATAAATATTTTACTCTACGACAACAAAATTGATACTCATCCAAATATTTCCCGGATTCTGTGGCATATTCATCGTACGAATTCACATTAATTGTAGGTATTTCCAAATGAATAATTATATTGTTTCTGGTGTTACTTTGTCATCAATAACACAACCAGAAGGAACATGGAAAACACATTATACCTCGATATATAAACAACATTTGCGGCAATAAACAACTTGATTCCTTTGTTTGTCCATAAATGACATACGAATAAAAATAGGAAAAAATATTCCTACATCAAACATTTACAATGATTACAGCAACATACATTATATAACAACAGTTTACAAGGTCAAACAGTAAGTGGATTTTCCAAGACGACATATGACATCAAAACGTATCTCATTAGACAAAAACAAGTCGAAACGATAGAACATTTCTCCTTATTGCATGTTAACTATGGGATGCGTATTTTGTTTGCGAAGTATGTTAGCAAAAGTACAGTCAATTTTCTCGAAGTTTGAAGACAAAGACAATTAGTTGTCAAATGTGCACTAATACACTAAAGGAAAGGTTTATATTTTGTCTTTATAATTCAAAATCAGAAACAAAAGGATATGGAAAGAAAATGGCGGTCAACATCCAAAAGATGCTTCCGGTTACGCAAGAGAACAGGAAAACAGTCAAAGAATGACATCTTGATACCACAACGTCGACATGGCTCCATGAAATAATGGTTCTGCGTATATCTATTGATTTAGATGTCTAGAAATTTAATGGTGTCAGAATAAAACATCTTATAATTAAAACATAAGAAATCAAAGGTGTCATTGGCCCTTTCCATGTACTTTTAGATTGGAATCATATTTGTTCATTTGTCTTATTGCCTTTGCCAGACTTAGCATTGGTACATATATGACAAAATTTCGCCAATCTTTCTAAAAGCCATATGAAAGTGCGGGAAGAGAGTAATGTTTATCGCTTGTTTGTATGTTTCGTTTTTATGTGACTTACTGTCACTGGGGGCTTTACGCCTTTGTTCAACTTTTTTCAGTTATATACGGCGACCGGTTCACCTAACGAGTTTTCCTGGACTGTATACTAACCAATACTAACTTACCCTTCCACAAGGAGCCGACAGTTTCTCCACATTTGGAGGAAAATCGACATTTTTGTCAAATTTTCATAGAAGGGTATGACCTACCGCGAATGGGATTTGAACCCGGGTTACAAGTCCAGCACACTAACCACTGGACCACGGCCGCGGCTGAATGCTTATCGCGTGGTCGTGTATTGTGTACTTCGTTATTGTTCCATTTCATTCGAATCTTAACATTTTAGAAAGAACCCATCCCGTTAGCAAGCAAAAATATTACTAAAGAAAATAAAATGTGATTGATATAGTGACAGAATAATGTTACATATTTCAAAATAATTGCGGTTACGCTCTTAAAAACATTTTCAAACCGAATTTAGGTCAATATATGAATTCTCTGTTTATTTTCTATAACCATAAAGAGTTACTCGAAATGACACTTAATCATTATGGATCGTGATAATATCATATGTCCCTTTTATTCTAATTATCGTGTTACTATTGTTTGTATCGTACAGGCTAGTGGCGGGAATCTATAATGAAACAATCACTGACAATATTCATGCGATATCTAATTTCAGTCATAAGTGTTACATATTAGCACGTGTGTGCCGATTTAAAACAAATTACTGTGTAATTTAATACTTCAGTAACCCAATTAACAAACCAATTAATATAGAGACTTGTTCAAATAAAAGATATGTTTGTAGTATTGATAAAATTTTTCTGTAGTAAAAACTTCACGTGACGTATTACAAATTCGGTTTTACGATCCTATTAATGATGATTAGCTAGTTCTTAAAACAGAGAAAATTGCAATTTGTAAAGCTTCTTGCTGCATTTTTCTGTATGCTAATTATTTCCATTACGTGTTTAGCAGAATCCGTTAAAAGACAAACTTGTGTTTTGTTTTTATACAAACAAAATGTAATTTTATGAAGCAAGAATTTATTACAAAATACAAGCATTGAGTACAATAAAAGCACTTCAAGTTATTGCAAGGTTTCAATTAAGCCAAATGAACAGCGTGACCTAGAAAAATGCTGGTTATGTAAACATTTGAATCCCATTAATTTCTTCCCATATAATCCTAATGTTACAGTACAAGCTATTGGATTTTTATACAGTTACGGTAAGATTGTACGAAAGAAACTTATTTTAATGCGGGTACCTCGTGAATCACGAAGATGTTTGATTCTGTACCAACAGAAATTACCTCGAATATTTGTTTTCGACAGAGTTCAAGTCCGCAGATACTTCAATGAAATTAGAAGATTTTAGAGTTTATTTTGTTAAATTGCGTGAAGCCAAAGCAATGGTTTATACTTGTATTCTCAATGTAAATATTTAAACTTCTTCTATTGCATCAAGTGCTTGTTTAACTATCTATTTGCCTGGTATTAATTTATGTAATTTACACAAAACTACGACATTTTCACAGTTTGAAACCGCAGACATGTTTATTGTGCATTTAAACAATGAAAACAGTGTATTAAATTAATTGTTTTTGTAAATAATTTCTGCGTAACTGGATGAATATGTTCAGAACAATATTCTTTGTTATACTTCAAGTTTACATTGACAAAGCTATTTCGTATTTATCTGTTTTCTAGCGTGAGATCGAAAACAAATAATGAATACATAGATTGGCGCTCCTTATCCTATCAATAGTTCGTTATTTTCACAGCTTGCTATGTGCCTCGTTTACAGCCACAGTATTAAGTTATCAATGATCATTTGTCAGAATCAACACCGATATTTAATTAACTCTTTGAAAGAAATGCATATGTACGAATGTCCAATTTAATCAATTTATCTTACATCATTATAATCTTCCATTTCTTGATTTGAAATTAGTACATCTAGGTCAACAAAAAATAATCAACATTTTTTCCTTGTCGTGGAATATCAAACTTTAAGACAATTCTCGCACCAAATCGCCAAATTGTTCCATTTTTTCGTATTCAATACAAGCATATAAAGTTAACCACTTGCCTCAATTCCGCATTTCCCCACATTTAAAGCAGACGAGATTCGAAAACATTGTAGCAAAAGAAGCCATTGCTTGTAATGAGAAATGGCTTCTTTTGCCACAATGTTTTCCACTCTGACACAGAGAAATAACCCAATTTTAAAACTCAAATAAATTGATGTTTTGTATATTTGCTTTGAATTTGGAAGAGTCCAAAATATGCTTATGAGACAAAGGGTTGACAAAAAATCCCACCTACCAACACACTGTCAAAAGTTTGGGTCGAATAGAGACGGCCTTATGTGTGTGTTTCACCGTTCACATTTCATATTATTATATGATACTCTCTCCACAGCGGTCAGCAGCCGGTCAGACCTGAGTTGGCTGTTGTAGGAAGGTAGGGAAGTCTTTTATAGTTGTCAAGAGTCGACAGTCACTGGGAGGTGGTTGTTAGGGGATGATACTTCAGGAAACTGTGCATGCGTCTTGCACCTGTGGATATAATAAAATAGTTTTGAAACTAACAAAGACCGGCATATGTACTTACCGAAATTAAACTGATGGAACGAGGTATAATGTATTCTTCGTGATTCATTTTAATTTGCGGATAACAGCCGACGAAAATAAGTAATTTATCGGCAATGTGGCTGATGTACTGCAATAAAATTTCGACAGTAATGTCTTAAACATTGATAATGTCATGTAAATTATAACTTAGATTTTAAAATTAATTTAAATTTAACATACATCAATTAGCTATCTGACAGATATATGCTCCATATAATGGCGTGATATGCAGATTTATAAACGAGAGACTTCATTTTTCGGCTCCTTGTGGCTTCATTACTGCCCAAATCCTATAAAAATGAATCATTTCCCAAAATGACCCCCGGTACATACGTGTTTGTTTAACTTCGAAGAATATTTTAATAAGATATCTTAGAATTGATATATTTTTTCAAAATGATGAATGATTTGGTTGGCAACCTATAGCTAAAGAATTACGAAATATAATTTTTGCATGCATATTTAAAGTCATTTGTGCCAGCGGTGAATGTGAGTGAACGTATCATATTCAAGTGATGACTTAGAATTGCGATGATAGCTTATAATAGATACAGAGGATGTCACGTGTTCACTGTGATTGTATGACGTATTTTATGCGTATGTTATAGAATTAAATAACCTTGTTAACTGGACTTGTAATCGCATCAATATTACACTGGGTCAGTAAGGAATAGCCATTTCGATTATTTATCATTGGTACTGACTGAATTAAGAAAGTTTGACAATAATGTCCACATGTGGATAAGTTGCCAGCTCCTTGTGGAAGGGTAAGTTTGTACTGGTTAGTATATAGTTCAGGAAAACTGGTTAGGTGAACCGGTCGCCGTATATAACCGAAAAATTGTTGAAAAACGGTGTTAAACCCCAGTAACAGTAAATCACATAAACACAAACAAACAATACTGACTGAATTAATATTTTGATAGAAGTACCGTGAGGACACAGATAATGACGATGACGTCATATATTGTCAGAGTTTTATCGCATACATGTCACAAAATACGTCAAGGTTATACTACAACAATGATAATGTTGCATAAATCTCGTACGTAAATTATTACATACTGACCCTTGTACAAGATATCGTGGCAACTTTGTTCAGATGGTTAATATCTACACCTCACTATTTAATCGTCTCTGAATACGATTGTACTTGAGCCTGGAATTAGAGCCAATGATTAGATTTACGATTTTTTCCCAATAGTCATCCACCATTGAGCCTCTATAATGCCGGTGAATACAATTGTTACAATACATTCTTTTATTACCCATTTGATCTAGACAGTTAGACGTGAACAAACATCTGATTAGCATTTGATACTTAATTAATCAGAAATTTCAGAATCAATACTGTTGTTTTGTAACAAAAATCGACGAAAAGATGTCGTTTTTACACGTTAAACAAACAATATCCGATATTTTGATTATTTGTTTGTGTCAAGAAGTGTTCTTTTTCAAAGAAATCACATTTTTAATTGGACTAATTAGATAACGTGTTTTATTTCAAAGAAATCATATATTTAACTAGTCTAATAGAATAGATTCTCAGTTTGCTTATTGACGTGAACATTGGTGGAATTTGGAATTGATACAACAGACTTCCCGAAAGGTGCCGGACCGTCGGATATGACAGGCAAATTCGAGCAGGTCCAATAACTTTTCGGCGAGTACCAGATGTCCGGCAGTCAGGCTCGATTTACAGCATTTATCACTTATAAATAATGTATTTGGTAAGACAAATTTGCATTTGGTCAGAAAGAAATTCTAACTTTGCCTGACCAAATGTGAGGCCATTACTCGTGCACTTTCGAGAAGCCTGACATAAGTTAATTCGCTTTAACATTGTTTAAAAAAATATCATGTACTGTTTAATGAATGGAACGTGACTATGAACTATTTCTCGGGACTTAATATATAATCATATGCTTTATGATGTTAGTAAGGAGCCTCCATGATCGAATGGTTATGATCTCTGACTCGTAATCACTAGTCTCTCGCCCCTATGAGCTCGAACCGTTCCAAAGATGTGAAAGCTATCTGCTTAATTACGGACGGTTCTATTTAGGTGCGCCCGGGGATGTTCCTCGCCGATTAAGCTTGACAAATCGTCAAATGACCCTGACTGTTTATAAGACGTTAAATTTCAGGCCGATTCGCAGAAAGATTAGAATGACATTTTCTGTACAAACATTCATGTCAGAAAATATGTACATGATACAATCAGCGAACGAAACTTCTTTGATATTTTCTGTCTGTATGTTACTTAAGATTTCATCAAAATATGCATATGATAGCAATAACAGATTTTGCGAATAAAATTGAAACATTTGCAGAGCAACTATTTATAAATTCCGATTGAATAAATGCCAACAGAATAGAAACTTTTAGAATTATTTATCAAAATAGACTGAGGTGTGTTTTACTATGTTCTATGTACAAAACCAAAACCGTTTGTATATGTCAGTGCCCTGCAGTATGCGGAGGAAAGGGTAATCATTGGTTAGGACCCTTAGAGTACTTACATAAACAACTAAACATCTTATAATTGGTATGATATTGATAGACGGTGGTACGTCAGATATAATTAGATTGTTTCATGTCTCGTACAAAAGGTGTTGTGCCCAATACTAACCATGTTTCATATTCAAAATAAGCCGTGCAAAACCCAACACATACCGTGTTCTAACTGGCTGAATGAATATATAACAGATGTATGACTTGCACTGACATACAATTCTTATTTCAGGGTATTGCAACGTGACCTGGGATGAAGCGCTGTGCTGGGAAGCCACGCCAGTAAACACCGTTATCAAGCAATTTTGTCCAGCTCATGTCCAAGGTATCCGACTAACCGGTAAGTCTATTTGCAACTGTTAGGACGGAAAAATATATGTGGGGATGAATCGTACCTCTTATTCCCAGAAAAGGTACCAAGTACAAATGTAAAAAGAAAGGCTTTACCGAAAATAATTATGTTTTTCTGTTTGCTATGGAGGGTCATGGGTTCAACAGTTCTTTATCGATGTTAAAATTAGTTATCTGAATACAACAGTTGGAAAAAGAAATCTTTTATCACCTGTCATATTTTGGTATTGGAATGAACTCATTGGATATCAATGAATTCGGACGATTTTATTTTCAAACAACCGTAATAGTAGAAAGAAACTGTTCCGTGACGATGCACATTTGGACTGAAATCTTTTTCTGAGTAGAATTATGCACGATCATTAACTCCAATCCTATTTCGTCCACATTAAAGTTCGCAAGTTCCACGCGATAATTATAGTTTTTAAGGCGATGGGTTAGGGTTAGGGTTAAAACGATAATTATCGCGTGGAACTAACGACTTTAAATGTTGACGATTCCGTCAAAGATATCAAATATTTCTAGTCGACGAAATATTCGTAATATTTGGTCGATATTAAATGCTATCGTAAATAGAAAAAAAGAAAAGAATGGCATTTATAAAATAGCTCATGATTATGTATGCATACAGAATGTTTGTTAGTGACGTAAAACCGTCAATTACAATCTGCTTTTGATGCACTGTGATGGTACTAAACATTAAATTAAAGTTTGGGAGGTTTGGTCTAAAGGTAGAACGTCCGATCTCTGATCCGAAGGTCCTGAGTTCGAATCCCGACCTCGACGGGTTCCGTTCACAAACTTCACAATCCCATTTTAGCAATGCTGGTGTAGTGTCCAAAAGCGGATTCGAGCGTGATTAATGTAAGCAAAATTGCTTGTTTGGCAATCGAGCTAAAATAAATTATCATAAACTAACGTCATCCGTTTTCTGTAATTAAATTTGTATTTTCTAGACAGCATAGAGTGGATCGTGGAGTTGTTCTCGGGGAACATTTTGAAATCTTAAATGTTAATTAAGTTGTACAGTGGAATCCCATCTATATACTATATAATTCAAAAATCCCCTCTAAACTGGCATCCCCTTTAAACTGGCAAAATGACCCGGGTTCGGTCGGTTTATAGAGGATTTTTTAATTATGTAGTAATGAAGTCGTGATCAGGACATTTGGCCGACATAGAGGGGAAACCGGTTTATAGAAGAACCAGTTTAGAGAGTTTCCACTGTATTGATTAATTTAAGACACGTGTCAGACTATGTCGTAAATGTAACTTAGACTGCTTTACGACTATTTGTTTTGTTTGGGCTCTAAAACAGATGTCACTGCATTTTGTTTTCATAAGTTTATTTTAAGAGCCCTATATAGACGTTTGATAGGCATGTTAGTATGATATATAATTTCTGTTTGTTGTTTTATTTAGATAATATAATGATGTTGGAACCTGTTAGATGATTTTCTTAATATGTTGAACGTGACTCCACTGAGCGTGCGGTACTTGTGAATGAACTCAGTGAATTAGTAAAGTAAACAATAAAATACAAAGCAGAATTACCGACGTCATAATTAATTACATTAACATGGATATGATTTGATTGAATAATCGTTTTTATATGCATGATAATTTGAATGAACTGCGCAAAACAATATGGAGACTGGAACTGTTAAATGTTGTACACCAAAAGTTCATTGACCTCAGGTTTTTCCTTTACAGTTTGGCCGTAATGATAAGTATGACGTCAATTCAGTTACTCGTACATATAATTATACAAAAAATATGGCCCATTTGAATACAGTTAATGTCGCAATGTTTCACTTTATGATTGTGCTAAAATTGTTTTTTCTATCATTGCATAATTCAGTACAGTCAAACCTTAATTTTTTCTGAATATATCTAAAATAGGGGAGGGCCTCAGTGTTCAAGTACCATGGATTCTGACTTATAATCGCTAAATAAAGACGCCAAATGACCTTGGCTGTTGGGTGAGAAGTTAAACCCCAGTTTTGGAAACAAAACCTGTTTATGTGAATACAATGTCACATCAGGTCTGTACTGTCTACATTCCAAATCCTCGAATGTTGATGTTGCTATTAACATGGATTTGCCCAGCGGCGACATGTTTAAAAATACTATTACTGTGGAAATCCTCTAAACCGGTTCTTCTATAAACCGGTTTCCCCACTAAATCCGCAAAATGTTCTAGTTCCGATTTTATTAATAAATGATAAAAAAATCCCCTCTAAACAGGCATCCCCTCTAAACTGACCAAACGACCTGGTTCCGGGCTCGGTCGGTGTAGAGGGGTACCACTGCAGTCGACCCTGTGAGTTCAGAGGTCATACCTTGTATGTAAATTTAAGGATCAATTCCCCGTTGGACTTGAGATATCTCCTTTTCATCAGTTGAACAGAGTTGATTTATTTAAATCATGTAGAATAATAAAATGTTCATTGATTGAACTAGAGCGTCTTTAAAATCTTCCAGTGGAAAGTGACACCAATCAAGGTCACGTGATATGAATATTTCTCCCGTTATGTAAGGAAATACACTCCAAATTGTTAACTATGCGACTACAATATAATTTTTTTTAAAGCCATGGGATCAATAAAATAGCATAATAAATTGCGTGAGACAAATGTTAACTGTTCCCTGAACATTTTTTTGAATTTACAATACAGCAAATTAACATCAGAATGCTTTAAAAGCTTGATCATATGTCATTGTCACTGGGTTTTGAACGTCGCACCAACGGCCAGGGTCAATCGGCAACATTCCCGGCTGTAAACCTAATGGTGGATGCATACCCCAGGCATACACTTAAGTAGAGCCGCCTGTCGTCCGTAACCAACTGGAAAGCTTCATCACGAATGAAGTTTGTTTTATAGCGGGTGGGGTTCGAATTCCCAACAGTCAGGGGTAAGTGATTACTAGTCAAAGACCATAACCACATGAGCACGGAGCCCCCTGTTTGACTATAACCATAGTCTTAATGTCGTCATATAATTTCGTAAACTTCGAGTATAAGCATAGAAGATGTGAATGATTAATATTATATACTGGCTGTCATAAGAAAGTAATCGTCATAAAAATCTTCTATTTTGGCCTAATATACTGACCTTGAAATTTTAATGGTATACAACAATTTTATGGTCAATAATGGATAACAATATGGTTACACATAACGGTAGTAATGGCTGGTTGTCTTATTCGTTTCAGCTATTTCCAGAATTAAATTCATCTCGATTACTTGCGCTTTGCCTATTTTATACCTACATCACTTACTGGTTACTTTCTTATGACGGCCAGTATACATCCATTGTGTAATATGTAGCTTCAATTACCTGAAAATATTTATATCGGTGAGAAAAAAAGTATAGGAAAACAGAACTTTATCTGATTATGTTGGACGTAATCGTTGAAATGATCTGCTTCAGAAAACTGTTAAGTTCTCCCTACCGCAAACTTGAGAACGTTTAGGCCATCGTTATAAAAATGTTGGTTTGTGGTGTCTCGATACACTGGGTAGATAGGAAGGCAAGCATTTTCGTAAATATTTTATGCTTGTACTTAAAACGACAATATGGAATGCATAATTGCCAAAATGGGAGATTTTTTAATGAGACTGCTACATGACTGTAAACCAACGATTTTTTGTATATATTATCTGATCTCGATTGATCCCATCAAGTATAAATCTGCCTGAATGTTTTAAAAAGCTAGATTTCCAGCGCAATCTTGATTATGACTACATAATTTAAAAGACGTGAAACACTTGGCTGATATGATATTTAGTTATCAATTAATTCTGACGTAAGTACATTAGAATTAATGAACTCGTCAAAATAAAGTGATAGACCGTTTGTTATGGCTAGATTTGAGTCTGACAAACATGCCAAGCTTTTCTCATGTCAAATACTTTCTGCAGGTTTGTGAGACTGATTACATTACTTTTACAGAAAACAAATCGTAAATCAGTGGGTATTACCGTTATGTCTGTTATCCTAGACAGTTTAAATATATTTGTGAACACAAATCACTAATATGTTGATGCAGACTTATTTTACTTAATATTTTTGGTACCAAAATAAAATTAACGTTGAAAATGAAGCATTCAAATTCAAAATGATAACACCTTAATTCATTGATTTGTGCCCATTTTTATCAGATTAGATAACTTGATAAATAAGTGCACGTATCTATATTTCATCAGCTAGTATTTGTTATTATTATAAGCTGAGGGCCGGTGATTCTACTCAGGCGTACACCTGGGGTCTTCCTCCACCGTTAAATCTGTAAAGGTCGCCAAATGTCCCTGGCTGTCGGTACAACGCTAAACTTCAATGAAAAAAGTCACTATTATCTTAGTTACCTATTTCAGCATACGCATATCGTGAATGTGGACCAGATGGATTATGGACAAACCCATATCCGGGCGCAAATAGCACTTCCGGTTGGACCAACTACTCGGATTGCTTCAGAGAAGATCCTGAATTCGCTTTGATAAAGGTACATAATGAAAATGAGCATTGACAATAGTAGAAATCCATCATATATAACTGGTTAGCTCAGGGTAAAACATCAAATTTTGTCTTTCAAAGTCTTATTACTACTTATACAATATACATGATAAGTTCACCTTTATGCAAGCACATGCTCAATTTTTGTCTTAGGCCATCCTTATAGAAATTGTTTGTTTACAATTTGGCGACCTTCTTATTCAAAAATTTCCTAGACTCAAAAAATATTTGGGGATTTTGACAATGTTTGTTTTTTGTTCGATATTCAAGTTTTTCGTTTTCACTTAACTAACATTTTAAGGATGGCCTTGTTGTCTATTTTTGCATCATTCCGACTTACAGGATTTATTTATTTATTTTACAACCCGATCTAAAGTTGAACATATATACGCTATTTAAATCGCATGTTGTATGCGACTTACGTGTGGCAGGTGCTGCACGGAGAGTGTCATCACATTGAGGTACAAGTATTTTGAATTAGAGGGTAGGACAAAGATCAGACAATTATTTCTCGTTCCTTCCGAGCCAACTAATTGAAATAACGTACAAACAATATATCTAGTTCCTTCTTCATTAAAACAAATCTTAAGTGTTAAACTATTATTGGCGCATACACTTGAATTTAATGATCTACTATCCCATGGCATGCAATTAAGCCATTGTGTAGGGATATAAATATTACGTAATGTGTACTAATTATATTCTGTACGCGGAAAAAAATCGCCGAAAGGAACGCTTAGGTAACTATGGAGTTGTATAATTACTTCATTAAACATAAAAGGTGAGCCCCAAATCATACATCAATGATAATTGTGATGATTTAAGATGAAACTAGAATCTGTAAATCAAATTATGTTTCTATTATGGTCCCGTAATTTCAAGTGTTCCTGGCATCAATATTTAAACAGTCTTAGCTTAGGATTTTTGTTAACTCAAACAAGTGCTTGTTTTTTTTATTTCTGACTTTGCTGTTGTAATTGTAATTACAGTGTTGTTGTTGTTGTTGTTGTCGTCGTTGTCGTTGTTGTTGCCGCTGTTTCTGTTGTTGAAACTTCCTCTTCTGCCCCTTCTGCAGACAAAGTTATTGTTGTTTGTTTTACAGTCAAATATGTAAAAACAAATCCTTGGAAAAACAAAATGTGGCCTTTATTGACAGGTAGCCTTTATTCGGAGGTCAGTTTGTTCTAAATAACCAATGATGATTTCAAAGAATGGCCTTTATTCGGAGGTGAGGACAGACACAAGTTAGACTGTATATATTAAAATAATAGCACATGTATATAGTTGACTATGACGGATCTTTAATACACGATACTTACATATGATAATAAAATTATATTTTAACTGCACTTCATACTCATGCATAAAAAAATAATGCATAATGAAATAAATATTTATAAATACTATTCCACTCGTTATGTATATGGTTCACCGCTTCATGATAAAGCTTTTCTGATTTCGACTTTGAGCAATCAAACAATTGCAGAAGAGGTTATAAATGTTTTTTTTATTCATTCAGAACATCAGAGTTAGGCCGAGAAGCAAAAAATAGAAATAAAAAAAATACATGACAAAATATTTTGACAAAATTATTGTAATTATAGATACCATGTTCCATGTATATGTCAGGGGTATATTGACCTTCAAATAATAAAAAACTATAACTCCTAAAAATGTCAGTAAATTAGGGGTTATATATCTTCTGTGCCAGACGTTTATGCTCACAAATATCAAGGTGAAATAATTAAAACTGATTGTAACAATATTTTACGAGTGATTATCTGAACAGTGGCTTCTATTAATAACTGTAAAATATATTTAGTTTCCTGCAACAAACGCGAATCGCGTTTATTTAGAACTTTTATACACGTCTGATGAGCCAAGAAACTGTTATCATTCGTGATTAAAATACCGGTAGTTAAACCTGTGTATAAAGACCACATGCGGGAATGTCAAACGTGTCTTTAATGGCGGCGGTCTTTATTCTAGGTTTAATACAAACTACAAATATTTGTATTGAACATGAACTTGTGGCTTTTACAGTCAGGTGGTCCCAATTCAAGGATGTTTTTCTTCTGGCTTAACTGTAAAATTAATATGTATGGTTGTTCGCATTTTTCTTTTCAGACAGTCCGTATTTTATAACTTAAGATCAACATTGTTCAACATTCTAAGTGTAGAGTTTTTTTTCAGGACGTCTCTACAATTTTTGCACACATATCAAGGGTACTAATCGCTGTAAATGAGGCATGCTGTCAGTCAAAATTATTTATATAGAATTGTATTTTACCACACACATTTTGTTTATTTTTTGTAAACCATTTCCGATGTGTTATTTACTATCTTTTTCAGGTTGAAATAAGTTTCGAATCGCTAAATGCATTCTGGAGCGCAGTTCGTAATTGGAATCGTGAACTGCGTTCCAACTTAATACTTCGTTTCTTTGATCATGTCCGTTTTTTATAATTAAATGAACGTTTGTTCTCTCCCGTGTTCATTTTATTTCTTTCAAGCATTCTCTATTTATATCAACAACATTCCATACACATTGTCAGCTTCCATGGTTTATCAGTTGGCTTATCAGAAAAGTTGTCTCCCTTGAAAAACGATTTTTTTCAACGATATTAATGACATGACGGTGACAGGTGCTCTATATAGAGTTACAGAGGGAGTATTTACTTAACTTATAATTAATTTATTGGTAATAAAGTCACAATATATTCCCCGTTCTGAGCACGATTTTGCACCTTTCTACTTTATAATGAATTATTTTTAATTATGTTGTACGTTATTTAATTTTTTTTTGGCTTCACTGGTTGCTACAAAAGTAATCACAGTGGGTCCCGAATTACTAATATGAACATTGAAGGAAATTCCTAAAAAAAGCGAAATGGTGAATTTCAAAACCTTGGAAAGTCATCTTTCACCAGTTTCTATTTATGCAGCCTCGTATCCAAATAAATAAGACACAATATGTTTTTGTACGTCACGCGTGATTGGCAGGCACGAGACACGTGCTCATGTCGATATTTTGAGCTTCGTTTATAGATAAAACGGGAAGTCTTGTCTCAATGCAGTCATCATAAATCCATAACTTTCTATATCTGTAACAAGTTGAATTCACAATATTTACACAAGCTGTTCATTCCGTTGGAACAAAAACCTTATGAAAGCAGCGAGTTCACTTTGAAGTGCAAATATTAAAGATAAGACCGCTGTTTCTTGGATATATACGATATCTACGAGGAAAAAATACTGTTCTTGTTTCGCTGATTTCCGCTCGACAAATCAGATATCAGTCATAAACAAAGCGTTCAGTGGCACATGATTAATATATTCTGTCTGTCTTTTGTTCTCTGCAGCAATATTTCATGTGTGTTATGTATGTATGCACTTATTTCAACTTCTGATTCTATATCAGACGTTCTTAAAAAGACAGTTTCGTTTTTTTTTAATTTGTCATCTGATTCTCTTCTTGTTAAATATGCGCCATGTGACAAACAACAGGATAGATATACAAGTATATATCCTTTTGTTTTAATAACAGCCAAAATGAAACGCAATATTCATCCACCGTGTCACTATCCAATATTATAAACACAAAATGTGCTAAGGCCAGATAAAATAGTCGTGTTCACGGTGACCCCTTTTTGGCAAAATACAAAGTAAGACAATATTTAGGGACGGATCTTACCTCCAAATACGACAAATATGTTTATCTTATTTTTTTCGCCAAGTAACTGTAAACATTACTATATTTTTCAAACCTTATCGAAAGAAATAAAATAAACTACCGAACATGTAGAGAAGGTTAGTCATAAACGATGCCTTTTATGACGTTTGAATGTGTCAATGTCAACAACTTAAAGGAAATTGGACTTTACAATAAACTGTGATAACTTTTTATACACTCTTTTTTAACTTTGCAAACTTTTATACACCTTTATGGTTGCAACATTCCAATTCTTGACTAATTCAAATCTCCTTCATTCTCATTTTTACATTATCTTATGTTCACATTATCTTATGTTTACATTATCTTATGTTTACATTATCTTATGTTTACATTATCTTATGCTTACGTAAGCCTTATTAAGCAACCTATCATTATTATCTTTGTCATTCTGATGAGCGCTGCAAGACCATTAGTTGTCGATGCACCATAAACACCACTAAATAAATACATATGTATCAGGTGTCTACTATTTCACCCATATTGTTCGTTCAATCTGCTGTTTCCTGTTCGTTAACTTAACATCGTTCATTGCGAATATGACATCTTCTGTCAAACTTAAGAACATGTTATGACTTATATTTCAGAACGACATTTCACGCATTGAAATTATGTCTAACATCGGATATGGTATATCGTTGGTGTCGTTAATTGTAGCGGTCCTGATAATGCTTGTTTCAAGGTAATTTTTATGTGACTGAAGTCACTGGGCTTTAACGCCATTTTTCAACATTTTTTTTTTAATTATATACGGCGGCCGTTTCACTTAACTAGTTTTTTTCCTAGACTGTATGCTAACCAGTACTAACTTACCCTTCCACAAGGAGTAGGCAACTTCCCATATATGGAGGAAAATCTACATTTTTGTCAAATTTTCATAGAAAGGTTTAACCAGCCGCAACCGAGATTTGAACTCGGATCACTGGGTTACAAGCCCGGCGCACTAACCACTGAACCATGGCCGTGGCCTGTTTCAAGGTAAGAATTAAAACTAAATCTAGATTTCCCTGTTAAAGCGTGTGAACATTGAACACACAGTAGAAATACAGAATGTTTTAAAGCCAATACAGTGCTCCTTCATGTAACGTCACCTCCAGAGACTGAATCCCTCCATGAAACAACAGTAAATGGCACACATACACATAATAAAAACACCTGTCGCGATTGTAACAATTCCCTCCTAACAACAACTCCCTCAAAAGAACGACATTTTTTGGGGACTCCGACAAGTGTTGCTCTTTAGAGGGAGCACTGTGTATACCCGACTAGGCAGCTTGTTGACGTCCATAGAGTCTCATTATCGTTGTAGCATACATCCGCGTGTGCTGTTACGAAATACGGTATGTAATAAAGTGATTGAATATTACTATGTAATTCTCAATGTACTTAGAAGAGTAATCCCCCATTTTGCCCTCGTGATTTTCTGTTCACTTGACAAAATGCACGTATTCATATTATCAATACAGGTTGGCTTATCAGCGATAATTGAAACGTGTTGACAGGCTTCATGCAAAACAAGAACTTCCGTTGTGTTAATTAATCAGACAAGACTTTTTGTGTTGATGGTTAGAATCAAATAAAAAACGCGTATCTTGTTGAAAATTGCCTATCAGGCGAATATTATGCACCGGGTGTTTATTTACACAGACAGCGGTTTAAAATGTTGCTTTGTAACGAAACACGTGGAATTGACTATTTTGAGAACGAGTGACGAAATGAAATGAAATGCGTGCTTAATAAGTCAAAATGAACGCATGATTCAATGAAGCTTTATAATAATTCCATATGATGGAGGATATCAACCTATTCTGTGCATAATTATCGAAATGAGCACTGATATGTGTTATACTCTCACGAACATTTGAACCAATATCTATTCACTTTGAACATACCCATGTTGAATAAAACAACTACAGCGCAACCTCTCCATGCGACACGCTTCGAGAGAAGCAATATTATGTTGTTGTTGAGAGCTTGTTGCTCTAGGGAGTTAAATTGATTGTTAAATCGCACAGTGGGGAAAATCATGTTGTTGAAGGCAAATTGTTGCTTCAGAGAGGGCCGCTCTAGAGAGGTTGCACTGTATTTGTAATTATTGAAATAAAACAACTGCCATGGGGGACACAAACATTTATTTTGGAACTGATGTGTCAAGTGAATGTTTTCTTTTGGTCAACATTGATAATAGTCAGAGCAGCTGGTGTGTTCACATTAGGATTTTAACGGCTGTTAAAAATGCCTGCGCCCATAAAATAGTTATTGAGGACAAACAATTTAGAAATTTTGTTTCCTTTATTTTGAATGGTCGAAAACAATTTTTATGTTGTTTTTTTTTTGTTACAGGAGGCTTCATTGTAAGAGTAACAGTTTACATATCAACTTGTTCACTGCTTTCATACTTAGAGCTATCATGTCATTACTGAAAGATGTCCTGTTTGTTGATGGGTTGGGCTTATCTAAAGATGTGATAAGATTATCACCGGAAAAGGTGGTTTTCAAGAAGGAAGGAACTGTAAGTCTATGCGATGTGAACTTTTTTTCAAATTTAGTTTTTAGTTCGGACATATTGTTCATATGAAAATGAAAATACAATGTATGTTCAAAACAATGACGGACACTGAAAAAAGTCTAGTGTCGACAGAGCACCCTATAAAACAGGGGCACCTTCGAGAAAAGGGCTGTTTACGCCATGAACAGCCATTCATAGTTGAAAGTTATTACTATCCATCTAGGTATATTAAGCTCTGCCACACAAACCTGAAAGTCATAAAGTCGACTCGTACGAAGAAAAAGACATTTGTCACCAATAATAAGGCACATTATCACTCACCTCTATTTTTTCTGTTGGACGATGTCTGAAGCCATTGACAAGGAAACATTCTGGTTCCAGACAATGAACTGCGGACCATCTGTCAATAGACTGTCTCTGATCTTTACAAACGTCTTGAAACCTTACAACACAATTCATTATACAAAATGGATAAATCAATACAAAAAAACAGAGTCACAGGAAGGTATACAGTTTTTGTAAGTGGTTATTGACAAGTATTCACTAGCCGCCCCCAGTGCGCCGTGAGTTGCCTAGGTGTACTACACTTAAGTGAGTATTTTACACTAACTCAGCTAACAGCTGACATTGTCAGGGCTACATGTATTTTTTCACTGGGGTTTCGCGTCGTCTCAACAGCTAAGGTCATGTGGCGACTTTTGCAGCTTTAACGACGGGAAGACCCGTGGCTAGTTCGGCTAGCTTACTGAAAGTTGATATTTCTACCTAAATGTACGCCACGGGTCTTCCCGTCGTTAAAGCTGCAAAAGTCGCCACATGACCTTAGCTGTTGAGACGACGCGAAACCCCAGTGAAAAAATACATGTAGCCCTGACAATGTCAGCTGTTAGCTGAGTTAGTGTAAAATACTCACTTAAGTGTAGTACACCTAGTTTAATAAGAAACATTATATGTTGAATTTCATATGCTGGCCGTGTGTATAAACAAGAAGGTCATTACTCCCACAAGATTGTTAATTTCATCCCATCAGATAGGAAAAGGTTGTCCTCAACATGAACCTCATTGATTCAATTAATTTTCAGTCAGTGTCTCAAAATTAATCACCAAATCTGCTTGTATCTTACTCTCGCTATGTTTTTCTCATACTCTGTAAAGAAACTTACTCAGTTGTTGGCACGCAAGGTCTACAGTACGAAGGCATTATAGATCGCTGATATGCAAGGGAGATGTTTATATCATATGTATCTTACATTGCCGATGTTCTGATAAATGATTAGCGATATTTCATCTTAGATATCGGAATGAAATTCATTTCATTCGGACAAAATCAGATAAATACACAATGTGGACATGAGTTCTAAAAATGGAGCCAATTTATTTCTTTGAAATCATTATTTTCTGGCTTGAAATGGACTGTCGATTTAATCATTGCTTAACCTGATTGCAATGATGGTGGAACTTTAACTAAATTACGTAAGCATAACGCCAATTCCATGCGTTTATTACAAAATCAAAGTACTGACGCCACAGACCATCGAAGAGTTATGAATGTGATATATTGTTATATGTGGTCGTAAGAGATTTGACATGATTAAACATGCAGTACAAATACATAATTGTCTAAATTATTCGCTTGATTTTCTGCACTTTCTGAATTTTGCATAAATCAACATCTCTAGATTGATTTAAGTGTGTGCACGCATCCGCATGAGTTATTAACAAATGACTCTTTGTTGTCCAATAAAAACTGATTGTTTAAACATAATGACTCCATAAAGTCACGTTCAATACATAGATTGCCCTCAATGATTTCTTTACATGAATAATTTTGTGCGTTGTGATGACAAATATAGTGCAAAATGATATGCATGCACATACCAATCATTACTTCGTGCAGTCTTAGGTCACGTGCAGTCTTAGGTCACGTGCAGTCTTGGGCATTCTGACCTTGATTTCGGCTGCCATTTTTTGTATTATATACGAAGTAACTTAATATTTTGTTTCTCCTGCTAATTGCATTTTTATTAGTTATTTAATATTTTAATATTTTATTATGTTATTTACATGAATCAAAATCAATTATCCAGTCATGATTCTCATGATACTTCATCGGTGAAATAGACAAGAAGTGTATGTCTGACCAGTGTTTTGAGATTTCTGAATAATGACGTTGCCACTTCTCGTACTTAACCCGTCGTTCAACAATACATCATTCTTGTTTTGACATGGCAACTTCTCCACATGGTCTCTAGAATTTGAGGAATCATGTTAGATTATAATCATTTAATGAGATTAATCAGAGGAAGCGACATGACGTGTACTTGATATAACTCGCCATTCAAACGCGTTTGGTTATCCAGGCTTCATTCGCTGATACAGTGCAACCTCTTCAAAGCAACACCATTTGAGCGAAGCAAAAGTATTTTGTTGTTGAGATGTTGTTGCTCTAGAGAGGTTAAATTAATAGTTAAATTGTACAGTATGAAAAAAGCATACCGTCGTTGATGGGAGGCTGTTGCTCAAAAGAGGGGCGCTCTGGAGAGGTTGCACTGTTCTTGTTTACCAAGACACGAGGTTATAAAGCTTGAGATTAGTCTTCATACTCAAAGCTCATGTCTTTTAATATTTCAGAGTTAAATATGATCATATAATAACGATACTAATGATACTTTATTCTGACAGTATAATTGACCTGAATATATATTTAAACATTAATGAGGTCTTTTCAACCATATTACTTTGAGAATGGAATTGAGATTTATGCCTGTTCTCAATTTTATAACCGCTGTGCCAGGTTCTTTACGTGTCTGAGCATATCCACTTTATTATAATGTTAACACATAATGCTCATTCGTCACTTCTGGTTTGGATATCTGCCGGGATATTTGCGAGATGTAACGGGTTTAACGCCGTTTTTCAACCGGCAACCGGTTCACCGAACCAGTTTTCCTGGACTGTATACTAACCAGTACTAAATTACCCTTCCCAAGAATCCGGCAACTTCACCACATATATAGGAAAATCGACATTTTTGTCAAATTTTCATACAAGGGTATGACTTGCCTCGACCAGGATTTCAACCCGGATCTCCGGGTTACAAGTCCAAAGCACTAACCACTGGACCACGGCCGTGGCTCATTACGTTTTTAATATTTCAGCACTGGGAATGTCGATTGCTGGTTTCCGTATTTATGTACAGTGTTGCGGCAAGTATGATGTGGATATTCATGGAAGGCCTGTATCTCCACATGTTAGTGTATAAAACTTTACTAACAGAAAGAACCGGCATCAGGATGTACGTTTTTACGGGATGGCGTAAGTATTTTTAATAAATGTCAGCCTCTGAAAAGTCGAGAAACTCTTTAGAGCTTACATTATCAAAGGGAGGTAATTCGCCTGATAAATATGTAGTTACAATGAGCGACTTCGATCACAAACTTTAGTCTCGTTACGGAAGTTGAAATGCGCATGTCTGGTCAAGGAGATGATCGAACGTACTTTCGTTTCTGTTTTCGTTTGCAACATGGCGGAGATCAGTAAAGAACTCATACTGTATCTTGTGTTGAATGAGTTTATGGACGATGAGTACTAACTTACCCTTCCACAAGGACCTGGCAATTTCTCCACATATGGAGGAAAATCAACATTTTTGTCAAATTTTCATTGAAGGGTATGACCTGCCGCGATCGGGATTCGAATCAGAATCGCCGGGTTGCAAGTCCAGCGCACTAACCACTGGACCACGGCTGAGGCCGCTTAATACAGTACGCTTAAAAATTCAAAACCAATCTATACTTAAAAATGTTCGTTTATGGTAACACGACCCAAACGTTTAATTGTGTGTGTGGGTGGGTAGGTATGCATTTTTGTATTAAATGTTTTTATGGGGAAAAGGGTTAAAAGAAAGAATGTTCGTCAAAGTTGCTAAAATTATTTTGGGGTAAGCGGATTCATGATGAGTCGGTCGCGTAACAGCAAACCAACATTTTTATGCATGGTTCAAAGCGTTAGCATTATGAATTCCCTGCCGTTAATTTATATGTTACAGTAAAACCTCTCTAATCCGAACATGTTCGAACAAAGTAATTCTTTCAGATTTGTATGGTTTTCGAGTGAAGTTTCATGTCTATTATGTTGTCAGAATAATGTGTCTTAAGTATCATTATTGTCTGATCATAATGAACATTAAAAGATATTAGATTTGAACTTGGAGACCAATTTCAAGTTTTATAACCTCGGACCCTGATCTTTTATCTGGAGTTTTACGTAGAAAGGCTCTAGTTTACATTTTATTCTTTCAGTGTCACCGTTTCTATTTATCATACCGTGGGTTCTCGTACGAACATTTGCCGACAATACGTTGTGAGTAAAAATGTTTTAATATTTAATATAAAGGGTCTTAACTACAGATTACATCACACAAAAAAAGATACAAACAGTCACTTAATGAGTGTTATTCATAAAAGCCATTTATTTTATACTTGGTACTAAATAAAAAAAAATACTTATTGCAGCAAATGTTTGCTACGTAGGTACAATTGTATTATGGGGATTCCGTGGTAAAAGGGTTATGACCTCTATTCTCTCACCAGCGCTGCTGGGAGTTCGAATCCCATCCAAGACCAGACAAAACTTCACACGTGAGGAAACTGTCCAGCTAGCTGACGGAAGGTCAGAAGTTCTGACCAGGTGTATGCCTGGGGTCTTACTCCATCGTTAAATCTGGAAAGTCGCCAAATGACCCGGAATAATGGTTCGATGTCAAACTGTACGATTGAAGCTCCGTTTAAAGCAAGAAATTACGTCAGTCTCTTTGATAGAGATAATGCGCTAATTAAATGTTCACTTTGATGAAGCAAAAAAATGTTAATTGGTGCTAATCACTTTAAGAATATCGTTATCAACAGCCTTGTTCCCCCCCCCCAATTCTTATGAATGATACTTATCAAAATATGCCCCGAGTGCCAATCTGAAGATAACGTCAAAATAGATAACTAAATTCTCAGACGATAGGATAATGATGATCTTTCGCAAACCTTTATTATGAAGAGTAAGCTTAATGGTCTCACAGATGTTTGTCTTAACCCTGAATATACAACTATCACGATGTAGGGATCAGGAAAAATCAAAATGCTATGTTATCAAATACGTACCACTGATAAAAATTGACATCTTCCAAACAGAATACAATCTTTATTATCGTTATCACGACAACAAGGTATTAGAAATCACACCGAGCTAATAAAGGCACGTCGGACGAGACAGTTAAATATCTCAAAGAACATATTTTCGTCGTGTATAAACATATTAATGACAGACTTGCTTTGAGAAAAACGTTTGTAAATATATTTGAAATAGAAGTACACTTTCTAATATTTATAAAGTCAAACACGTAAAGAAATGTCACTTGGATGAGGTAAGAACTTTAAGAAGAATTGGCCGTTATGAATATTTCAACTTATCCTGACCTGTATTTTCTGTTATTTTAATAATTGTGAACTTAAAAGAAGTTTTTGTTCATATTGCGGCTATTATCAAATTATTTCAGAATTGATTGTACTTAAAACGTAATTATTTTTAATAAATTGTAATTAACACTGCTAAATTCTTTACTCTGACTGGTTTTAATTTACCAAATGAAATTATAATGATGGAGTCATAAATAATAATACATAAAAATAAAAATAAATAAATAAATAAATAATAATAAAAGTCAACGTTACAAATACACTTCATGGTAAAGGAAAACCTGCCACTTAATTCTAGCCTTTTTATTTTACAGTTGTTGGAACACAGATTCCCATGGGTACATGTGGATCATAAATACGCCGATACTTCTGACCATTGCGGTGTGTATTGATTGATTGGTTAATTAATTGATTAATTGATTAATTAATTAAAAGAATAGTGGATATTGCTCATCTTATTATGCTTTAGACCTTTCTTATAATATGTACAGAGTGTAAGTTTTATCTGTAGACAAAATATAATTGTTCTGAGAACACCCCTCTGGAGCGACCACCTGCTGACCACGACCGACCGTCACAATCGTACCACATAGTCAATTCTATTTTATTTCTACAATGTACTAATTTACATATGCTGTAGATGTTCATTTCGCAAAAATAATATTTTAAAACAATATTGGCGCATTTTTTGTATTTGTCATTGTATTGTATTCTCGTTTCAGACTAACTTCATATTTTTTGTCAATATTGTTCATGTCCTGTGTCTGAGGATGAAAACACACAGAAATACAAAAGGCAACAATCAACAGTTAAGGTATTCTGAATTTGTATGCTATCATGTGGTATACAGGTCAACGGGCACCAAAAACACAATGAATTACCTTTCCCTGTAAAAAACGTTTTTCTAACGACCAACTTTAAAATTTTGTAACTGATTCACGCCGTAGAACAGTGAAATCTTGATGACACCGATATTTGATATAACCAATGTTCATGTGTCACATGCCTGGACTAACATCGCCTTCGCTACGGTAACTTCCCTTAATACTAGGTATAAGTAACCTAAGCAGCTAAAATTTGGTTTTGTGTCAAGTATCTGTGTTTTTTATTTATAGTATTGGCCAAATTTCACCGGTTTGAAGCTATTTACAAAGATTGATTGTTTTCAGGAAACTGGCGAAGTTTTCGTTGGTTTTGATACCATTGTTTGGAGTGAGTTACATCTGCACGGCGGCTTACCCTCCTGGAATTAATATGCAAGCTGATATGATATATCTTTACTGCGAGATGTTTTACAACTCTTTCCAGGTGCGTATTGCAAGTATAGATAAGGAAATGATTCCTACAAAAAATGTGCAAAAACCTACAAAAAAGTGCAAAAACCTACAAAAAATGTGCAAAAACCTACAAAAAAGTGCAAAACCTACAAAAAAACGTGCTAAACATCCATTCTCACCCGAAATGATACTTCCTCCGATTCCTCCAAACCAAAACCCACCCAGCAAATAGGATCACTAAAAATGTGTAAAAATCGGAGGATGTCGCTTTGGAACGGTCCGCAGCAAAGCTACGTATAGTTGTGTTAAATGATTCGTCGATTCTACAGACATATGTCATCCTATCGACACTACATTCGGTGATATACACACATTGTTTGACTCCAAAATAAAGTTTTCATAATTATATAATAAAATGCATCAGTCAATATTGAAAAGAAGAAGGGTGAGCGAAATTATCCATCCATTATTACAGTGGAACCCCTCTAAACCGGCCAAGCCCGAGACCAGGTCATTTGACAGGAAACCGGTTTTATAGAGGAACCGGTTTAGAGGGGTTCCACTGTATGCATATTCTTAGTGCTTTGTTCGATTTACCATTCTGAAGTATTTAAAATCTGTCTCTGTAAATATAATTTTCATTTGTCTGAGATCCGTTTGTTGTAATGAAACAGCAAAGTAATTAAGATCGATTAGATTAACGATAGATAATATGAGACGACGGTAAAAATTTTAGTACAACGCTTATTGATATAAAAACACATTAATACATTCTGTACCACTACTGCAATTTCTTTATCAAACTCAACAATGTCTGCTTTACTTCTTGCAGGGTCTTCTACTTGCGGTCCTTTTCTGTTTTCTAAATGAAGAGGTGAGTTATAAAGTCGCCTGGATTTAGATAACCTATTCATTGTGCAATTACGAAACCTCAACCAAGTGATTCTTGCCACTTTTCATAGATCTTATATTTTGTTCCTTCAAGAGATAAACCAAGAAAATACTACAAAATACTACTTTTAGACAATTCATAGACGGCATTCAAAATTCAGATAAATGTAAAAGTAGTTTATTTCTTACGTGAATACGTAATAATATTGATGTCTAATAAATGATGTTGACCACAAATGCTTCATGACAAAATACCATAGGGTGTGAATCTGAAAATATTTATACCTTAATACCAATAAGACTTGTATATAAAATAAATGTGTGCTTACAAGAATTCGCATAATGATCGCAAAACGATATTATTAACACTATTTGTTTCTAAAGTGTTACACGACATAATTGTGTTCTATATGGTAACATATATTTGTCCTATACACCTTATGTGTGTAATTAATAACTTTTTTCGAAGTATTATAATAACAGTCGCCATTCAAAAGAAATAGAATCTAATGTGTTTCTTAAATTTCAGGTTCACAAAGAAATTCGATCTTGTCTTCACCACAGGATCCGACATGAGAGCATGTATACTCGGACATTCACATTGTCCGGATTCAGGAAAGGCTCACACATGTCACATTCCACGAGTGGACAATCACACGTAAGATATACACAAAGATCATCTTCGGAAAAGCATTCAAGTAGTAAAGACAATGAGACGAAGGAACAACAAATAGCATTGAAAACAGACTTCCGTGATAGACAAGCAGAGATAAGACGATATGAAGATCTGGATTAGATCTTTGTTGTTGTTGTTGTTGTCGTTGTTGATGTTATTGTGAATATATCGAGTTGCAAAGCGGGCGCTTGAACTTCTTGTGTCAAGTCGAAACACGTCGTAAATTGGGTTTGGCGTCTCCTTTTTATTTGACTGAAACAAAAACTCTTGTAACATTGGGACGGTTTCAATTTAATAAAGTGTGTCATATCAAGTACCATTTGTATTAAAAGTGTTAATTGTTTTAGCTTCAGTTCAAGTCGTTATTTGAGGGTGTCCATATTTCTACGGGGGTCTCTTGTAGCATAGAAATGAGCTCCACAGGAAAAGGTGCTTAACGCAATGCCAACAACGGTGATACAAAGCATAAATAGATTCTTGTTAAAAACATGTAAAAACGATAAAAGTCAAGTTTGGATAAAAAGGCTTACAACAAATTCCGCAAAATGATTTTTAATACGGTAGTTATTTGGTTTAATCATAAGGTACTATGTTAGGAGTGTCACTGGAGTAAGCTTGAAGGGCAAAGTACAGAGTCAATCACCGTTCATGATGTACTTCAATGAGTTGCCAGTGTCCCATGTACATCAAAGATTTCACCTGATTGAAAGTCCCCATCATTATCAGCAAGGACATCGTCTCAGACGTAATATCATACCTATGATGATGAATTATGTAGTACTTAGTCAGTGTCTGTCACAGTGTAGTTCAAGCCATTTAAGTGATTAGATCATGCTTCTGACATAACCATTCATATAACACTTTTTATTCATTGTATTCATGTTTTACAAGCATATAAAGCGTATATGTGAGTTTTCTGTGGTATTTTGACAATCTATTTATCATAATATGTATAAAGAGACAGTATCAGCATTATACAAATGTATAATATTTCATCCATTAATGTGTAGAATTTGTAACATCACATGCCTGAATCATTGTGAATTCTTGTACATGCATGCATTTGTGAATTCTTTCATTAAACGTGTAAAACATTGTTTGTATTTACGTGTGTCATTTTAATTACATAATAGGCAAGTATAACTTTTTATTTATGCTTTGATGTCGATGTGGTCTTATTTTCAAGTTGAAATATAGTGGAATTTCGAAAAGAAGTCATAATTAAGTTGTTATAATGAAGTGGTTGTAATATTGGAAAGTTAAGTGAAGTATTACTGGCTAATTATACGTCAGAAGTTGAGTGAACTCAGATATATTATATACTATATAATGCGAAAATCCCTTCTAACTCGGGCTCGGCCAGATTATAGGGGTTTCACTGTACTCTTAACAAAAATAATTCGATCTTCGCATTCCTCTCGATTCAAATGCTTTTATGTTCGTATTACAAGAACCATTTTCTTTAACATTGACTTTGGTTGTAGCATAATTATGCCACCTGTCATTCGTATTCTTTGCGTAAAAGATTAAGTATCTTGTCGATCGTTATTTCTGTTTCGGACTGATAATTATATATACATGTAACAATTCAAATTTTCAACAAAAGATATAAAAGCAATTACCGTGAACTCAGACTCTATAATGATGTAATTCGTGAAGTGAGACAGAAACATGTCAATTACAAATTACCTTTTTCTCACAAACGTTTTAAACATCCACAAACGTGATAATAAGAAAATCACTTTACGACAAGTGTTTTCTCCGGCTTTTAACGACGGAAGAAGACCAGACGCATACATCTTTGCACAGCCATACATTTTCTGTAAAGTTCATGCCAAGTGCGCATGCGTTACTATGAACATGCATTTTGTCGAACACATCCAGAAACTGAAAGTTAACATTTCGTCGGCTTATTTCTACAACCCCGCAACTCCCGTAGTATTTTTTCGTCCCGATAATCGTACTCTCCTGCTTGTAGATCTATCCTAAATAGGGTTAATCTCCATTACAAAAACCCGTAACTCACTATAAGTTATTGGAGTTCAAAATTTCAAATGCGAGTTTCTCAAAATAAAAAATGGCATACGGGTTTGTAGAAATAAGTCGACGATTTGTTCTCTGTTTAATCTTCAAACACTCCATGGTGATACACAATGAGAATAAAACAAAGCCGAGTCACCCGAATTTAATGTAGATTACAGTAACCTCCTCGCTCAAAATTATTTTTCTATATTTCGGGACACTGAACCAAATAAGGTATATTTGGAGACAACAACATGACTCAAGTATTTCATGTTTTCAATGCACAAACACTGAGATATGGCGCCACCTCGGTGGACAATATGCCTGACACAGTGAGCGAAGTTAGCCTAGACTGTTTATCGAGACATTGCGGATTCAAATCACGTTTCTATCAGGCAATTTGACAGAAGTTATTGCATTCACGTTTGTCTTTAATACCACCTGGTTCGAATCACTTATTAATATAGACAATACAAACAAATGAATACCAATTTTTGTAATGACTTTTACATTCAAAAAGACATTTATAGAACAATAAGACAGACATGAAAGAATCATTTCTTGTGACTGGGACAACATTACAAAAGGTTATTGTTTAAAAAACAACAATAATTAATTACAAGCGAAGGATATTAATTCAAACAAAGTTTGATAACCCACTAGAATCGGAAAATATTACAGCAAACTCACATGCAATGGTAACAGGCCCGTGATGATAGATTGTTATAAAATATAAAACACTCAAATTTAACCTAAAATTAAATTCAGTGATAAAACTCGTCGCAGAGTGCGACCCCGTTTAACTGATATATTTTATATGTTTTACATATTTTATATATTTTATACATGTACACAGAAAGGATTATAACTGTTCGTACGGGTAAATGCGCTCTACCTTCACCTAAAACAAAATCATAAAACAAAAGGGACGAGTGTATTACTGTGAGCAAATCCATGCACATGAAAGCTACATAATGTTACCGCTTTCAAATTGACAAGATCAATTCATGAATGAGACCTTGCGCTCAACATCTGTGTCTCCAAAATGTACATTAAAGGCATTTACACTTTATGTTGTTGCACTCGTCTTACAGGCATGCAAATATTTGATTCATTCAAACATATCAGTAAAACAACTGATATTTACATCTTCTATAGTCACATATATCTTCCATGACGTAAAGGTGTCAAAGGTCATTGATCAAAATGACTGAATGTTTAGTTAGGCATGTTATGATTTGATTCATGGTCAATCACCCAATTAGCAAACATTTTATATAGTTAAAATGACTCTCAGCCATGTAGCTGGTTTTCGTTGACGCCCTTTATATTATCATTTTGGTCAAAGTGCACGCGAGCTGTATTTAACTGTGTGCATGTTTTATCTGTATGCAGCTCCCTAATTCAAAGACCAATCACCGAATAGAGCTATCCCAGGGATCTATATTCTAATGGATCCCTTAAGGGTGTGACAGCGCATATCTGCAGTGCTTTATGTAAGTAATTATGAATATAGATATGACTTCAACTTGCATAAAACCTCACGTGAATAAATCAATAGCATGTGAAACACAAGTGTTGACAATAATGACAATTAGGATTAATAGATAATACCATTTTAATCTATTACGTCGTTGCGATAATAGATAAATATACCCACGCTATCAAATGATATAGGTACAGGTGGTTGGTTTAATCATATCGAATTATATTTTTAGATGTTACAATTACTCAAACAATCATGACTATTCCATAGAAAAAACACAAAATACACGCACGGTATCATTTGACTCTTGTCCAAATGTTGGGTCGATTGCGCGTAATTATGAAATGGTATAATACTGATATAAAGAATTCTCATTTAAATACACTTAAGCTGTCTGCTTATACAACCCTATGTTTTTTCAGGTTCTCACCAAGACATTAAGCACATATATGATATTGATTGTCTTACTAAACTACATGTAATTTTTATACAGTGCAACCTCTCCTGAGCGGCCATCTCTCGAACAACAGTCATCCTTGGCACGTCATATAAACGTAAAAAGGATGACTAACTACCTTTTAGATGTGAATTTTGATAGTTGGTTGTTCAAGATACACAAATAATCAGTAAAACCAATTACAGGTACTGCGCAACCTCTCCAAAGCAACACCCTTTTGAAGAAGAAAATTATGTGTTTTTGAAAGGTTGTAGCTCTTGAGAGGTTAAATCGTACACTTAAATCGTACATTGGGAAAATCATACTCTTTTGAAGGGAGGTTGTTGCTCAAGAGAGGGCCACTCTGGAGAGATTGCATCGTATTTTCAGAGAATCTGATCCAGCAGATACAAGTACAAACGTGTAAGTTGTATCTCATGGAATGCATTGTGTTGGAGATCACGAGTCTTCATTTGTCTGTCTTCCTGATGACAAGTGTTTTCCGAGTAGAATACAAAGCGAACGTGAGGCTCATTGCCATGACAACAGGATACATATTTTATAAAGTGTTATACAAAGGAAGATGCTAGTAGACGATACATTTTATCCCTGTACATATAAATATGCGGCAGAACAATGAAAAATATCTACATCAATGAATGTTCGACATTTTCAAATGTCTAGGAAAGGTAAATAACTCATTATTAACAATGTCAACTGTTACAGTGCAACCTCTCCAAAGCAACACTCATCGGGAAAAGCAAAATTATGCTGTTGTTGTTGAGAGGTTATTGCTCTATAGAGATTAAATTAATAGTTAAATCGTACAGTGGGAAAATCATGCTGGTGTTGAAGGATGGTTGTTGCTTAAGAGAGAGTCACTCTGGAGAGGTTGCACTGTATTAAATATACAAACAGAATATAAAAAGATATAAATGTGCATATTATGTGCTCCAGTTTATTCATACAAAAGATAAACTTGTTCTAGGATGAATATGACAGCACTCCATTGGTTGGACTAGACTCTAGTTTTGTCACTTTTTGGAAATTTGAAAATTCTATTCACTTGATAGCAATAACAAATAACGTCATTAGTTTGTCATTACCACAACACATTCCTCGGTCTTTAGGTGAAAAATGAAATCATTCATAGCATTAGTCACTAAGGTCACTACCGTTGTTTTGATTTTCTGAGTCAATCTAGAGTTTGATTCATTTAAAATACACATTAATACATTTAAGCCGAACACTTATTTTGCATCACGCATTATATAATTCAGCACTCAATATTTGTAGCACGACAAAATTAATCCATGAAATTGGCCTTTGGCAATACAGGAGTGGGGGAAATACCCATCGTGGAAGCGTACCAAAGCATCGTCACATTTGACTTCACCTTTGCCTCCCGTTCCGTAAAATGATCTGCCGCTGGCATTGTGATAAAGTTTATATAATTGTCCAGGAGACAATTCGATTGCATTGTCAAATATTACGTCAAAGTATTTCTCACCACCAACTGCGCATGTGAATTGCTTAGAAATCATTATTTCATTGCCAATGCTGACATAAACGATTCCACGCATATCGCCGAACACTGGAGAAAACATGCTTACTCCATTCAGAAAAAATGCCCGTTCACTGTGCACAGAGAAGCCAATGCCATCATCGGTACAACCATTCCCCCAGCCTTTTTGTATGCGATCTGCTTCAAACCGTTCAACAAGAAAATGTCTAACAATATGTCTTGGTTTCGGGTTAAATCTAGGCATGGCTGGTTTCGTATTGAAAAAAGATTGAAAAATTTCAATTTTTTCGTTCTCTGATAAGACATCTGATCTAGATATTTTAGAGGAAAAGTATTCTTGATCCATTTGAGGAAAACGTATGAGATATAACAATTCCCCTAACACGTCTCTCACTATCTGTCCGACATTCTCAGTGTCTTCAGATATCATCTTTTGTTTCTTCGCATAATCAATGCAAGCTTCATACACAACCGACTCCTCAACAGCTAGGTCGTTAGATTCAAGCAAAGCATGAAGTAATTCTTTAGGAAGGTCAAGAAAACCTTCGGATTTTAATACATCTCTTGAGTTCGCAAATATGAATGACATGCATTTCTCTGTCATATCCCTTTCGTCGAATTGACTGGCAAGTGTCAATATAGTGCAGACATTTTCTACTGCAACCTCGTTAGCTAAAAACTTTAAGCATTTTTCACGAAGACGTTTCAAACCATATTTTTTAGCTGCATACAACATACCCATCACATTGTTGGCAATGACTTCACAATCTTCCGTGTATATGAATCTTAAATACATAAAACACAATCATTCAATCAGCAAAATAATTTAGTAAGTAATTAAGCTTAAAATCATCATTATGTATTTATTGCATAAGGAAAATATCACCGAAAGACGACTTTTGACCAGACCTACATACATATATTTAAATGTTCACACATTTTCTCTACACGAATACTGTTCGTTGTCTTACATCGACTTTATGTATCCATTTACATTATACTTTATAGAAACCGCTTCATTGTGCTGCATTTAAAAGAACTTTGATTTATTAAAAATTATTTATTATAACAAACCATCCACTAGTATTTGAAATAATCTGAATAATGGTACAGGAATGTATAACATTTTAGTCACATGTGCAACGTCCACAGGGGCATTTCTGCAGACTAGCTCTACTTTACAAAAATGCCTCCTCGTGGCAAACATTTTCACAAATCCATTGCTAAAGAGAGAAATATTACCTAAACATGACAATAAGCAGAGATATTTGGTAAAGTCACAGCTAGAACTATGTAATAAAATTTACGTTCACAAAAAGATGCATTATAGCGAAATCCAATATTAAATTTGTGTATAATGTATATTTACATTACCTAAGTAACGATCGAAATATGTCTTCTTCTATGTCAGGTATCTCGATTTGGCTGCTTGATTCTGCGAGAGAACCACAAAACATTGCGTGGAACACAACGCTGCGACTGACAAGGATATTTCTGTGAGCCTTGACTTCTGTCTTAGAAGTTCCAAGGAGGAAGGTGACATCGTAAAGAGGTCCTTCTTCTAACAGGTGTAAATTGGTTGTCTCGAATGCTCGCGAGTCTTGCCAATCAGTCATCATTCTATAAAATAAAATCTAACTTTAGATTAAAGATGAAACAAACAGTTAGGCCATCATATAGTTTTAGCATCATATAGTTTTAGCATCATATAGTTTTAGCATCATATAGTTGTAGCATCATATAGTTTTAGCATCATATACATACTTTAATATAGTTCAGCTTTAAAATCTGCAAAAGAATTATTTTAATTGTCAATAAAGTTGTAGCGCATACATGCACATGTATAAGGTTTAACATGAGAAAGGTTTTGATTAAATGATATTTCGTGTACCGATCCCCCTATCTAATACGCTTAACGAAATTGAAAGTGATGTTGCCTACCTGAACGATGTTGAAAGTTGATCCAAAGATTATTATCTCATTATCGAATGACTTTTGTTGACAGTAATTTGACCATCGTCTCTCATATCGTCTTTTACTTTATTGTACAATATACACATTTGTGATGATAGATCTAACTATGAGTCCTTTATAAGCAGGTTCAATTAGAATATGCATGTATTAGATATGAGTACACGTATACAAGTGTATACAAGTATTTCCACTTACCATTATCGATATATTCAACTTAGATGTATAAATCCGTGCTTTAACTTCGGAACTTGAACCTAAAATGGGTAACTTCAATAGACTGCTTACTTTGTCTTTTAATAGTAATGGACTCACCGTCTCATAGTTTTAACTAATTTATAAAATAGCGTCAGCGTCACATACTGACTATAGCTGTCTATAATTAGTAACAGCGTCATTCTCTGGCTCGAGTGTCGTTCTTTCCTAATAAACTCAATGGGAGTTAAGATTATACTGATTTTTCTGTTCAATAAATAAATAAATAAATAAATAAATAAATAATTCATAAAATACACCTCCTCAGTAAGTATCAAATTAAATTGAAAACAGAAAAATATGATGTTATAATAATTTATCTATTAAAAGAAACAGTATACATGTTTGTTTATATGGAATTATTTACATGATCCCAGATTCGTAGACTTGTATATAATTAAAATGTCCTACGTCTATTATACTTAGATAAAATAACATCGAACTCTCCTCATTATGAATTTGTCGCAATAAATCGGAAAAATGGGTGTTATCAAACATTATTGTACATTTGGGCGCGAACAAAATTTAGAATAAGTCCTAGATAATAACCTGAATAACCATTAGGCCTTTTAGAAAGCTGAGGCTCAGACGTGGTTTTCTCCCTTTGTAAAATTATTTTTGTAAGGGAGGTAATCCAACCGCAAGATTTGTGGAGATTCCTATACGAGTTTTCATGACGTCACTAATATGTGAGGGAAACGTTTTACACAGGACACCATCTTCGACCGTGTCAGTGTTGACTACTGTCGCTACGTTTTTACAAATTTCAAGGTAATGACAACTATGAATTGTACACAATCAATGCTGCAGGATGAGTTTACCTATGTTGGATGAGTAGCATGAATGTCATAATAAAATGCGTAGTAAATTCTGTTATTTGCCGATCGAAAGTGACGCTACTTCCCGTTTATATTTGAGCGACCAGATTGATTTACAATTTACAGTATTGTTAATGCATGACATGTCCCTGTTACTGCCATGACATTAAGTTTGTTATATTCTGTATCACAAATTTGAGTTCAGTGAATGTTAGTTAACAATTCTATTGATGAACAACGCTTTTTTAATCCTAATGTTGCATGTCTTGTGTATTATGTCACAATATGTGATGACCACGAACTTGAAGTTGAAACATGTATACTTTCATTGTGCTTAAAACAAGCATATTGTATGAAAATATTGATAATTTCTTTTGAATACATCTAAATACAATTGTGATCTGTTTCGTTTTGACCTCGTTGATTGTTAAAAAGTTGATTTGAAATCAAATTTTGTATAATGTGCATGTACAAGGATACTATCATAACTATGTAAACCATTAAATGCCAGTCTGGCACATTTATTGCTCACCATTGAGGCTCATCTATTCTGCATCTCAACAAGATTAGGAATAGTTGTTACAACTGCATAAGTTTGGATGGAATCAAGATTAAAAAACATTTGTTTACTTTAGTATGAATTAATAAATATATAACTTATAAATTTATTAAAACACTACTAACAATATTTCACATGAGGAAATATTAACTTATCTGGGATTGCTATAATAATTTATTTTCCTTGCAGAATGGTGCATCCAGTAAAACGACGTCAAGCAAATGTGCAGCGTGTACAGCAGCTGCTCGGGGGTATTGCCTACATAAGATCACAGAAACAAATCTCCAATATAGACAGACTAGCTCGGTAAAATATCACCTTACTGTATTGACTTTATACGAACAGTTGATAAAAAATGGGCTTCAACCCTCCAGCAAAAATTTTGATTAGGTTTTGTAAATGTTTAGAGCAATACTGGCAACTAATGAACTATGTCAGGGCTGTAGAAAAGACAGAAACCAGAAAAATAACCGGCTTCCCGCTGGCTACTTTTTCTGAAACAATGGACACAGTACTACATTGAATCCCCGGACTCCCCTGCTACTTATAGTAATTTATGGCTACATGAAATCATTTCTACACCCATGCTATGTCCAGTAAAATTAGATTCAAGTCTTGAAATTTTCACTTTCCTGTTTGTCAGTAATTACTGTCATTCTTCGTTGTTAAAAATATGCAAAAAATTAATGTTTAACTTAATTTTTGTTTAAAAAATATATCCTAAAAATTTATGTTCCACAAACACTGCACCTTACTATTATTATTGTTAATATTGGAAGTTTCAATGAGGACAAGTCTTTGTTCTCTTGTTGTGCTTTGTGTTAATTTATTGTGAACTTATGATACGTCATAGACTCTATGACAGAGATGTTTTATCATCCATGCTATTCAATTGAAAGTTAACTTAGTCATTCTGTTTCCAATGTACAAAGAATGGAATTTATCTTAAGTACTCATCATACGTGTTATTATATATGCTATTAGTATTACAGCACTCAATTTTATTGACTGTCTATTTTGTGTCCTATTTCTATTAAATCATCTGTAAAATTACTTGACACATAATGCCACTTGTCACGTTATTTGATATAGACTATCAAACTACTGACCTATTTTTCTGTTGACACTTGGTGTTTGCTGATAACTTGAGAACTTTCTATTATTGACCTGTAAGAATGAATTCCTGGTTATGATAAACACTGGACTTATTTGGATTTACTACCATTTAGTTGAATAAACTGAAATTAGTATTGATATATTCAGTTTGAAATAATTAAATTCCATTTAGCATAATAAATTTACTTGTAAGTGCTTGTTTCCAGTTATGGATGCCCTATGTAGTATCATATACTTTATGATGACTATTTTTCTATAGCCAGGGCCTTTTTCCCAAAAATTGGGACAGGCCCTTAGCCTTTCATTTTGGGAAATCCAAATGTGACTTTCAGCCTAATTTGGTAAAGGTAGACAGACTTTCAAGATATAGACAGAATTGTATTTCATCATATTTGGAATTTCAGCATTGTATTCTTTCACGAAATTGGGGAAAAAAGAGGATTTTTGCAATTGGGAAGTCACTGAATATCAGCCTCTATTATAGAAGGAAAAAAGACCCTAACAGCTGTCAAATTCATCATAATTTGAGACCATTTGGCTGGTTTCTCTGTCTTAATTAAGCCACAAAAGTGTATATTTCCTAGTTTAGGTTTCTAAGTGTCATTAGAATTGTTTCTTATCAAAGCATGAATCTGCCATGTTAGCCATCATTATTGTACATTTATGTATAATTTTTATCTTAGAATTATGACCACTTGCCACAAATTAATTAAATCATCATCATCTGATTGTTTTGGAATGACCTCAATGGTACTTTCAGGTATATGGAGAGAGAATATGAGGTGAAGAAATCTGAAGCAGAGAGACAATTACACTATGCTGTATTAGACAATCTGATATTATCCTACACTGGTGTTGGTTTTAAGGGATCCAAGACAGGGATTGAGTATGAAGGCTTTAGAATTCCAGAGGAAGGAGAAATCGAACATGTTAGTATTGTGTTAAATTTGATCTTTGTTTGTTCTAGGTAATGTAGTTATGAAATATACAGTACAGGGCTTTCTCTAGAAGTCAGAAGGTAATGGTCAAAATTTACCATTGACTGATGATAATTTGAAGAGTCAACAAAATTTCCTTCTAATCTTATTGTAAATTTGATCCTTAGGTACAAATCAAAAGGGTTTTAAGGGTCAAATGAAAGCCCTGTCAGTATAACTATTGTAAATAGTGACCAACTCAATATTACAACCACCATAATATATTGACAACTTATTTTCAAACAAGTTTTCAATAATTTAATTTGGTAATGAGATCACCTCATTATTATCTATAACCAATTTTTCAGGTCTCATTATTGAGGTTTTATTGTAATTACATAGACATCTTTGTTCTTATGTTTTTAACTTTGTCATTATTCTTCCAAATACTTGTGTAACATTTTGGCAAATGGCAAAAAAAAATTCTGCAAGTGGCGAAATAAAAATCAAATTAAGCATACTTTTTTGTATTGTGGACCCTCCCCTCCATACATGCAGTGGAAAAAATATAATGTCCAGAGGAAACCCTGCATTTGTGATAACACTAATATCAGTACAAAATATGTTTCTCATCACCAAAGTCTTGAAATTCCATTCTGTTCACAGAATACCTATAGGTTGAAAAATGATGATGAGTTTGGATAGAGACTGCTGATAGCCTGTTACCAATACAAGAAGACCTATCAAGCTTCAGTTTTGTCACAGTCTTTTTATCAACTTTCGTTTAATTAGCAAAACCTTTTATTGTTTTAGGATGACGATGGACATGATTGGTACTGTTTTGAATGTCACATGCCGGGTGAGATGTATGCATGCTCTGATTGTTGGCGCGTGTTTCATGCAGATTGTCAGGATGAGGACACAGATGATATAAATTATACCTGTGCTGTATGCAAGGTGAGTTTTTATCATCATTTTTCGGGTAGTGGTATTAAGTAATATAATAAATTTGTAATTGAACACAGACTTTACCAAAATGTCTTGATTATCCTGATCACAGAAAATTTACCAATGAGCTGTCAGATACTATGCACAATTTCCTAGTCTCTAAGCTGCTTGTCTGAAATGTCTGTGATATTTTGGGATTTTGCTAATTGCGGATTAATTGATTAGTTGCTTACTTGGAAATATGCTTAATTCAACAAACTGATGTACATATCTAAATTGTGAAGAAGAAAAGGAAAAAGAAAAATCATTGCAGTGTGCACAAGCTTTTTTATCATAGCGTAAAAGGATAAAAAAATAGAAAAAAAAAAGTAGAAAATTAATTTTCTACTACTTTTTAGTGTGTAGATTAAAACTTGTACAATTCAAAGTTCTTAACTTATTCCCCAGTTTTTCTCAATTATTATCAAGTCCTCTTTCTAATAAAAATTGTTTAATAGTGTATATGGTATATTCCCTTGAAGTTCATTCTGTTTTTGTTTGTATCTTGAGTTTTTCAATCTTTGTTTAAGATTTAACTGTGTTTACCTGATGTTAATATTTACTATGTTTTGCATGTTACGTTCATAAAGGGAATTAAGGTAAACTTTTTTTCATTTTGTCTTCATCACTTCTTTAAGTTTCAGTCTATTTTCAAGCTGCTTTTTCTGTCACAGATATATTTTTGTAGTCATGAATGTGGGCTTTGCGGAAAAGATTTTTACCTATAATTGCATTTTCTTCACATTTTCATTTCATTTCTTAATAAAATTGAAAAAAAATGCTGTGTCAGAATTACTGTATAGTTCAAATGAATTCTATCAAGCGTAAAATTTTAATGATTTAAGTAAAAAGTAAAGTAAATATTGAATTGCAAGTTTTGCTGTGTGTCTGATGTAAAATAACCCAGTTTATGAGGGTAACAATTAGTGATATCTAATGAAACATGTGTGTAGTTTTCCTTATTGTATTTCTGTTGTGTATCTGTGTGAGTTTTGTTTCTTACTGTCATTTACTTTAGGAAAATAGCCTTTGTTTTCTGAGTTTCTTGGAAGTATTGTTAACAGTGACTCCTTGCAATTTTCTTAATACTAAGAGTTTTTTTGTGACCAATTTGGAGTTGAAATTGGGCTGTATTCCCCAGTTTGAAAAGTTGTTTTTCCTTTAAATTCATGAAAAAATCCCCTTCAGTTGAATTTTATTTTTTTTATGATACTTTTGGGTAACAGATCTTTAAATGTACTAGTTGGAAGGCCCTTATTTCCTCTCGTCATGCTATTTTTCCCATTTCTAAGGGCCCTGCCCCCTTTCCCCTATAGGTGAAGAAATATATTGAAGATCATTCAAAGTATGCTTATAACAAATTTAGGTGTATTCCTCTGAGGTAGGTAGATCTAAGATGACTGTCTCACTGTCTCAGGGTACGATTACTATTTGGCCTTAAACAAATGTTTTAACCACTTGTATATAGCTTGAAAACTGACTTCTTGCTACTCGAATTGCAAATAGATATGTTTGACTGAATAAGCATGATAATTGTGATCTTTAAATTGAATTCTTTCAACTTTGCTGAAATATTACTAGCTCTGCTATTACAGCAACATTAACTGTTCCAGATGAATAATCATATGAATAAAAATAAATTATTAATGCTTATGCCCAGATTTTAACTGAAGTATATGGCTATGCTCATAATACATATTTAATTCTTGTGTTTTTACCTGGATCAATAATGCAAACATGCCACTTTTGAAGCCAGGTAGAATGATGTATGTATTTATATATGAAAAGCTCTTGCTCAAACTATCTGCAACCCTTATGACTGAAAGATAAGAAGTATGTCTTACAGAAAACACTTTGGTCTCCATACTTTAGGCCAGCAAAAAATCTGTTGTTTCCAGTTACCATAAAAAAAATTGCAACCAATTTTGGTATATTATGAAAATATTTTGGATGAAATGTACCTCATATTAAAGTATGAAAGATATACTTAGAAAGAAATGGATGTTTCAAAACCTACTTACCCTATTTTTTTTTCTTGATCAGGTAAATGGAAACATCACTAATTTTTTTTTTCAGACATTATTTGTCATCCCTCCCTTCTTCATGGCATTCTTGTGGGAAAAATTAAAAATATAGTTTTGATTGTACTACATAATGTCTGAAGTCACTTCAGATACATGTAGCGTGAAGTACTCTGGGTTAAATAATAAGTGTATTACTGCAGAGATTAAACTTTAAGTCTGGGTGTTGATTTTCTACATAGTATGTCATGTATGCATGTATATGAGGGTTGTATTACTTGGTTTGTGTGGACACAATATTACTGTATCTCTGTGCATTTAATCATTCTGTTATTCATCTTACTCTTATCAGTAATCTTATACCATGTTGAAAGAGGGTTTATTAAAAAGTAATTTGTCTTTATTAGTACTTTTAATGGAAATATGATATTAACTTGATAACTTTATTTTTCATGTTTTTTTTTTTATTATTGTATCCATTTCATAGGTCAGTTGTTTAGTATAACAGAATATTTCCTGATATGCTATAATTAATGCACTCCATTTTTTTTTAGAAAATTGTAGATTGCAGTTCATCTGAAATGCTTTTATAATCCCAATAATTACATACAATACCAAAAAATGATTCAAAGAGTAATTCATTGGTTTGGAAATAAGTCTGTATTATGCCGTGCACCTGGGGCGTTTTTTAGAGGATATTCTGTAACACAGAATTTGGTGGATATAAGAATCTGATACAAGTTATGTTAAAGTGCCTTTATTTTTGTACTCTTCTCATTTTTATGAGTGTAGAGTTTCATTTTGTTTGTTCTATTGACTAAGTAGTGCTATAGATTTATATGATTGAAATTCTATGCATGGTATTCTCTACATTCTATTTCTCCTTAATCTTTGACACTCCTCTCTTGAAAGTTATACTTCGTCTGGGTTTATATGCATTGATTCATACAATTATTAATATTTAATGTTTATCTATGATATAAATGAACAAACATAGTCATTCAATAATTCTTTGATTAATCTATATTATTGATTTCAAAATTTAAAATTAATATTTTTTTATTGAAATGTTGTAATATTGAATGTTAAAATGAAAACAGGTTAAAATAAAATCAATGAAAAACTATTAACATGGGATTGTGCCAAGCACTTAATCAGTTGATAAAATTGTTCATTGACATTTTGCAATAAAATAACATATGTATGGATTTTTATGTTGATTTCAACCAGTTTTTGTTTTAATGTGACATATTTTCACTGGGGTTTAACGCCATTTTTCAACAAATTTTGAGTTATATATACGGTGACAGGTTCACCTAACCAGTTTTCCTGGACTGTATATACCAACCAGTACAAACTAACCCTTCTACAAGGAGCCAGCAACTTCTCCACATATGTATGAAAATTGAAATTTTTGTCAAATATTCATAGAAGGGTATGACCTGCCGCGAGATTTTTTTTTAATCAGTAAGTTCAAAAGATAAAAACTGAAATACATTGACAATGTTTTATTATGAAGACAGTGACTTTGTATGTTAAATTTTTTCTTTTTCAATAAATCATGAAAGAAACTCAACTGAAAAATACTGAAAATAAAGTACAATTGGTTCCATTAGAGGAAAAGCATCATATAATTTTCATTTATATGTAAATGTAACATGAGTGTTATTTGTCTAGCCGGTGTCTGTTTGATGTAGATTTTTGATAACATTTTCTAGTTGTTGACTTTGGTTTTGATGTAAGACTATATATTTTTGTTGATGACTTTTTTCTCTATTTATGTTCTGATCTTCTCTGCTTGTTTTGTTTTCAAAGTTTTATGTTGTAAGCCGGTTTTTATGATGTATTTGTTAAATTACAGTCGCTTTATGATTCTTTGCAATTTAAATTTCCTCTGTTCTATTGTAAAACCTAGATATTCACTCCACCTATTTGACCTCAGCAGTTGATTGGGTATGTGCAAGGTTTTGAGCAAAGAAGAAGATTGATATGTTCTTGCACTCATCCCTTCAGTTGTGGTAATATTGAGGTGGTCACATTATCAAGTTGAATAGCAGGGGAAATATTAAAAACCAGTGTGAATTAGGCTTCCCGAAAGTTGCCGGACTGTTGGACATGTCAGGCGAATTTCAAGCAAGTCCAATAACTTTTTGGCGATTACTGGACCAGATGTCCGGCAGTCAGGCAAGATTTACAGCATTTGTCACTTATTCATAATACATTCTGTCAGACAAATTTTCATTTGGTCAGACAGAAATTCTATCTTTGCCTGACCAAATGTCAGACAAGTATAATTTAGTATTCCAGCAGTTTCGAGAAGCCTGGTGTGAATGGTTGTTTTAATGAATTAATCTTAAGTATGAAGTGGTCTGTAGCTAAGTGAGGTTTAACTGTGTTTTCTTGACAAATGATGTAACGTAATACCTTTAAAACATTAGTCAGTGAATGAATGAGGGAAACTAAGTTCAAAACATTTAACTGAAGAAACTGAATAAATGATGCATTACGTTACTCTAATCTGAAACAGTTTCTTTTTTTTTCTGGGGATAAAATTTTCTTCAACTTTAAATGTTTTCTGTTAATTATTTTGATGAATATGATATATTTAATGGATTTAGAAGTAACACATGTTTTTAAGATGTAAATTGTCCTACGTTTTTTGTGTATGCATTAAAGATGAAATGATTTATGCATGATGTTGTTTGATTAATTTACAGTCGAATCTGGCTACATATGCCACCTAAGAGGAAAACAAAACCCTTTATCATGGCTTTATGAACAACTGACCTTTGTTCAGTAGTTTAATTGGTCTAATACATATATAAGACCACAAAAAATAGTCATGTTTACCATTATCTAACCTACCCTTTTTTGCACTGATATTAAAGTTTCTGAAGGCAAAATCCAAAGTTAAAACATACCCGGGGGCAAATTGTGGCTCGAAAGTATGAAAGATAAGTTTATAAAAAATGGAAAGGTTTTATGACCTGCCAACCTTATTTTGGGGGAAGGGGGGGGGGCATGTAGCCATAAACCTGACTTTTTTTAAACAAGTGGACATTAATCACATAGTGGTCCTTATTAGCCGGTGGCCTTTAAGATAGCTGTCATTATGTTAAGTTTGCTTTGATGTGAGTTTGAATTAATACATATTATGATTAAACTTAGATTAACTTTTTGTATATAATCATTTATTGTAATGTATCCTATTGCACTTAACCATTGCACTAGACACTTAGCAATTATGTATGATTTGCCAGTCTAGAAGTAAATGGAATCAAATTACATGCTTGGATTAGAGTTGGATTTCTTGTTGATTGAGACAAATTTAGATTTATTGTCTTCTTATAGTCAGCAAGAAAAAAGAAGAAGACAAAGAGAAAACTTTTGAATACGTTGCTAAGTTATACCATTGTTAGATTAAAAGAGAAGGTTTGTAGAAGTCATTATCTGCTATTTTATTGCTTTGGGAAATTGTTTGGAGTAGGCAATTTCTTTGAATTGCAATTAACTTCCATTGATTTAAATTTAATCAATTTTTTTTTCTTTAATCAAAGACTCTTAAATTCTTGAATAAAACTGAAACAAGTTGCTGTATTATTGCAAATTGTCATGAGTAAGATAATACAATTATCTCCTGTTATTAATTGTGAATGTTAAATTTGTCTTTATGTTAATCCCTTTGCTGGACTTTGGGGCAAATAAAAACTACCATGGACAAGCACAAATGGCCATGTTTTCACTTGATGTACAAATGTATGATGAAAATGTATAATGAAAAATAACAAAATCTATGACTTTTGTGTATTTTGAATAACACATTCAATAGCTAAAATCACTCTCTTTTAATAAAAATGCTGCTAAATTATATTTGATTACTATGTTTTTATTTTTCCTTTTGTTTTCTAATTTCCAATTACATCTCATAGACTAGAGAATTGCACAGGATTGGTCAGCGAGAAGAGGAAAAGAAATTCATGCCTTTGTTTGTGTATAAAAGTATGGACTTGAATAAAATGGAACAGAAAGTAATGGCTCACAAATATAAATGTATTGAAGAATTCCTAGCGGATGCTCACAACATTCTACATAATATGGTTCTCATCTACGGTGGTAAGAACACTTTGATCGTCATTTAAACACAATTTCTAGTAGTGATATGTCATGTAGACTGAGGTAAAAAATTTCTGTGTATTTCTAGGAATATGTCTATATTTGTATTTTTTGGTATTTGATGAGATTTGAAGGTATGACAAATTTGTTAAGCTGTTGAACAGTTTGTATTATTTTTGTAATACATTATTTGTTGGTTTCAGATGAGGCTGGAGGTATGACAGAATTAGCCAAGTTAATGATACGAGACTGTAAATATGATGTAAGTGTACGACAGTAAATTCTTATGTCAATTATTACTTGTTAATCATAATTTGTTCCCTTCTTCTAATATTATCTTCTAATATATCACCTTTTTATTTAGTGTATCAACTTAACCATGATTTCTCTAGGGTTTAACATGACACCAAAGAACCCAGGCATACACCTGTGTAGAACCATTAATTTCAAATCAGTTGACCCTTTTTACCTGGTTTTGTATTGTCTCTTTATGATCAATTTGAAAAAAATATATTTTACTCCCATATTTTCAACCTAGATGGTAAGTATACACTTGAAAAAAAAAACAGTGAGAACATCGGATTAATAAGTCTCCTGTGATTAGCATTAAGGGTGTGAGTCATTAAACTCGCTTTTGAATAGTGATTTATAGGGTACCTGTGTAATTAATTGTATGTACAGTTGGTGATTGATTTTATTTGTATTTTATAGATTGATGAGATGGCACAGTGTCAGAACTGTTACTATATGTCTAATGCAAAACCTAGCGACTGGTTTGCCCAACCTTGTGTAAGTATCACTGTGAGGCTGTTGTATTTGAAGTGTTGCTGGGTCAGGTCTTGTCCTAGGTGGCCGTAATGGTCCACCATATGTGTATAAATATTTGATACATTCAGTGATTTCCTTTATTTTGTCTCCAGTTAACATCATCATTTGTTATTGTATCATCGTAGGTCTTTGCCTTGATTTGAAATCATTTTTATTCTTATTTTTTTCATTCTGGTCTGTTGCATATATTGTGTATCTGTAATTCCTGCAAAAAGAGATAAATGTTAACTTCAAAGGTGATTGATTATTAAGTCATCAAAATTTAATGGTATAATAATGGTTTATTAGTAAAATTAAATTTGTTAGATTTGAGAATAATGCTTTTTCAATAAAGGGCTGAGTGTCTTTATGATTGAAATATTTGAGACATTTCTTTTTGTCTTTCTTCAGGATCCACCCCATGAACTTGTGTATGCAAAGTTAAAAGGTTACAGTTATTGGCCAGCAAAAGTGATACATTTCATGGATGGTGCAAAATATGATGTGAGGTTCTTTGGTGGCCTTCATCAGCGTGCTGTTGTTCCCAAAGACCAGATAAAACCTATCGATGTAGATCTCAAAAAATTATCCATAAAAAAAACAGGAGGTATGAAAAATTGATAAAACCCATATGTTTAAACATATAACCTGTACTTAGCCTGCTGGGTTGATTTAATCAGTAGAATTAAAAAATTACGCAGATTCTCAGCACATAACTACTATTACTGTTTGCATGGTTAAAAGTTTTCAGGAACCTCCATTTTTTTCCCAGGTTCAGACCCTACTAGTTTTTATTGTTTCCATAGCACCAAGGTTAAGATTTTCGTTTTTTTAATTTTCATCTTTCACCTATGTGTTTGATGAAAGAAAGTTCATCTACCTTCTATCATATGTCGCCAGCTATTGATGTGTTTCTATATGAAAATTTAATACCTGCCTGAAAAAAGCAGCTCAGTTGTGACTTATAAATCATGAGCATTGCATAGGTCAACATTACATGTCACTTGGCTGAAGTATTATTGTTGAATGATGTAAAAGTAACAATGTAAAGTCAGTTACTTAAAATTTTACCCAGTAATAAACATACAGTAAGAATCAAGCAAAATGTTAAGTCTTACAACACCAACTAATAAGTTACTCTGTGGATGAAATATGGAATATACATAAGATTATAAAGCTGCATTGACCATGGACTTATTTTGTGTATATTATTTCTACAGGCTTTACAAAAGCAGAACAAGAACTTAAAATTCATCGTAAGCTTTTACATGATTTCCTACAAGACAAAAACGTCATTGAAGAAGAGGAGGAAGAAGAGGAAGAAGAAGAAATGACACATCAACCTACACCAAAAGAGAAACGTAAAAAATTTAAGGTAATAAATGATATGGATTAAAATTCAGTTCATATCAGAGACAATTTTACTGTTCTAACATGTTGACTCCCTCAGTATATACGGTCATAATTACCATCCAAGTTTTCTTCTAGAAATTATTGATTTTAAAATGGCCCATTCTGTCAGTTTGATTATGCCAGCACTTGCTGATCAATAGCTAAATAAATCTGAAGCATGTAGACATGGGGCTTACTATTTCCTCTGGCTATAACAATTGTGGTGATAATTCCTGTAATAACTGCTATGATAATTCCTGTAATAACTGCTATGATAATTCCTGTAATTACTGCTATGATAATTACTGTAATAACTGCTATGACAAAGGATTAAGATAAAGCAGTCTATGTAAAGCAGTCTTAGATTTTGTCACCAGAATTGACATGTATATAGAAAATGCTGATATTAGGCTAAATTTTGCAGTTTTACTCCTTAAGCTGGTAAAGACTTGTCGTCTTGAAGTCTTTATATGGACTTGTATCAGGATTGATGACAGACTTATGTATTTAACACATAGGTCTTGTGGTTGTTAATTTTTGTTATTATTTTTCCAAGGTGCCTGTAAAGGATGAAGATGAAGACATGGACGAGGTTGTTACACCAAAACCAAAGAAGAGGAAAAGAACACATGATGAATATGATGTCTCAGGTGAATCAGACAAGAAAAAACGTAAGAAGAGTGATGCTTACGAGTTTGAAGATACCATGGAGACGGTTAGTTCCAGTAGCTACTCTCCAACAAAGAAATCAAAAAGTAAAAAGGTCAGTGATGTGAAATATTTTTATCTTCAGCCTGGTTAATGGAACTTGTATGCAGTTAAGTTAAACAAGTTTAGAAGTTCAAAGTTTTGGGTTTTTTTATATATGTTTTTATTATCCTCATCCATAGAATATGTGGGGTCGAGGGCATCCCCCTCCATACTGTACATGGTTGTAATTAATAAATCATGACATGGTTAGTGTGCAGTAATATAACAAAATCATTTTTCTAAAAACATTCTTATAGGGGGAGGTGAAAAAGCAATATTGCAGAACAAAAAAAGTAGGAAAAACAAATAAAAGAAAAGGAACGTACAAAAATGGTGTTTAAAGTTACTTATGGGTGGATTTATTTTGTATGTTTGGTATCTAATAGTGAAGCTGGGTTTTCGCTTGACGTCAAAGTTGAGAGTCAAAAATGGGCCTTGACTGATGATAATTTGAAGAGTCAACAAAGTTACCTTTTAATTTTATAGTAAATTTGATCCTTTGGTACAAATTCTCAAGAGTCTAAAGCTTTATTTTATTAATTTCAAGTATCAAAATGTTGTTTTAAGGGTCAAATGAAAGCCCTGGTGAAGTATTCACCATATAGCGTTTGATCTCATGGAAATGAAACTTCTTCAGTATGACAAATTTCTTTGTGATAATCAAGTCAGTCCTGTTTACTTTTTTTATGGTTTAAAATAATAGTATTATGTGAACATATTTTTATGGTGTTTATTAGTAATGTGAAAGCTTTGTATTTGTGTGGAGACTTCATGTATACATTTTGTACTAATGTCATTGCCTGTTAACTCAAAGCCTAACATACCATGTGGTTTGATGTTATAGATGCCTCCACCAGATGATGTTGTAACGTCTACTGAAGAATATCAGTTGCCTAAGAAACGTCCATCCACTAGTTCTACTGCTTCCCAAACCACTAAGAAGGTAAAGCCTCATTTAACCTGCACTTTTGTTGAATTTGATGTTTTTGTTTTTTTTTTTTTCTGGGGTTCAATGCCGCACCAATAATCAGGGTCATTTGGCAACTTGTCCAGCCGTAATGGTGGAGGAAGACCTCAGGCATATATTTGAACAGCTTCCTCATATAAACTTGTCCCCTCCCGACTGTGATTTGAACTCGCAGCAGTTAGGGGCTAGTGATTACTAATCAGAGACTATAACCACTTGACCATGGAGGTCCCTTAATTTGATGTAACATTAAATATATGTAAATGAATTATGCTCGGGTCAGCTTATATGATATTCAATATCGTATTATACTGACTTGATGAATTTTGACTTTCAAGGCTTAGCAGTCTACTCCTTATCTACAGTCTGTCTCTTCTAAAGGAGGCACATTGCTCGAATAAACCCTAATTAAACAATATGATGATAGTATCATAATGTATGTACCAAATGTTCATAATATGTTTAGTTACCCCTTGGTTTTCTCTCTTTTATTATGATGCATTTGTATGAACTTATTTAAAATATATACATGTATATCCCTCAAGTTGAAGCCAGTTACATTTTTCTTACCTCAACATTTTGAACTTAGTGTATTTTCTGTGACGTTTAAATGATTTTTTATTTCTAGCATTTGGCAGCACCAACCACTGTTTCATCTACTCAGACAGATGACCTCCCACAAGAACAGACTACATCAACCACACCATCACAAACCATCGAAACCAAGGAAACGTCTCCACCAGTGACAGACTCTAAGTCTGAAGATCCTCCTGTGTTAGAATCCAGCGAACCAACGGAACCAAAAGCTTGTAATTGTGAAGCAAAATTACGTAAACAATTGAACGAGCAGAAAGAGAAATTGGAGAAAGATTTCAAAGACGAGAGAGAAAAGGCTTTAGATGAACTTTCTGAAAGAGTAAGTTGTGTACTATTGTTATGGCTCTGAGGAGCTTGGACCACTTTATTGTGCAAAAAAATATCTGATGTTAACATCAAAGAATTAGACCAAGATCTATGCAGCTGTTGAGTGATTTTTGAATTATGAAACTCTTTCAATGATGCTCTACTAATTCTGAACAATCATTAAATAATACTTTCTATGTATCATTTAGCTCTTTCGGATATAATCGATGCTTTGACTGTCACGATGCAATTAAATACTGTGATATAGATATAAAATTAGCTCTTTTACTGAATTGTTAAAGAAAGTTTAATGATTAGACATACACGCGAATTAGGCTGTTTTGTTTTGTTTTTATGTGATGTATTGTCACTGGGGTTTAACGCCGATTTCAACAATTTTTTAGTTATATATGGTGACCAGTTCACCCAACCAGTTTTCCTGGAATGTATACTAACCAGTACTAACTTGCCTTTCCACAAGGAGCTGGCAACTTCTCCACATATGGAGGAAAATTGACATTTTTGTCAAATTTTCATAGAAGGGTATGACCTGCCATGACTTAGATTCAAACGCAGATAGATCTCCAGCTTACAAGTTCAGAGCACCAACCACAGGATCATGGTCACGGCTTGAATTAGTCTGTGATTTGAGTGATTAAACTCTGGTGTAATGTTTTCAATCTGGTTTTTACAGTTACATAAAGACTTTGAAGAAGATAAACAACAAGCAGTTTCTCGTGCCATGAGTAAATTACAGACAGAGTTAGACAGGGTAAGAAGACAGACTGAAGATAAATGCAAGGAACAGTACAAAGATGAGATGAAAAAATTAGCTCAGAAACACAAAGAGACGATATCTGCTACTAAGAAGAAACAATGGGTAGGTTGTATAATAATTCTGTATCTGATACTGAAGTTACTTGTAATAAAAAGTGTACAGACATTAATATATTTAATGCATGTTCTTTAGAACATAATTTGTTTTGTGTGTGTGTTTTTTTTCACCTAATAAATGTTAATTTCAGTTCTTAAAATTATTAAATAAAAGAGACACCTCACCTCTGTGAAATCTAATTACATCTGAGATCAAATTTTATATGTGAGGAAGCTTTTTGTCTGGCTTATGGAAGGTCAGTGCTTTTACTTAGGGGTACGCCTAGAGTCTTCCTCTTTTAAAAGCTAGAAGAGTCGCTAAATTACCCAGACTGTTGTAGCAGCATTAAACCACAGAGGAAAAAGATAAATGAAAATTTCTGTTGCCATTCATTTAGTATGTTGTCTCAGTTTATATAAACAGATGGGGACTTAGTTATATGTATGTCTCACTATTTTACGTCAAAATGAATTGAGAGAAAAATATCCGTCCAATCAAAACTAAGGCTTATTCATGATGTTAGGTGCTATTCTGAGTGGAAATTGGTAGTATCAGTGATTTAGTTCAGAGAACAAATGGCTTGATTATCTCTGTCAATCTACTTATATTCTGGTTTTCGACTGTAATGAATGAAACCTTATGATTTTAGTGTTATAACTGTGAAGAAGAGGCGATGTATCACTGTTGTTGGAACACGTCCTACTGCAGTGTCAAATGTCAGCAGGAACATTGGCACAAGGAACACAAGCGAGTCTGCCGACGAAAAAGATAAAACACAAGATCAAACAGAATTCATTCATCAAAAGGATTACTCTTCTAGACCATATTTTATGTGTCGACTTACGTATTCTAAGCTCTGTAGGTGATAATCTTCTATATGCTGGGATATGTTTGATCATTCAACTGATATAATTCTGATCTCTTGATCTTTGTTGTGTTTTAAATTACAACAAACAGACAAACATTTTCATTATGTACAACACATTCAAATTCTAATTGATATGCTTTAACCAGGCCCAGTTTTTGTGAAACAACTGAATTCTATACTTACAGTCAAACTGTAATTTTTAATGAAAAATTCTGTTTTTCCTTTCTCTCAAATGCTGGTTTGACTTGAGTTAGTTTTATGCATGTGATTTTGAGGCCATTTATTTAATATGTTACTCATGAATACAGTTTATTTGCTAATTGGATGGAACTGTTAGAACTATGGTTAGAAGGATCGATTCTTGTATGACTGAATAAAAATCTTTGGTACAGTCCATGTGAAGATAATTGCTGCATTTGTTTTGCAACCACCTGAGAACAACGGTCATTCTTAAGCGCACAATTGATGATAAGATGATAAAACCAACCAAATATACTTGCGTGTTAAGACCCACTGTGTATGATGTCAGTGTTTCTTTTCTCAATTTGATGACATTTCTCGGGCTTAAATGTGGAGTCAAATATTAAAATGTTTTGTTTGATAAATTGTGTGCATAAGATAAATGTGTTAATTTATTTCTGATACATGAAAATTTGAACTACATATGTATGAATATATATTTATGTGATCTGAGAGTATTTTTTACTATAGTACTGGTCTCACAATAATAACCATACCTTGGATTTGAAAATAACATTGGATCACCAAGGTGATATGAAGAGGTTTTTTTTTTCATTTCAACCATAACATGACTCGACTTCGCTTTTGCATTTAAGTGCTAAAAAATGGAAGCAAAAATCTAAAACATGTAAATTTTCAATTTTTCTGTAAAGCAGGGACTAAAACGATTGGATATTAATTGTGCTACTGTTCATATGTGCTATGGTGTATGTATTTGTCAGGCAATCTTATATGTTCATACAACTGTAAATTCAAATTTAACCCTTTGCTTCATGAGCATATTTTGGACTCTTCTGAATTCAAAACAAATATATTTGAAATATCAATTTATTTAAGAAAATTGGGTATCTTCTTTCAGACAGAGTGGGAAACATTGTAGCAAAAGAACTTGTTACAAGCAATGACTTCTTTTGCTGCAATGTTTTCAAAAGTTGTCTGCCTCAGATGTGGGGAAATTTGGTATTATGAGGCAAAGGGTTAAAAGATCACTTGTTTATAACAGTAATTGAAAGATACTGTGTTTAATCATAATACATGTATATAAACCCTGTCTCAGGCTTATAGAGTGGGGGAACATCATTTTGCCATAATATGTGTGTGTTCTTCTCAGTCTAGTCAAGGCATTTGGACCAAACTAACATGATTTTTACATGAATGTACAATTTCCATTCCTCATCTTGATGTATTCATTCATTCATTTATTCATTCATTCATTCATTCATTCATTCATTTTTGGATTATGTACTGAATTTCTTTTTATACACTGTGTGATCATTGCCTTGTTAAGCACATACTGTTCATCTTTTTCAGAAAATTTCTTGTTATTTTCTGATGTAAAAAGTACACTTTAATGAGGCTAGAAAAAAAAGTCATGTTTACATGTTCTTGACCAAAGAAATTGGGGTAGGTAGGTTGAAATTTTTTTTCTGATTTTTTTCGCAAAGCTTACTTTTTATACTTTGGAGGCCGTGGTCCAGTGGTTTGTGCTCTGGACTTGTGACCCGGAGATCCGGATTCGAATCCCAGTCACGGCAAGTCATGCCCTTCTATGAAAATTTGACAAAAAATTTTGATTTTCCTCCATATGTGGAGAAGTTGCCAGCTCCTTATGGAAGAGTAAGTTAGTACTGGTTAGTATGCAGTCTAGGAAAACTGGTTAGGTGAATATGTAAGTGAAAAATTGTTGAGAAACGGCATTAAACCCCAGTGACAATAAGTCACTTAAAAACAATAAAAAACAAACATAATACTTTGGAGGTATGATGTTTCTTTAAGTACTTCTGTACTTTAGATTTTATTGTTAGAAAGTGGGGTAAATAATAATAGGGTTTGTCGGGTAACCGGAAACATGACTATTTTTTCCTGCATAAACATTGTAGAAAGTTTCATTATGTTATAATTATGCACATTGTCATTTAAGTGAATTTCAATGTTCACTTCTCTAGGTGTCATTTTTTACTGATTTTTTTTTCTCGAAATAATCTCTTACTCATTGGCAGTTTAATTACCCGATTGTTGATATAAAACACATTTAATATATTCGGGTTGAAGAGCATCTATTAATATTTTTAACTGTAATTAACATTTCAAAATGGCATTAATAAATGTTTTAACTAAGTAACTGTTTAAGTGTATATATCATAATTACCTCCCCTTGGTGAATGACATTCACTTACTTGTATGCATAAATCAAGATCTTACTTTGTGCATTTGTTATGTACACTGAGTATTTAAAAAAAAGCTCATTTTATTACACCAATGCTAATGTCCAACATTATACAATGCAAAACCTAGGTTTATTTATGTAGGCTTGTACAGACAGACGTTTGTTTTTATTTGTGCAAGTGCTCTAATAATAGCTGTACAAAAAAGGAATCTAAATCCTTTATCAGTGATACAATAAACGACCTGGTTGAGCACAGCTAACTAAGTGCCTGCAGAATTGAATAAACCTCTTTCTGAGAAACAGATTTGTAACCATATTATGTGACCCAGTGAAAACTTACAACTTTAGAATTACCTGGTGTATATTACTGTTGTCCTATATATTTCATTGCTTTTCACATTGTACATCATTCATTCGTTATTGTTGTAATATTTTTGATAGAAAGTATTCCTGTTCTGTTTGTTGCCGGCAGCTATTGGTGGTTTATATGTTTTTTTAAGATTTGATTTAAATATTCTGTTGTGAGAGTAAAATATAATATATGGCATGTGTTTATGGATTTTTTTATGTGTATGGATTTTTATGAATTGAAGCCTAGTGATTCCATTTGTTGTTTATGTTTTCACTGTAATAATTTGTTATATGCTTGCTTTTAAACATGGAAAAGTGTTTTGTTTCAGGGATGCTTCCAGTTAAGTATTTCTTCTTCAGAATTTAAAACATACGATGATAGTTTTAAAATACAGTATAACCACTTAAAACAGGACTCGCTGGTAACCAGAATTTCAAGAAAATCAGATGTTTTTTTAGACCCATTTATTCTCTTCTATAATCAATAATTCTCTGAAAAATAGAATTCTTAGAAAACCAGACTTTTGGTCCAGTCTGGAAGGGCTCTAGTTTTCAGGGGTTTTACTGAAGTTAATAATAATTATTGATATAATGCTAGACCTTATAGAATTTGAATTCAAAAAAAAGAACAGATGCCTCTTTTTTAACAGTTGTCTCCCTTAGTTTATCGTTTGCTTGAGAAAAAATACTGTATGTATATACAAGTGTCTCCTAACATTTGAATGTATTGAGTTTCATTGGAATGCTTGTCAGTTTGTCCTCTGGGATGCTGGTATGTACGGGATTAATTCTCTGTTGTACAGATTATTTGAGCCTAATTCATCTCTTAGTCTTTGTTTCAGCTTCAATTCTTTTTTATCCAGTGAATTGATTTTGTACATTGTGTATAGTTGAGAGAATTTTTTAAGTTTGTTGTATATTTTATCTCATTTATCAAATATAGCATATTGCAGATACCCATTAATATTCAGTTATGTTATGTTGTCTCTGAAGATTGTCTCTTTGTCAATATTTCAATACACGTCTATAAGTTTTGATGCAACATGATGTTTTGTCCTGAATTCAGACATTTTTTATTACGAAAAATGCCTCATTTGAGACTTGCTTCAGATTTCTTAAACTCAAATATTCAAGACTGGATATTTGCATGATATGATACAAATTTGTTGAATAGAGTTAAAATTATTATCCATTTTCTCTGAACAACTGTAGATAAAACATTTTTTTTTCTTTGGGCAATAAAGTGTTTCTGAAGAGAAAGATCTTAAGATTTGTTTGTTTTTTATTTGAAACTGGGCTTGGTTTCAATTTCCTATCGGTTGATAAGAAAACATTTCTGTATGGTTTATTGCTCTACTTTAGTTTCAGGGTAAACAGATTCTTTTGCCATTAAGCAAGTTTTGGTAATTAATGCAAAGAAAGATCTGCCTCTTCGTAATTGGTACATTAGTCTGTTCTATGCATGTTGATTTATTACTGCTATACTTGATGTAAAGCATTGCTGATTTTCTTGTTTGCTATTTTTTTTTCTTTTTTTGCTATGATATGATATCATTTACTACTGCTTAATATCAGATGTGAATCTGATTGTGTTGGAGTTGTTTCCCTTGTTGGGTTATTTACGTCTTTTTATTTATTTTACAAATGTATTGGGTAATCTGTTCACAGGCTAGGTCCATTTCAGAATCTTGAAGTAGTGCAGGGGCCTGCATTTCATGTCAATACATATTTGTTGTCCTAATTTCTCAAAGTTTTGAAGTTCATTTTGTGGATTTTGTGATTTTATCCAAATAATATAATCTAGGTATTATGGAAAACCACATACTTATGCATTTATATAAACTACACATTCTTGTAATCAGCTCTTAATATTTCTGTCCAGATTCTTCTACACATCAGAATCATTCGTTCAAAACATGCATATTTTACCGTGACTAATGTGCAAAATTTTGTAATTAATGAATCTTGATATTGCATTTCATAAAAAGCGGCACCTTTAAACTGGAATCAATTCATGCAACTCTATTGCATTTTCATTTGGAAAACTGCATTGTACACATGTGTACAGATATTAGATTTTATTGTGACTTTTCCATTGCAATGCTTTAAAAGTTTATTGCATGAAACATCTTTAGACTGTTGCTAATGTAGTTGGTAAATACTATAAACTATTGTTCACTTGTTACACCTGTAAACAATTCTTTATATGGGATTGTATCTAAGGCCTAAAAAAGATTTGTTTCCAGTTACATGCCCAAAGAAATATAGGTCGGTTGGTAGGGATTTTTTAAAATTTTATTTACTTTTATATATATTAGCAATACTGTATGGGAATATGTATACCATAATATTAATGAGTTGTGAAAATTACAATAAAGCACTATGATTTGGACACCATAAAAACTTATGAGTCAGCAGGTAAAATATTGGGTTAGTCGGTTAACTGGAAACAAACCTTTTTTATGCCTTAGTGTTGAGCTTTATTTGTATGTTGTACAAAATATGTGCAGGTCTTTTTCAACTTTTTATTGACAGACTTGAAGTAAACGTTTAGAATTGTGAATTTAGAGTCTGGATTCTCAAATTTTCTGTCTAAGTGACATTGACTAAATTGCAATGAATCAATTACTTTCGTGAAGTGTTCATTTTTGTATTTTTTTTTGAAATACTGAATTTTTATCATCACTTGTGCTAAAAGTAATTTTCATTGAAAATTATTTCTTTTGGATATGCTGAAAATGTTAATATGATATGTATGGCTTTAATAATATGCTTCCACGTATCTATGTTTATTGAGTTTACTGAATCATTGTACTATTATTTTTGTGTTTTTCTTTTTTATCAAGTGATGTTTAATAACTTCCCTTACAATGATCATTCATGTTAATACTTGTATATTTTGTCATCATAAAAATGTTACACAATGTTCTGTAATACTGTTCACAGTAAATCATTGTGTATTTTAATTCCATTGGTAGATGGATGCCTTGATTTTTATTATTGTTTGGTGTACTGTGTACTATAACTCATCAGTCAGAATAAATTTTAAATTATTCTTAAATTGTGTCTTGTTTTTTGTGTTTATACACTGTACCATGTAATGAAAAATGAGTTTTATTGGGGTTATACAAACAGAATTTGATCAAAGTATTTATTTATGCTGAAACAATGAATAATTCCAACAATAGAATGTACTAATCAAAATCTACAGTCCAATTTCAACACTTGTAAATTTTAACATAAAGTTATGCAGAAATGTTTTTATAAAAAAGTTAAGGTCTGCATTACCTTAAATCTCAAAGATTTTCGACCCGGTCAGAGCCCTAAGGCCCTAGCACATACACATATGATATATGGTTGAGCATAGCCCTGGGAGTCACATTGTGTCTAATAATGACTTAGAAAGGTTCTAACTTATAAAAGTTCAGAATTTTGAAGGCTTTTCAGAGGTTTTGTAGTCAATTCAAGACCCTATGGACCCGATGCAAAGCCATAGGATAAATGGTTGTATATGTATGGGTCATGGCTGTCATTAGTGAACTGAAGGTTTGTCAGATGTTTTAGGCTCAGTTAAAACCCCTAGAATGAGATGCAAGCCCATATAATACCAGGTAGTATAGGTATGGGTACTGGCTATCGTTTGAGACCATGACCAGTATTTTGATGCTTAGTCAGAGGTTTTCGGTGCATTTCGAGCCCCACAGTTGTAGCGCATACTCATATGATGCATAGTTATGTAAGTATAGGTCCTGGCTCATCGCTTGCGACCATAATCAAGTGACTAGGAAAAAAACTGGTGAAGTTTTTGTGGCATTCATTAGTGTAATGATCGAGAAAGACTTGTTGCCCCGTAAATAGGGAAATGTAGTCATAACCTTTAGAGACAGAGGCATTTCAATGAAGTAGAATGACTTTCTTTAAAAAATGAAGTACCTTCTAGTTATGTTACTAATTTTTTTTACATTCTACGTGTATCAGAGAGTCAAATACACAGCATGCATTATCCAGTGGGCGGGGCTTATCAGTTATTCGTGAGAGCTATCTAGAGCTCTGTACGTACACGTGAGAATGTTCACTTCTACGATAATTTATGGGCTATCTCCCTGAAGTAATGTAGCCTTTTAAAACAGTATCATAAAGGTCGGTGGAGTCAAAATACTGTTTGAAGTACCAATATGAAGCTCAGATTACAATGAAACTAGTACACTTGGGCCGCATAAAGTAATCAATTCGTCTCTATTTGGTATAACCTGTTGTGGGTCACTATGACAACATGACGCCTAATACAATAATAAAAATCAATATACTATTTTGGGCGAAAATATATCCCACTATTGGGATATTTTCATTACTTTTTCATTTTAATAGCTTTCTTTATTGAAATATCAAATTATGAAAGAAAGTAATTGGTTATAGAAGTCTAATCTATGAAAGAAATGATAATTTTGAAATGGCGTTTAAGTAATAAGTATTTCGTTCGAAAATACTTCGAAACATCGTATCGTAAATAGGGACACAAACGAAGGAGAAACAATTATGCCACCTAAAGCTAAAAGGAGTTTTGGAACTAAACGGCAAGAGATGGCAGAAAAGGCCGATAGACTGTGTAAACAGAAATGCTGTCATTGTGAGTATTCGTATTTGTCTATTTTCCTACGTGTGGTTACGAATCTGTACAAGTAACCTTGTTTTCGGATATACACAATTTGGTCACATAGTGTTACATTTCACCAGCTACAAAAAAGCTCAGTTAACCGCGGTTTTGATGATAAATCGACAGTAAAGAATCCAAAATTTACAACTTTAATCATGTACACAACATGTTGTCCTTACGGATACTCATATGTAGATTTTTCCGTAAGTTAATTGATTTTTAATTGGTACAGAAAACCATGTCATTTATGGTTGTAGGTATTCATAGAACTTTATCATTGGTATATTTCACAATTTTTTGATACATTTATATTTGTTGAGAGTTGTTGTCTCTTTATATATACTCAATGGTAATCATAGCCTGCCACTTTTTTGTGTATGTTGTCAATAGATAATATATTGACAAAAATGTACATTCTTAAAATGGTGAATTTTTACCTCCTTAACATGCCATAACAATTGTATTTCATTTGTTGTTGCTACTGTATTATAGACAAGTCTTTTTCTTTCACTGTTTCCTACTGTATGTGATTTAAAGTAAGTACTAGATGGCACATTTCAAAACTGATGTTGGTTATTTTCCTCAACAGTGCAGTAGGCTTGTCTGAGACATTCAGAAACCTGTATGAAATGTATCACCTGGCTATGAAAGGTAAAGATATCAAATTTTCATGTTTCAGTTAGCAAGCAAGAAGTTGAACGTCTTCTTCAGCTGTTCAAGGAATTTACCAAGACGATGACTGTTGAAATAAAACGCGGTAAAGGTGGTATTGACAGAAATAGATTCAGGGACATCTTGCATCGACATTTTGATATGACTGATGATGTTCTTATGGATAAAGGTAATATTTTGCCCACATTTTGCAAGGCCTTTTTTCTTCCTATAATTGCTGATTTCATTTAAAATACGTTATTTTAACATGTACACAGCTAAAATAAGTGGATGTATTCTTCTATTGTCGTTTGTGTCAAATTTAGGCATTTGTTTGAAAAATCCTTTACTGTGCTTTTGTGGTTCAGCAGTACTATTTTATTTACTGAATTACTTTAAATTAACAATGTATGAGGTCCACAAATTCCTTAATTGTTTTTTTTTAAAGTTATTATTCTTGAAGTACAGTTGTTTTTCATTTTGTTGGTCCCAACAATAAATCTATGTATACATGTAGCTTGATACACTTTTTTCCATTATGTATTTCAGTGTTCCGTGCATTCGATGGTGATAATGATGGCTATGTCAGTGAAGAGGAATGGGTAATTGGAATGTCCATCTTTCTGAAAGGAGCCGTAGATGAACAAGCTAGATGTATGAGTTCATTTCTCTGATTATTTGCACTGATATATGTATGCATGTTTGTGATAATAGTACATGTATTTTTTCGTTTTATATAACTATCCAAGGAGCCTCCTTGCAACTTCAAACCCCAGTTGAAAAATTACTTTCCAATACACTTACTAGTCTCAGAATATTAAAAATGCTCTCGTGCTTAATTTTTCATATCTTTTCTTATTAGTGTGATTGTGTTGAGATTGTGTGATTTCAAACACTTCAGTTTGGAAAATTTTCTTTTTACTTTATAAATCATTCAGATCAGTGTCCAGCACTGCTCTCTACAATATCAGAATGCCATGTTGTGCTAATTTTTATTTGTTATTTTGTTACAGTATGTTTGAACCAGTGATTTTTTTTTCACAATTTTGGGTATGGGTCCTGGAATAGTCCTGTTAGGAAAAATGTATGGTGTGATACCAAAATTGGAAAATTTTAGGTCAGGAATTGGAAAAAATGTCATTATTTTCTAGAAAGCAAAGAAGGAAAATAATCGTTGTGAAAATATTATCAGATCAGGCTTTATAAACAAATAAATATATATGTAAGGATGGTTCAAAGCTGGTGATCTCTCTATGCCATTCTTTTGAGAAAAATGCCCAGATTTGATTTGGCAGTATACATGTGTTTTATTTCATTTTCTTTCAGTTTGCTTTGGTGTGTATTCCATGCGTGGTGAGGATGGCTATATCTCCAGAGAGGAAATGTATTTGTTGCTGAAAAATTGTCTTGTGCAGGTAAATTAATAATGAAATACCATCGGTCACTTAATGATATTTCTACACTGTCTTCCCCATACCATGTGACAGAATGTGTTAAAAACAAACATTAAGATGTATTTAAAATCAGGATGTTTTTGTCTCAGTTCTAAGGGTTCCTCACCCAATTTTCCTGAGATAAAGGAATTAGGACCTCCTGGTTTAAGTTTCTATGATTTATGGATGATTTTAAAACGTGTTTTCAGTGAAGGTAGCATGATTTATGTTCAATCTTAATTCTTCTGTTTTAAGTATCTACGGTTGTTTCTTCATTAGAAAAAAATATTTTTTAAAGTGTGTGAAGTGCCGACATGTTTCTTTAAAGTTTAATACATAGAATTATAAATACTGTATCTGAACCATTGACAATACAGAAACCTCTGAAAATTAGTTTAAAATATAATTCAGCGCTTCATTTGACATATAGCCTCTGCAGATTTATAACAGCTTAATGTTATTAGAGAGTGTCAGACATAAAATACTTGTGTACATTTGTTATTTCCTAGAAAACTGTGTATAGGGACCCGGTGGTCAAGTGGCTGTGGTCTCTGACTAGTAATTGCTAGCCCCTCATGTCTGTCAGTTTTAATCCCTCCTAGGACTAAATTTCACATGTAAAGAAGCTGTCCAGCTAGCTCACGGAAGGTCGGTGAGGTTTAAGATTGGGGTCTTACGCCACTGTTATAACTAAAAGTCACCAAATGACCCTGGCTGTTGGTGCAACTTCAAGCCTAGCTCAGTGAAAAAAGCTAAGAAATCAAAACTGTATGGTAGCAGGAAATCATGTTTACTTGAAATCAAGTTGACCATACAAAAAGTAAAGAAGTCAGAATCTAGAATGAGTTTCAATTAAAATACTTTTCTATGTTTTCATGTAGTAAAACATTGATTTCAAGCGATTTGAATTGTGATAATTGTTGTGAGAAATGATATTGAAAGATCCTGTTGTTATATTGTAGCAACAACAAGAGGAAGATGCTGAAGAGATGCAGAAAGACTTGGTAGAACTTGCACTGAAGAAAATGGTATGATGATATTTAAATATCAGCAAAACCTTTTTGTGGTTTACAAAGGGAGAAAACTACTGTATTATTAGTTAATAATTTTTGGTATTACTTCCCTTTGTCTGGATTGCTACTCTGACTCCATAAATATATGAAAGCTGTTATAAAGCAATAATATTGTCTACACTGATTATATTTATATCAGGATATTGATCATGATGGTCGTGTGTCGATTGAAGATTATCAGAAAGCTGTTTTTCAAGAAAATTTACTTATGGAAGCACTTGGTCCATGTTTGCCGAAGTCTAAGGTGAGTTCTTTTGGTCAAAAATTTTGATTCTTGAGGATAGAAAAGGTTTTATTTTTCATTAGAGCATAATAGTTCAAAAATGTATTTTTGACAACCCTCTAACACTGAATGGATGCATTATTGTTTAAGATGATAATTTTAATTTTGGACAGTATAAAAAGTTGTGTGTGAAGGGGTTCTAAATTTTATGTGGTCTTTGTTATAACTTGGTATTATGATGAACTTCATCATATCTGAGTGAGTTTTAACCCCAGTTTTTCAACTATCTGGTATTTAAATGCAGATTTACCTATTTACTTAAGACAAAACAATGCTATGGGTGCAGTATAGGAATATATATATTTATTATATTTTGTTTGTAAATTGCAAAGAAGTACATCTTGAATAAAAATGAAGTAATGAAAAACTTGTGTACACCAGAAATTTTTTTTTATGGATACCCTACCAACACTATTTTTAGGATATACCCTAAAGCTTCTGACGGCGATTTTAAAAAATTGAAAGTATTTGTGGACGATTTGTACCTTCATGATATGAAAGGTATGTTTAGAAGAAAAAATTAGGACAGTTTTTGTACTTGCCCACCCTAATATTTTTGGTCAAGTAACTGAAAACATGACATTTTCTTTTCTAACCTTATGTACAAGTATACTAGTATTTAACACCACTTCTGCTATTGTTTTATTCAGTGCCGAGACATGTTCCTGGAGCTTGTTGCTGATGACAAAAATAAGCAAAGACCCTAGATCATTCCATCTACATTCTGTATACTACCTGAACATTTGCTTGTTTGCAGCTTGTTGTGAAGTGAAGACTTTTTCAGATGGCTTTACATTACATTATTTTTGTTATTACATTCCAACTGCACTTGAATCTTTTTGTTGGTGAATTTGTCAACTATCAAGGATAAATTTTGGCATGTTATTCTGATACCTGCTATGTTTTGGTTATATGATACCTGTATTTATTGTACACCAATAGTAAATGTGGATTATAATATTGTTTTGCACCTGTTAGGAATCTCTTGGTCACATAATGTATCATTTGCAGGTAATTTATTGAGGTAAATAGATAATATCTGGTTGGAAATTGATGTAATGTTTATTCAAGATTCACATATTAACAATTATGTTGTCAAATGGTTGATTCTGCTATTCTACAAAGAAAAGAAATCATTGTCAATTTGTTGTAAATATAAAATTGTTGATTCTTTTGATTGAATTTGTAACTAGGCTTTTTTCTGAGTTGTGATTATTGTTTTGATGAAGTTTGTTTGTTTATGGAGCAAAGTTGATATTGTATGGCTGTGTATGAGTGACATACTATTTATGATTGATTTGCTGTAGGATGTTTAGAAAATGTAGGAATATAAATAAATTTAAAATTATGCCCTGTGAATCTTTAGCAATCTTTATTACATAAAATACTCATTTATTTATATATAATGCGTACCTGTTCCTAATTACCCATGTGAAAATCTTGATTATTTCCCTTTAAATAGTAAATTGACTATCACAATTACATTTAAAAATTTTTAGAGTTATTCAATACTGTCTTGCAGTTTATTATTCAATTTAGTATTTAACACAAGGTAAGATTGAATATATTTTAACTAAAGTATGCTGGGGTAATGATTATATCATAATTATTAAAAAATACAGTGGAAACCCTGTAAATCAGTTCCTCTTTAAACCAGTTTCCCCTCCAAATCGGCCAAGTGGTCTGGTCCCGGGCTCGGCTGGTTTAGAGGGGTTCCACTGTACTTTCTGGTTTTATAAAGCTTCCTAAAATGAGTGATGCACTCCAGAATACCTTGTGTGTGATTTTATGGGCATTATGTCTGGCAATACAGGTTGTAATCTTAATTTTTGGTAACTTTAATTACTAGTATAACATTACCTGCATTAAAACTAGAGTAAAGCCTCATTATCTCAAAGGTTTATCTGAACAGACTAAATGTTTGAGATAAACGTAGTGCTCGTAATAATGAGGTATTTGTTTGTTTGTTTAAGATTATACCCAACTAAGAACAAAGATTGACAGGACTTTTAAAACTCCTTGAGACAAGTAGGATGCTCATGTTATTGATGCTCGTAATAATGAAGTTTTACTGTATTATTCTCTAAGAGTTAGAATACAAAATTACCAGATTATCAAATTACCTGCATTAAACTATTATTCTCTAAGAATTAGAATATGTTTTGATAATTAAATTGATTATTTGCTACGGACTATTTTTATGTTATTGCAATTATGTACTTCAGTTTTGAAGTGTTTCTTTCACTTACTTGTGTAATGTTACAACTTTTGTAAATGATATTTCTACTGCTGTTAAGCATACTCCTGTGAACTTATTTTTGTATGTTTTATCAACCTGATTATGGTATACAATTCATTCTAAAAAGTTTAAGGTTATATTGGCATGTGATATTTCATCTTTTCTGAGTGTCAATATTTTCTTTTGAATTTACTTTTTTGAAGTGGGCTGTCGAAATTATTTTCTATGAGTGTTAAAAATATACAACAAAGCCAATTTTTACTCTTGTTACAGTTTTAGATGTTTAATTTAATGCGTTTATACAATTTCAATTGTTGGTTGAGCTGTGATAATTTTTTACATATCTTTTTGTCTTGAGTATTTATATGTGTTTCAATTGTATGATTGTAGAACATAATTTGTAAAGACCCATTGGAACTATGAACTAGACTGCTTATGTAATTATTCTATGTTTACTACTCAATTTTATTTTGTTTTTAATTTAATTTCACTGAGATGTTCACATATGAATTGGCTACAAGTTTAGTTGCTCTAACTGAAAATATGCTTGCACATTGTTACATAAAATAATTTCTCACAAGAATAAAGTAGTCACTTACCACACCGCAGTTTAATTAAATGCTTGCTGTCTTATAAATGTCCATACATCATTAATATTTTGTTTTTGTATTTACTAATTTCATCCACAGTAAAACTTCGATAAGGCCATGATATCAGACAAACCAGTGATTTTTTAGTTTAGTTTTTTTTGGTGATATTAGTCAGCCAATCAAATGGCTGGATTAGAGAGTTACATACCAATACTTTTGCACTGGCACAACTACATAGATTCCCTTATTGGTTATTTGCTGAATGTAGGCTGTACTAATTATATGTAATTATTTTAGTTTAAGGTGCTTATAATATCGAAGTTTTACTGTATATACATGATCGTTTGTGTTATAAAATGTATTTAATGTGATATGTCAAGCTTTTTGCAATAAAAACATAACAGTATATTTATAGTTTTTGATCAATCAGTTGTTTTGCCATTGCATCCAAACTTTCTTGATATTCATGTTCAAATGTTTAATTGTTACTTTAATGACATAATTATATAAAGATTCTGTATGAACAAAGACAAAATTTCATCCGAACATTTTTTCGAATGCGAATTTTTCTGAATATGTGTATGTATGGAAGTGACTTAGAGTGTTGAGGGGTTGTGTGGTCTCTGGTTAGTAATCATTAGCCCCTCACTGCAGTGAGTTCAAGTCCTGCTCTGGGTCCAATTTCACATGTACTGTCCAACTAGCTTTTCGAAAGTTGATGGTTCTACCCATGTGTATGTTTAGGGTTTTCCTCCACTGTAAAGCTGGAAAGGTCGCTGATGAACCTTGTTGGTGGTGCGATGTTAAATCCCACAGAAAGAGTGATGAACAACAGCACAATCAAGCCTGCTGACAATGGCCAACAAAGGGAGAAAAATATGACCTTGACCTTCACACACAACACTGCCGTAGCTACAGTGAGGTGCACCAAGGTTAAACATTTGAGCAAGTAATGGGAAAAAATGGCAGGTTTTAGTAAAACTAATTTAGGGTACCATGCCCCTAGACCCCCTTAGATTGCCTCAGTTCAAATATGGGTCTGGCTACGGCACTGCATAATTGTTCTTTTCCCGAAGTCTTATTTGATCAATTATAATCAACAAAACTGCTTAAGGGTGGCCATTGTTCACTCTGTGGATTTTATTCAAAGGTTGATATTAATTCAGACTTGTCTTCATTTCAATCGTCTGGTTTTACAGCTGATCAATATATTTGACTGGTATACTATCTATGACAAGTAGTAGTCACAGGTACTTGACACAAAACCAAATTTTATCTCCATAAACTACTTATACCTAATAACAAGGGAATCTGGCCATTTTTTATTGCAGATCAGCACGAGTGTATCACCTGCCTGTTGAATTAATGTTGTATACCTTCCTTTGTCATCAGGTACATGAAGCTAAAATTTGGTTTTGTGCATTTGGTACCTGTGACACTGGTTTAATATTGGTAATATTGGTTAATATTCCCTGTACATGTAACATTTGTGTTACAACCATAGATTTTGTTTATTTTGCTGTATTTCATAAAAATTCGTACAATATTACACAAATATTTACCATTAGTATTGTCCACGCATAAAAATATTGAAAGAAGAAAAGCTCATGAGCCCAGATTGACAGAAATATAATGAAAATTCACGATATTACGTTATGGTATTATGCATGAACAACACTATTAACAATTTGCTGTCTTATAAAACCAAAGTCAAGCTAGATAACTCATAGATATAGAATATTTCTATTGTGATATTAATGCCAGTGATTTTTGTATTCGTACAAGTTACATGAACAAGGCTTTGTTGGGATGCTGTTGTTGTTGTTTTTCAAATACAGTGCAACCTCTCTCCAGAGTGGCCTTCTCTTAAGCAACAACCTCCATTCAACAACAGTATGATAATTTCCCTCCGTACAATTTAATTATTAATTTAACCTCTCCAGAGTGACAACCTCACAACACAATTTTGATTCTCCCAAAGGGTGCTGCTTTGGAGTTGCACTGAAAACACAACATCAATAGTATTTATACACTCAGGGCCTCTACATTACTAGTAGAGTCCCTGACACACTTCAATTTTACGTGTAAGTAAATTGTATGATTATGATCAAAACGATTTCAGGCTGCGGCCGTGGTCCAGTGTAACCGGGAGATCCAGGTTCGAGTCCTGGTCGCGACAGGTCGTGCCCTTCTATGAAAATTTAATAAAAATGTCGATTTTCCTCCATAGGTGGAGAAGTTACCGGCTCCTTGTGGATGGGTAAGTTAGTACTGGTTAGTATACTCCAAGAAAACTGGTTAGGTGAACCGGTCGCCGTATATAACTGAAAAAAATTGTTGAAAAACGGCGTTAAACCCCAGTGACAATAAGTTACATAAAACAAACCAAAACGATTTCCTATCATTTAAATAAAATCATAAAATCATATAACCGGAATCTACTTCACATAACATTAAATGAACTGGTGTATCAAAATTGAACTCGCACCTTCGTATTAAAGAACGTATCTTAATTTCTCTTATTTCATGGGTTAACTTTAAGCCGAATGATATGAATCATACATCTCATATGATCACGCATGTAAAACCAATTAAGAAATGTATCACCCATTAACAGATATTAAAACTGACAAAAATAAGATTAACGAGATCTAATGTGATGTCTGAGTGTCACTTTAAAGGGATTATAAATCACAAACAATCTTCTTCGGGGTAATTTGCACACGGATTATTAATGATAAGGTCGGATACAAGAAATATGGAATTTAATTAACTTTTAGATCAATTTTGTTCGGCATTATTAAGTACAACGAAACCTCTCCAGAGCGGCCCTCTCTAGAGCAACAACTTGTCAAAAACAACATAATATTGCTTCTCCCAAAGAGTGTTGCTTTGAAGAGGTTGTACAGCATACTTGAATAATAAATGTCTTTGGCTTTACTTTAATTAGATGACAAAGAAAAAATAACATCGATGGTGCAAACTTCTGGCATGTTATGGCTGATGTTTCTGGCATCATTTGTATTTATTACCCAGTAGTTCCAAGCACTAATTATTTATCACAGATCTTTTTCTTATATACGATATCTCTATCAATAAAAATCAGTAGCGTCCGGACCAGGGAAAACCGAATGTTCCGGAAAATTCCTGAAAACTTGTAACAAAGTAAAAAACAACGGTGCATTAACTATCATTTTCTATCAATCTTTTTACAGATTTGACTCTATATTCAGCTTCGAGACGATAGTTGAACCAATCATATTTGACAACATAGTGCTCTCTGACTGACCTCCGAGGGCATCATCTCGGCCGGTACAAAAAGGGAATTATATAAATTGTACAGATGGATGGAGTGGCATTGCGGAATTTTTTAAACCATGTCATGGGCATATGTTTTAAAGATTAATGGATGTAAAACGAGTAGTTGACAAATGATGAACCACAAACACAGTGGTCATTGGTTGTGCGCTGATGAGCGTATCTCACTAATGTCACATAAAACATTTTAATTATAATAAATTTTATAAGAAGGTAGTTCGAGCATTCTTTGCTCCTCAGTAATCACGAGTAACTCAGAGAAGTTCGACATAACTTCATATCCTGTAAGTATTAAATTTATATTGTATTATATTAGTTAAGCGTCGAAAGAACATTTAACTACACAATAATTACATAGTTATTTAAACAATAGCAATATTTCATATAATTATGTACAACATAATTCGATGTTCGTTTCTTGCATTTCTCTGAAAATTATTTAAGCCGCGGTTTTGTTAATTCAGGGTCTTTCGAATGAATTCTATGTGAGTGACCCTGGTGAATTCACTGTCTACATGATATTTAATTGATATATATTTTTGTATTATGCATTTTATTTTCAGACTGCTACATAAAACGCATAATTATGAACACTTATTTACAATATGACCTTAATTGATATTATAAGAATTAAACTAGAGATTTTTATTCATAACAGTTCATTGACTCAAGTGACGTTGTTTCTTGGATGTAATTAATGAAGGAATACAAAAAAGACAGATTTCACTTTGTGCGAACTTTTTTTACCAAACCTCGTTTGAGTACAATATTTGATATCAATACTAAATTAAAATGTATAAACGTTTGAAGGGAAGGAACTATTATGTTGAATTAAACGTTTCCAGTTGAGATTTTTTATGTCGATCGATTTTCCGTATACATTTCAAAATGGTACAATAATTTGGTAGAAAATTATGGTACAAACTAAAAAATAAATGTTTGCGTTCCAAAGTGAGAAAAATGGCAGCTGTGAAACTATTTAAAGATACTCTTTTTACATTTCTGGTGCTGAAAAAATGTAGAAAAGTAACTTAAATTGTATTTCACACTCTATTTCTTCTAAAGAACAAAAAAAACATTGTTTTAGTTACACTTACATACCGAAATATACAAAACATGGAACATTGCAGGTCTTTATTATTTTACAATCATAGATATATCGATATATCGTCGATGCTGATATCCCGATATTGATCAATATCGTCGATACAAACAAATGAATCAATGACTGCCCTACTTTGTAGTGAGATCGAATTCACTTCCTTCAAATGATAGACATTCTACTGCACGTTCGTACATAGACTATGAGAATTTAAGAGTTTCTTGTACAGTGAATTCCAAAGTTTGTTGAATTTGTATACTCCTCATATGAATATATCAAAGAACGGTAAGTCCTTTTTATCATATGACACTGGAATCTTACGTAACCCGAATTATTTTCAACTCATATTGTTTGCTATAGTTTTTTTTTCAAAATATTATCCATTTTTTTCAGTTCAGACATCCAAACTGTCATGATGAAAATCATTTTGGCATCTGCATTGTTATTGGTCATTTTATGTCATGTGACTGCACAAGGGGGAGTGGCAGTTCAAGATGCCATGAACAATATGATGAATAACCGTAAGTTTAGTTTGTTACAAATTCTTACATCAATGGAACCTTTCTGTTGAGCTCTAATACATGTTGAGAAATTAGCAGTTCGATGCGGAGTACAGGGTTGGTACTGGAACTGCATCGGGAATACTGTCCACTCGTATGTAACTGAAATACTGTTGAAAATGGGCGTAAAACTGATGTTGTTGTTTTTTTAAAGCGAATACATATGTATTCATTTTCTTCCTAAAACATGAGAATATTATGAAAGACATCGATAACAATCGTCAAAGTAAATGTAATATTAGTCAATATTGACTATCGTTATTGTTAAGAAATCAACATGGGAAAGTCTAGTACACCAATACCCTTTTAATGTAGGATAGTTTAGACAGTTGTAAGTCCTTGGTTTAAGTCCAACTCTTACATACACCCCTATGGACTATTAATCAAAATGCTCACTGTTCGTCTCGTATTCCATGTTTCTAAAATTTCTTCCAAACCAATCATACTTCTCACAAATGTGGTCGGTATGTAGACTTGTCGTGTACAAACGCATGTACAAATCATTTCACTACATGTATTATGTATATTGACCATTTGTTTTGACTACCAGAGGTGTTTACATGAATAAAAACGTTATTCGTATCCCTATTCACGATAAAAGGGACTATATTTAAATGAATATACGGAGTCAATACATTTCAGCAATCGTCATGCCATTAAAACAATATTTGCATAACGAGCAAGCATGCAAAGTATGTTATTACTTCTCAATAGCATTGAGGTGCGCGGCAATATACTCTTAGTTCACCAGTAAGCATGTTGAGCCTGAATAATACGTCAACAAAACTGGTTTCGACTGATTGAATTAAATTCAGTATTCCAACCATCTGATCGTTTGAGCACATTTTGTTTATATTCTGATTGGCCGAATATTTGTCTACATTGGCTAAGCACATTTGTTTGTATTTTGATAGGCTGTGAATATTTGTTTACATTGGCCAAGCACATTTGTTTGTATTTTGATAGGCTGTGAATATTTGTCAACATTGGCTAAGCACTTTTTCTTACACTCTAATTGGTTGAGAATATTTTACTCTGTTGACTGTGTTTCTCAAGCTTTACTGTATATATATTTTATATTTTCAGCACAAGGCTTTACTCTGCTGTATATATTTTATATTTTCAGCACAAGGCTTTACTATGTTGTATATATTTTATATTTTCAGCACAAGGCTTTACTATGTTGTATATATTTTATATTTTCAGCACAAGGCTTTACTATGCTGGATATGTTTAAACAAATGCAACAGCGACGCTTGCAACAGCAAATGTTGATGCAACAATCATGGCAGAATCGTTTCAATAATGACCTTGCAACTTACATAATGCTTGACAATATTGGTGAATTTGATTTGTAAAATCGTATGTAATTGCTAAAATATGTTGCAAATGTCAATGTAATCCTTCACAAATAAAGATTTGAATGTTTGTTATTGTATTTATATATTATCTGTGTTGTCCTTCCATATCGTTCACCTAATTGCATCGATTGCTACAAATTAATATCATTATTGTTCCTGTGTTGTCTGTAAGATATATTGGTAGATGCAAACATTAAAACTCAAAGGTCAGGTCATATTTAAACACTGTAATTTTCCCTTTTCTTTCCCGTTACGTAAATGTCAAAATATTCGTCACTGAATTTGATTTTCATACTGATAAGTTTTGATACAATTATCAAACTTTTGCAATTCATTGAAAATATATGTAATAGCAAAAATAAAAATGCAACGTTTTCTTGCCACACACAACAAAACTAATCCATGATACGCACTTTATTATTCGGATCAATGAAACTCTATTTGATGCAAAGAAGAAACAAGCCATCATCACAAAAGCGTTTTAAATAATCACTATAAACATAATATTAAAATCGTATAGACTGTTTTCATTCCACCACAGACACGGTATGGACATGTATACTGTAACCAGTAAGTGATGTTGGTATAAAATAGACAAAGCGCAAGTTATTCTTAAAAAGAGCAATTTTGCATGTGTGCCACAATTAAGCCAACTAACCATTACTACCTCTAAGTGTAACCATATTGTTATCCATCATTGACCATAAAATTGCTGTATACCATTACAATTTCAATAGTCAGTATATTAGGACAAAATAGAAGAAATTTTATGATGGTTACTTTTAACTTAATCAATTAGTCATAAACATTCACTGCTAACAAAAACCATATTCAGCACAAAAAGCATTATTTCAGACACATATAAATATGCATTGCAGAAACCATATCCGTTGAAGCGTTACATGAGCACCGAAATACAAATAATAGGCGAAGAAGCAACGTTCGAGAAGCCCAATACATGATACGGTCATTTGTAAATTAATTTTATGGTTATCAAAGAAGTTCATTAAATGTATTCTTGAATACACGATCATCATATATCTAAAACATGCTTAACGTAGTATATGTTATATATTATCTAAGTGCTGACCACTTGTAATTGGTTCATACTTGGTAGAACCATCCAAACATGTGATAAGGCAATCGTTGTCTGGGTGGACAAAGAATCCCAGTGACTGTCGGGCATTGTTACTGTGTGTAGCATCATAGGGTACAACAACTCTATGTTTGGTTGCTATCAATGTATCGGCAGTAGACCTATGATAAATCTTGATAAAGAACATTTAGAAATAAAACGTATTTAGATTAATTAAAATACAATGTATATTCACTTATTTTCCGTGAGAGAAGATGATTCGTATAAGTCTTATATTGTATTTTTACCTCATTGCTAAACACAGAAATAATGGAATACCGCTTTTGTGCATTGTTCGATGGATTGAAGAGTGAATTACACCTTATTATAAATCATTATTCAATACACAATAAAACCGGTATCGCCTGAGCTAATACCGATACGTATCGTGTTTGGATAAAATCACAATATATCGGTATACCGATAACATCGCTCATCCAATAAAACCAACAAATAAATGAGGACATACGAAAACGTTGTCGAAACATACATGTTCATGTATTTAAACAAATTTAAGATAACGTTTGACTAAATTATAATGCATGTCGTCGGAAAGCTAAGTGAGTGCGCATTCATTAAAACTATTCATTTCAAAGCATATTTGGTCACATAATACATGAAATCAAAATGAAGTTTACAAACATGATGTAGCATAATAACAAACTGCAAAATAACTACACACAGTACAGTTTCGAAGTCAAGAAGCCTTTTGGGACTAGATAATTTTAATATTAAGGTGATGTTATACATCAAATTATGATATAGAGGAGATATTGAAAATCGGTCCGAATATAAGAAGTCTCTATAATGAGGTGGTATTTATAAAGTGAAATTGGGGTAGTAGATAAGAGAAGGTTACTGCATATTAAATGGGTGCATATATATGAATGTATATTTCACATACTGACAAATCAAGGTTTTTTTTAACTACATACCGCAATGATACATATTTGCAACGAAACGCTTTGCAATGCCAAGCTATTTTCACAAATGCGTTTTAATTCATCATTACGCACCTGGGAATGAACTCATATAGACTGTATTCTCGTTTTCATTACAGACACAGTATAGACATGTAGTAACGTGGAGATACATCTAAACTCTGTTTTAATGGATATGTAAATGGATCATTCTTCTATCTCAAAACAGATTTCATCAGTCATAAACACTCATCATTTTCTATCACAATATTCAGACCAAAGCACAATATTTCAGATGCACATAATATAAGTAAGTATTGCAGAAACCATATTCATTGAAGCGTTATACAAACGCCTAAAAATAAATAAGAAACAAAACAGCACCGTTCCATGAGCTCAATATATCTATAATACAGTAATTTGTAAATCAATTTTATGGTAATCAAAGATTCTTCATTAATTGTACTCTTGAATACACAATCATCATAATATCTTAAGCATGCTTAACGTAAGTAAACATGTGTATTATATAAGTGCTGACCACTTGTAATCGGTTCGTACTTGGTAGAACCATCCAAACATGTGATAAGGCAATCGTTGTCTGGGTGGACAAAGAATCCCAGTGACTGTCGGGCATTGTTACTGTGTGTAGCATCATAGGGTACAACAACTCTGTGTTTGGTTGCTATCAATGTATCGGCAGTCCACATCTGCGTCAGGTCTCCGATATTAGCTACAATTGTACCTTTGATCGGTGGTACCGATATGTATTCATCGCTTGGTGACTTCACTTCAAGACCGCCACATTCGTCTTGGAATAAAAACGATACAATACCTAAATCAGAATGTTCACCACATCGTATCTGGTCATTTTTCAAAACAGCTTTGGATTGTACTGGTGGATAATAACTTGTCCGAATGCAGGTGGAATTTGTATCTGACTTCACACCTTTCAAAGACTCTCTAAATATTGCCTGGTCAATGCCAAGACCTGCTGATAATGCATCGCAAATTCTAAAAGCTAGGGTCAAACACTTAGCAAAAAGTTCTTTATTTACTTCCAAGAATTCTGTGGGTAGTGCGTCCATATTATCGAACAATGGATGGTAGATGAAACATTCCTTGTAGTCGTGTGGTCTAGATCGGTTGAAGGTTTCACTTTCCAACTTTACCCAACCAATGAAGGGCAGTTTCAGAAATGAACCTTGTTTTATCGTGGATTTTTCTTCATTTGGAACTTGTTTAAAGTAGTTTAGACCAGCAGCCATGCACCTATCAACGATATCTTGATTTATCCCATGATTTATGAAATAACAGAAACCATGTGTTCTGAATACATCCTTCATTTCTGTCCCTACTTTTCTAAGAATGTCAGCGTCAATTTCATCATCCTTACGTAATAGGGAAATGTCGCAGATATCAACAATTGGAATTGAATCATTCATAGCTCGGCTATTTTCTGATATCTGAAAACATACGGTAGACGAAGTATCATTGCAACGATTCGGATTTTAGGCAAATCTGAGATCAAACATGGATGGACTGCGCACAGCACTATTAGAACATATAAGGTTACAGATTTAGAATTAACCCTGCATGGTCAATGCTCCTCCTTGTAAAATGAAGTGAAATTCAAATACAAATGACTCCATAGCGTCTGAAGCTTCAGGGTTATCCAATCTAACACACAAGGTCATTCCATTCATCTAAAAAGAACGGAGTGAACTTCAACATCAAATGACACAGTAGCGGCTGAAGTTTCAGTAAGATTCAAATTTGACAAGATGTGCATACATTTGTGTCACAAAGTAGTCATTAAACCAACTCCCATAATATGAGGGAAATTATAGGTTCATGATGTTATTCGGATTATACGGTTACCCACAAACCATTTATCAAACCTCAATAATATTATTGTAAACGGACATAAATTAGACAAAAATAATTCAGGTATATGTCTGTGTCTATAGTATGGCCGGATGACTTAACTCTAGCCTGAAGGTCAGGACACTCTTAACAAGAATTACTTTTTAATGCCTTTCATAATGTAATTTTGATAAAATACGTAATGAATAAGGTAATGCATATCACCCGAAATGACAGATAAATATTGTATACTTGTACGATATGATCATCTGTGCAGTATCTTCACATACACATGTGTTCAATATTTTAACAAATATTACGACAAGGTAATACTGATCTTAAAATTCTTGATACTGATCAATTTTACAATTACCGTTAAATGTCAGGAATTTCAATGTCCGAAAAATAAGTCATGAATTAAATCTACTCTGGAAGAAGAGTACGATTATGTACGCAAATTTTAACAAAAAAAACCAGCCCCCAGCTTTTCATTTCTAGTTATCCAAGAAATAAAGCGCATATATAATTTGACAAAACAGAACTAAACGATTTCAACTTACTCTGAGCTGAACTTTTTTCTAGACACATTAACATTTTTATAACATCAACTACATTTACCTTTTCTCCGCAACTTCTCGTGCCTTATAGTATCCTGTAATTGACACATGCATTCGTCTTATCACAAACCACGTGACTGCATATGATGAACATCGAAAACATATTTTTTGTGTTTGTCTTCACAAAGTAAAAAAACCTGAATACATGATTATGTCAGTCAGTCTATCATTACGTAGTTTGTATGCACTTCAAAATTATTTCGAACAAACACTAAATATTTACATATCATCAAAATCCTATCGACATTCCCTCTGTTAGTTTGTAAGAAAAGCAAGGGTACTGCACTTCTTAAATATAAACCGGGAAACATTTAGAAATTATTTCGAACAAAGACTAAATTAAATACTATCAGAACTCTCTCGATATTCCATCTGCCAGTTTGAAAGAAAGACTTGGGTTCCGAACGTCTTAAATATAAACCAGGGGAGTTTAGAAAAATCGCGGATTTCCTAACGTGGTGGTGAGTTTGTGGTCGCTATGTTCTTCAGTGTGCGAGTGATTGGGCACTGGTGGGGAGGCCAAGGAGAGACTACATTAACTCCAGCGAAAAAAACAACGATTTTTTGGAGACTTGATCACAAGTATTATCAATAATTTGAAAGTATGCACAAACTATGTTTGTTAAATTTCTGACATCAGTTTTATTCACTTGCGTACCTGCGTCGAGGTAGCAACGCGTTTGAAAGTAAAGAATAACATATTGATTTTTATCTCTGGTCCAAAGACACTGCAATCATTCCATTGATGATAGGTTTCAAATATTGTCATATGATTTGTTGTATTATACTGTATCTCATATTCAGGTAAATCAATAAGAGGTACAACATTAAAATCAAGAAATAAACGAGGACATACGAATAAGTTGTCGAAACACACGTGTTTACGTATTAAAACAAATTTAAGAAAACGTTTGACCACATTATAAAACATGTCGTCGGAAAGTTAAGTGAGTATGCATTCATTAGAACTATTTATTTCAAAGTATATTTGGTCACATAATACATGAAGTCAAGATAAAGTTTACAAGCATGGTGTAGCATAATATGAAGTCAAGATAAAGTTTACAAGCATGGTGTAGCATAATAACAAACTGCAAAATAACTACACACAGTAAACATTTAAGTCAAGATCACCTATGTGACCAGATAATTTCAATATTAATGTGATGAAATACTAGTACATCAAAATTATGATATAGAGGAAATATAGCAATGTGGAAGATAAGAAGTCTCTATACTGAGGTGGAATTTATAGAGTAAAATTGGGGTGGTAGATAATAGAGGTTTTATGGCAAATGAAATGACTGTATTTATATGCGAATGTATTTTTTTCGCAAACAGGCAAAGTAAGGCTTGTCAATGATGACGTAAAATTACTTGGAAATTCTGTTTGGTGTTGTTGCGCACCTGATAAATGTTATGAAAATTTTGAATCAATCCTCAAATGATAATGCACTCATGATTGACGCATCGGACTAATCACATATTCGAAACATTAAGGCGAATTCACTGGTCACAAATCAATATTTACAACATATTACAAATTAAGTGCATAATATGCACTGTTGCTATGCCAAATCAATGGTTTTGGCATTTTAGCTGACATACCTGCAAAATGCCGATCACTCGTAATTGACTCGTACTTGTAAGAACCATATTAATAAACTTAAAGCAATCATCATCTGGATGAACAAAAAGTGTTATTAATAGATGCAAACATTAACACTCGAAGATCAGGTTATATTTCAAGAAGTTTTACTTTTTCTTTCGTGGATATGGTTATCAAAAGTCTTCTTTAATGATGATCAAAATTTGGTAATTCATTGAAAACAATAACAAAATAAAAAATCAACATTATCTTAAAAGTAATTAATGATACATATCTGAAGAAATGAAGCGCTATTTCAATGCAAAGTAGAGCCAAGCTACTTCCAAAAATGCGTTTTCATTTATCATTATACACCAATCAAAATCGTATAGACTGTTCTTGTGTTTCCATCACATACACAGTATGGGCATGTAGTTACGTGAAGATACATCCTAACCCTGTATAATGGACATGTACATGGAACATTCTTCTGTCTAAAAACAAATTTATCAGTCATAAACATTCACCGCTATCCATCATAATATTCAGCGCAAAACAATGTTTCAGAAGCATAAAACGTAAGTAAGCATTGCAGAAACCAAATCCATTGTAGCGTTACATAAGCACCAAAATACAAATAACAGGCGAAGAAGCGGCGTTCCAGAAGCATAACACATAATACGATAATTTGTAAATTAATTTTAGGGTTATCAAAGAACCTCATCATAAAATGTATTCTTGAATACATGATCATTCAAAACATGTTCAACTCAGTACAGATCATCTAAGTACTGGCCACTTGTAATCGGTTTGTACTTGTTAGAATCATCCAAACATGTGATTAGGCAATCGTTGTCAGGGTGGACAAAGAATGCGAGTGACTGACGAGCTTTGTTACTGCGCAAAACATCATTGGGTACAACAACTCTGTGCTTTGTTGCTATCAAAGTATCAGCAGTCCATCTCTGTGTTAGGTCTCCGATATTAGCTACAATAGAACCTTTGATCGGTGGTACCGGTATGTATTCATTATTTGATGTCTTCACTTCAAGACCGCCACAATCGTCTTGGAATAAAAATGTCATAGTACCATAATCAGAATGCTCACCGCATCGTATCTGGTCTTTCTTCAAAACATTGTCGGACTGTACAGGCGGATAATAACTTGAACCTATGCAGGTGGAATTTGTATCTGATTTCACACCTTTCAAAGACTCTCTAAATATTGTCAGATCTATGCCCAGACCGGCTGATAATGCATCGCAAACTCTAAAAACAAGGGCCAAACACTTAGCAAACAGTTCTTTATTTACTTCCAAGAATTCTGTGGGTAGTGCGTCCATGTTATCGAACACTGGATGGTAGTTGAACGCTTCCCTGTAATCACATGGTCTAGCTCGATTGACGGCTTTACTTTCCAACTTTATCCAACCCATGTAGGGCAGGTTTGGTATTGAACCGTATTTAATCTTGGCCTTTTCTTCATCTGGAACTTCTTTAAAGTAGTAAAGACCAGCAGCCATGCACCTATCAACGATATCTTGACTTATTCCATGATTTATGAAATAACAGAAACCATGCGTGCTGAATACATCCTTCATTTCTGTCCCTACTTTTCTAAGAATATCAGCGTCAATTTCATCATCCTTACGCAACAGGGAAATGTCGCTGATATCAACAATTGGAATTGAATCATTCATAGTTCGGCTATTTGTTGATATCTGAAAACATACGGTAGACGAAGTATCATTGCAACTATTCGGATTTAGGCAAATCTGAGATCAAACATGGATGGACTGCGCCCAGCACTATTTGAACATATAAGGTTACAGATTTAGAATTAACCCTGCATGGGCAATGCTCCTCCTTGTCAAATGAAGTGAAATTCAAATACAAATGACTCCATAGCGTCTTAAGCTTCAGGAGTTTTCAATCTAACATACATGGTCATTCCATCCATCTTAAAAGAATGGAGTGGACTTCAACATCAAATGACACAGTAGCTGCTGAAGTTTCAGTAATATTCAAATTTGACAAGATGTGCATTCATATGGGTCACAAAGTAGTTATTAAATCAATTCCAATAATTTGAGGTAAATATACGATCAGGTTGTTGTTTAGGTATACGGTTACCCTAAAACCATTCACCAAACCTCAAATTTAACTGGACATAAATAAAAAAGTGATTCAGTCCGTGTACATAGAGTGGCGAAGAGAGTTAACACTAGTCTGACATCAGGACAGTCTTTACAAGAAAAGACTTTTCAATCGTTACTTTAAATTTTAAATGACAAGAAAATATCAATCAATTTTACAATTTGTTTTAATTACCGTTAAATATAGGCGATTCAGTCTCCGAAAATCTGTAAGAAGAGTACTATTATGTACACAATTGACAATTTAAACAACTTCCCAGCTCTTCTTTTCGAGTCATCTAAGAAACACAGCGCATACATAGTTTGGCAAAACAGACATTATCGATTTACTCTGAGCTGCATGAATTTTTTCTAGACATATTAACATTTTATAAAATCAACTACATTTACCTCTTCTCCGAAACTTCCAGTGCCTATTTTATTGCAGTATCCTGTAATTGTCACATGCATCGTCTTATCACAAACCACGTGACTGCATACGATGAACATCGGAAACATTTTTTGTGATTCATCAAAAAATTAGAAAACAACTGAATGCATAATTAATCAGACTGTCATTACGTTGAGTAACTGCACTACATTTATTTCGAACAAACACTAACTATTTAAATACTATCAGAATTCTTTCGACATGTCATCTGCTATTGGCAAGAAAGGCCGGGGTTCCGAACTTCTTAAATGTAAACCAGGGGCATTTCGCACATCGTGGATTCTCTAACTAGGCGATGGGTTTGGGGTTGCTAGGTTCTCCAGTGGGCCAAAGATTGGGGTCCTTGGGGAGGCCAAGGTGCGAATAGTAGTATTATACTGTATCCTATATTCAGGTAAATCAATAAAAGGTGCAACATTAAAATCAACAAACAACGGACATACGAATAAGTTGTTGAAACATAGATGTCCATGTATTAAAACAAATTTAAGAAAACGTTTGATCACTTTATAAAACATGTCGTCGGAAAGCTAGGTTAGTATGCATTCATTAAAATTATTTATTCCGAAGTATATTTGGTCACATAATACATGAAGTCAAGATAAAGGTAACAAACATGATGTTACATAATAACAAACTGCAAAATAACTAGACACGATACAGTTTCGAAGTTCAGAAGACCTTTGGGACTAGATAATTTTAACATTAAGGATATAATATATATATAATTATGATATAGAGGAAATATTGAAAATCGGTCCAAAGATAAGACGTTTCTCTACTCAGGTGGTATTTATATAGTGAAATTCAGGAGGTAGAGTTTTACTGCATATGAAATGGGTATATATATGAACGCATATCTCACATATCAAGTCTTGTCAGTGATGACGTAATATGGCAAGAAAATCCCGTTTAGTGTTGTATTCGAAACATTAAGGCAAATTCATATTTCCAACATATTACACATTAAGTGCTTAATATATGCTATTGTTCTGTAATATCAGTGGTTTTGTCATTGGAGCGAACATACCAAATGCCGAACTCTCGTACTTGTTAAAGCCATGCAAACAAGTTTTAAGCAATTATTGTCCGGCTGAACAAAAAGTGCTATTAATAGATGCAAACATTAAAACCAGATCACTTTTTTCAACTTTACTTTTTTTCGTGGATATGGTTATTAAAATCAAAGTATTTATATCAATGATCAAAATTTGCTGATTCATTTGAAATAATAACAAAACTAAAAATCAACTTTGTTCTTACTATATCAACACTCATGTATAACATATCAAGCTTTACACAAGTACATGTATTCGGAACGTTTAAGCGAATTCACAAATGAATAATGTGATGCAAATCAAAGCACAAACTAAGTGATATTTTATGCAATATCAAAGCTTCCGGCATTTAAGCTAACATAATTGCCAAGTACCGACGGCTTGCAATTGGCTTGTATCAATTTTGTTAGAACCATATGAATCAGTTTTATGATACTCCGTTTCCTGCTGAACAAAGAAAACGGTTATTACTGGGCTTTGTTTCGCCGTCATCAACCTCTGGTATGACAACTCTATGTTTTGTGACCATCAATTTATCAGCCGTCCACCTCTCTGTAATTGATCTCCAACGTTTGCTTCTATTGAAACATGGATCGGTGACTTACATGTACGCTGTCATCTTTGGGTGTTGGGTTGTTGTTTACATTAGCTATTATTTTGTACTGTTTACAACGGTTCCCAAATTGTATTGAGTGTAAGTGATCTTATATTTTCAGCACAATGACCTACTGTGCTAGACATGTTTAAGTTTATTTTCACCGACTCCTACGACAACAATGGTCGATACAACTAAACTGGCGGACTCCTTTTTATCAATGACAGTAGTCGTATACAGTCGTATATAGTTGCTACAATATGTTGCAAATGTCAATATAAGTCTTTTGATTCTCAAAGGAAGATTTATATACTGACGATAATTTTTACATTTAATTTATTTCAACAGTCCCCTGTACATGTGCAAACATAACGTTTATCCATTTGCATCAATTGATAATGATTGATTTCAGTTCTGCTTCGCCTGATAAGGCAAGAATAACTCCAACAGCCTCGTTTGTGATACGTTAATAAATGTCATAATATTTGTTTCAGTTTTTGTTTTCAGTTCTGCAAACAAATTCACAGGGGGTAAGGTTTGGGCTGTACGGTTGTTGGAACATAATAAATTGTCACACGAAGGAGTTGTGTGGGACGGGGCATTGGCCTGCCATGCAAAAAAACTTGAACAATATTTTGGTTTCATAGTTTGGTCGTTTGGAAATAAGCTGATATTATTCCACGCAAATCCACGTAAAAGCAACCCGCATAACCTTGTCAAATGATGGATATAGTTTAAACATCTCTTGGTAGGTGGGAACTGGCTCTTTCCCATTGCTATGACTGAGCTCTTGTCTCGGCTTTAGCATAATGAACGTATAAATATAAATGGCTGAACGGGAAATACCAGCTTAAGAAAAAATCTTCTGCAACCTTTGAAAAGTGTAGGAAGGTTTTTGACACTCTTTAAGTAGACATTTCAGATCTATGTTCTTTGAGCGGAGAACCCATGGTACCAATAACATAATAAGCTCAAAACTTCACACGATTTTCCGATATATAGTTGATAAAGTGTAGTAAAACATGGGTTGGTAGCTGTAGGTGAAACGACAGGAACATATTTTTCCATCGTCCTCGTACTTTTCTTAAGTACTACCTGTATTACTATAACCGAAGCCTTAAACCAAGGGAGGTAATTCACTGAAAAAATGTATATGGCTGATATATGTACAAGTGGTTTAATCTGTTCTTACCACACATAAGCATTAACAAGGAATTTTATTATTAAAAGCAATGAACACCCATTTAGTTAATGACATAATATACTATGTAGATTTTTGTTATGGTCAATGTATGAAAACATATACAGTAAAGCTATAAAGGTATGTGAATATAAATTCGTGACACTTTTACATGGATATGTAGTCGTTGTGTTACATTCGTTTGTAAAGAAACAATATCTCAAGTCTAAAATCTAATTTCACTGGCCTTAAACATTCACTGCCAAGAATTGTAATTTTCGACATAAAGCACAATAAATGAAATATGTACCAGTAATCAAAGCCATACGATTTGGAGCGATATACTGTCAATACAGATCATGAAGAGGCATAGTGTTTTCAATCGATTTCTTGATTGTCAAAGATTTCCATTACTAAATAAATGCTTGATTACATGATGAGCATATATCTAAAATACTTTTAACTCAGTACCTATCATCTAAGTGTTGGCCACTTGTAATTGGTTCGTACTTTTTAGAACCATCCAAACACGTAATAAGGCAATCATTGTCTGGCTGGACAAAAAACGCAAGTGACTGACGGCTTTTGTTACTAAGTGTAATGTTATTGGGTACAACGACTCTGTGCTTGGTTGCTATCAATATATCGGCAGTCCACCTTTGCATTAAGTCTCCGATATTAGCAACAATAGAACCTTTGATCGGTGGTACCGGTATGTATTCATCATCTGATGACTTCACTTCAAGACCACCACAATCGTCTTGGAATAAAAATGTCATAGTACCATAATCAGAATGCTCACCACATCGTATCTGGTCTTTCTTCAAAACATTGTCGGACTGTACTGGCGGATAATAACTCGACCGTATGCAGGTGGAATTTGTATTTGACTTCACTGCTTTCAAAGAATTTCTAAAAATTAACCGATCAATGCCAAGACCTTCTGATAACGCATCGCAAACTCTAAAAGCTAGAGCCAAACACATAGCAAACAATTCTTTGTATGTTTCCAAAAATTCGGTTGGCAGAACGTCCATGTTATCGAACACTGGATGATAGTTGAACCCTTCTCTGTAGTCACATGGTCTAGCTCGGTTGATGGCTTCACTTTCCAACTTTATCCAACCCATGTAGGGCAGACTTGGTATTGAACCGTATTTAATCTTGGCTTTTTCTTCATCCGGCACTTGCATAAAATAATTGAGACCAGCATCCATGCACCTATCTACGATATCTTGACTTATCCCATGATTTATGAAATAACAGAAACCATGCGTGCTGAATACATCCTTCATTTCTGTCCCTACTTTTCTAAGAATGTCAGCGTCAATTTCATCATCCTTACGCAACAGGGAAATGTCGCTGATATCAACAATTGGAATTGAATCATTCATAGTTCGGCTATTTTCTGATATCTGAAAACATACCATAGACGAAGTATCATTGCAACGATTCGGATTTTAGACAAATCTGAGATCAAACATGGATGGACTGCGCACAGCACTAATAGTTTACGTTTGGATGGACTACGCACTGTACTATTTGAACATTTTAAGCTACACATTTGATTAGAATAGAAGAACTATGATCATAATCTTTTCGAACAAGCGGTCCTTGATAGGAATCTGGCGTACAACATCAATGATCCCACTTTTTCAAACGATGTGCAATTCAAAGACTATCGGCTCAATAGCTGCTGCGATGTCATTGAAATTCATATTCGACACATGATGAACATACATTAGAATATAATGAGGTCATTTCCATTAGTATAATGCCGAATATTTACCTGAAAATTATAAATACGACCTGAAAGTTCATGTATGGTTACCTTCAAACATTGACCTAACCTTCACTCATACAAAATGAATTCTGGGCTATGTAAGTGTTATATAACCTAGTGTATGTCGGAGGGTATCAATGCTTGGTAAGGGGACTTAACTCTAGCTGGAAAAAAGTTAAAAAGTTGCTTCATGAGCTTAGTCTCTATCATAATTTTGTTTGTATGCTAAAGGATTATAAAACATGTAGATTAGCTTAAATGACATGTAAATTAAATTATAATGCATGAGTAACTCTGCAGTTGTCTTTATCTATACATCTGTTCAAGATCTTAGCAAATGTTAACAATTTATGAGATTCTTGTTGATTTTACATTTTACATGAATTATAATTATTATCAAATGTCAGGAGCTTCCATATTTCTTAATTTAAGGCATAAATGAATTCTACCTTCTTAGTGGAGTACGTATAACCATTATATATATATACCATTTACTTTACTTTTTTCTAGCTCCTCATTTTGACCTATCCAAACACAGCGTGTACATAATTTGAAAAAAACAGATAATAATTATTCCAATTTTTACTAAAACCATTAACATTTCATAAGATGAACTATATTTACCTCTTCTACAAAATTTCTACGCCTATTACAATTATAGTGTCTAGTAACTAACACATTCGATTTATCACTAACCATGTGACTACATATAATTAATGTTGAAAACATTTTCTTTGCGTGACACCTCAAGGTCAGTAAACAACTGAATACATAATTATATCAGTTTTATCGCAAACCTGGTGACAACATAATTATAGTGATCATTGAAAATAGGTTTTGGTATCACAAAAGGGCCAGTCAACAGAAGTTTGCGTATATGTGGCAGACGGCCGATTGTAATATATTGCACTTTGCATGAATTATGTTATACACGCATTCCAATTAAAACGAAAGTTTTACTGCTTCCAGAAATATTTCGGTAATTCCTGTTATCACTTTTTGAGAAAGCCTGGAGTCTCGAAGCTCTTAAATCAAAAGAAAGGCGTTATGATTTTGATCTCTGGTTTAAAGACACTGTAATCACCCCATTAATAAATATTGGGGTGTTTTCTTATCTTATACGAGATATTGGCTGCATACTGGTGGCCCAACAAAATAATAGACAAGCATAAAACAATTTTCACGGACGGGTGCTGTTTCAAATATGGTCTTAGTGATTTGTAAGATTATATTGTATGCCATACCAAGTTAAAAGCGGAAAGAGGTACAACATTAAAATCAACATATAAACGAAGACATACGACTCCTTGAATTAAAACAAATTTGATACAACCTATAAACATGCCACTGGAAAGGTAAGTGACTATGCATTTATTAAAAAGTCTTTATTTCTAAATATGAACGGTTATACAACTTTATTGCAGTATATACATAATTTCCAGGTATAGTTTTTGAACATATTGTTGCATAATACAAAACTGCAAAAACACAAGACACAGTAAAACCTCGAAGTCAAGAACTTTGGGATGGAACGAATAGGTTTTAATTTTAGGCTAATCTTATACATCAAGTCTAAATATAGAGGAAATATCGGAAACAAGCCCTAAAATAACAAGCCGTTATATTCAGGGGGTCTTGAAATGAAAATATTGGGGTGGTCGCTTAGTGAGGTTTTACTGTATATTAAATGTATGCATATGTACGCATATATGAATGTGTGTTTAGCATATAGACAAATCAAGGCTGATCCGTGAAGATGTTAAATGATAAGTGTTTTGTACTCTTTACTGTTCAAATGAAAATACACGCATGTATTCGAATTATTGGCCAATTCACTAATCACAAATTATTTTCCCAAAAACAAAACAAAACAAAAATTTCAATGCAAAATGTGTGCTGGCTTTGTAAAATAACAATTTTAACACTCAAGCTAGCATATTTGCCAAGTGCTGTCCGCTTGTGATTGGCTCGTACTTGTCAGAACCATTCAAACACGTTATCAGGCAATCATTGTCTGGCTGGACAAAGAATGCTAGTGATTGTCGGGTTTTGGTCCGCTGTACATCATCTCCTGGTATGACAACTCTATGTTTTGTGGCCACTAATGTATCAGCAGTCCACCTCTGCAACATGTCTCCAACGTTTGCAACGATCGTACCGTGGATCGATGGAACAGGTACGTATTCACCCTTGGGTGACAAAATTTCAAGACCGCCGCGATCGTCTTGGAATAAAAATGTTACTGTACCATAATCGGAATGTTCACCGCACCTGATTTGGTCTTTCTGGAGTATTGTATTGGAATCTACCGGAGGATAATAATTTGACCGCAAACAAGTAGGATTAAATTGATCACTCATAGAATTTCTAAAGACTGTTCTGTCAATACCCAACGCTTCGGAAATTGCGTCGCACACTCTAAACGCGAGGGTGAAAGATTTGGCGTATAATGCTTGGTGTGTTGCGAGAAATTGTGATGGGAGCACGTCCATATTTTCCAACGCAGGATGAAAGTTGAACCCTTCTCTATAATCACCAGGTCTCGATCGGTTAACAGCTGAGGTCCCCAGTTTCTCCCAACCCATATAGGGGAGTTCGGCCACTGAGCCAATCATTGCTTTCTCCTTTTCTTCATTTGGCTGAGTAAAGTAGTCTTGTCCAGCCTCCATGCATTTCTCAATGGCATCTTGATTGATACCATGGTTTATGAAATAGCAGAAACCATATACGCTAAAAGCTTTCCTTATTTCCATCCCTACTTTTCTGAGCATTTCTCTATCAATTTCATCGTCCTTATGTAGCAAAGAAATCTTGCCAATATCAACTAATGGAACAGACTCAGCCATAGTGTCAGACACTTTCTGAAAGAATAACCATGTCACAGTAAATTTAATTGAAAACAATCAATAGGATATGTGTGAGATGTACGAAACAGTCAAGGTCAAATATTTTGAAGTATGTAATAAATACTGATTATCCGTCAATTATCAATTACCGTCCCAGTAAACAGTATCGAATCCATAGTGTTGCTGTGTGTGGCTTAACGAACTTAGGTTTCTACTAAGTAATGCATTAAACCTATATCTTACAATGTTTTAACTATTCAAGTCAGTTAAATAGTCAACTAGTCAGACACGACTTGATTAACTGAATGATAATTCATTACGACGTATTTCTACTAAGCAAAAATTCATACAACGCATTTGTATGAAAGTCAGGCTCAGAGGTCAGGGACAATACCGTAGTAGGTTTAGACTCAGCGCACCAAATAGAAATGACATATTCTTCAAAGTAATGCGTGTACTTAAGTGTCTAAGATGTCCTGTATAAAAATATAATAGTAATTTACCTTGATGTCTATGTCAATATCCCCAGTTAACAAGTTCACTCACACGTATTCAGTGTATAGGTGTTATCTAATCCAAGATAGGTCTAACTTGTTTCATTACGACTTATGATTATGTTTGAAGGTTATCAATGATCTTGAGCAAATGTATGTTTTTTGTATGTATCCTTGTGATGGGTACAAGCTTTACTTAATTTTACGAGGAGGTTCAGTTAACGTATGTTCAATTGATTAAGTCGCATTTTGGCTGACCGTAAGTTCTGAATGAATCATAAAGCTTAAAAAATATTTAAAAAACTAAAAAGCACTGAACGTAAGTGTTTCAAGCTTTGGGAAAAGCTACACTTACTACACTTAACTTCGTGCCAAGACAAGACAAATCATGTTTACGATTACCCGACCGACCTTATCTTTTCGCGCTGACCATGAAGTGTATAATATCAAAAAGTACGAAAATATTTGGGGACGCATCGCACCTCCGAAATACGAGAAACATGTTTACAAAACAATGAAAATAAAAAAGAAAAAAGAAACTTTCTGCAACCAACCTAACCTATGTTTTGTTCCAGAAACCGTAAATATTTCTTTTTTATAGCCCAAGTAACATCTTTGAGCGAAATAAAACTAAAATTACAGGTCAGTTATATGTTCAAAGCACGCTGTTATGAAATTTCTTCGAAAAATGTTCGTTTTCTACTTAAATAACGGGCATCGTCCAACATACCAATACATTGTACATGTATATGTACACAGCTACCCTATTTCTTAAAAGTATGAGTAAAATAACTCTGTAAGGTAATTTTGTAATACCTTGGTATTTACACTGGTAACAGTATGGTATTTAAATGTTTTATTACGCATGTATGCAGAATGCATGATTTCTACCCTCACTTCAATACAATTAGCACTGAATGAATATTAGTTATGCTGTATGTTGACTCATTGGCAATTATCTCGAAATAAACAAGGGTAAACCCTCAATAATGAGGCCACCTACAAGACCCAAAATCTCGGTTGTAATAATGAGGTGGTTTCATTATCAAGTTGAATTATAGGGGAGTTATTGTAAACTGCTACGAAAATACGTGTTCTCTATTTGAAGTTGTATTGCATATTGTAAATTGTACACGTTTTCACATTTCCGAAAAAAGTTTAAAACCACTCTACAATCACCGTCTTGTTTAATGCATAGAAGAATACTTAAACATTTGGTAACCCAAAATATATGAACATAAAACATCTAACGATATCTCAAGCAATGTTAAATTTCAACGGAACAGTTTTTTAGAACTATCAATACAGAAAAAGAAAGAAGAGTTCTGATATTTGCGAGTAAACTTGACTGTATCTGTATGTCTGCGAAACAGCATTATCTATGATGATCTCGGCATTTTAAGCAGTTGAGGTCTCGAGTAAACTAAATGAAGCCAGAGACAAAGTAACAGTTAGTTGATTAATAAGAAGGATGCTACATGAATTTCTCAATAAACACATTGATACACTGTATGCGCATGGCTTATTGCATCCATTACATATTTGCTGCAAAAATAAAACGGCCGAATCATATAAAACATTTCATTAATCACTTATGTGAAGCAAGGAGGAATGCAGACAATCAAAAATGTCCAGCCAGCCGTACATCTGATCTTCTAACTTCACAAGCTCGAGTTGTAATGGGATTTAATATTTTTTTCGTGAGTCTGATACACTATATGTATTGTTATAATATATGTTGTTTCTACGGAGGTTGTTCACATTTCCACTTTGTAATTTGTAACAATTGCTTCACACAGAGATCCAAAATATCCGAGAAATTAGAGAATGTTTCTGGTGGGCAACTAAAGGTTTGGTGACCGCTCACAATTTTTATTCTGTTTGATAAGACAGTTCAATACATCATACTGGCAATGTATTCAGAGCAGATAATGGGTTTATACTTGCCAGACCGGTCAATGCATTCAACAAGACAATCGTCGTCAGGCATAACAAAAAATGCAAGTGATTTTCGGGCTTTGCTTCGCTGTACTTCATCCTCCGGCACGACAACTCTATGTTTTGTAGCAATCAGCTTGTCAGCAGTCCATCTTTGCAATAAGTCGCCAATGTTAGCTACAATAGTTCCATATATTGGTGGTACCGGCATGTATTCATTATTTGAAGACTTCACTTCAAGACCGCCACAATCGTCTTGGAATAAAAATGTCATAGTACCATAATCAGAATGCTCACCGCATCTTATTTGATCTATTTTCAGAATTGTTTCGGCTTGTATAGGCGGGTAATAGCTTGACCGTAAACTGGTGCAGTTATTCTTTTCTCTAACAGATTTCAAGGAATTCCGTAGACTTGTCTTATCGATGTTCAGACTCAAAGACAGTGCGTCACACATTCTTAAGGCAAGGGTCAAACATTTAGAGAAAAGTTCTTGGTTCGCTTTCAGGAAATCTGACGGCAGAATGGCCAACTGATCAAACCCAGGATGATAAAGGAAGCCTTCCCTGTAGTCTCCAGGCCTGGCACGGTTAACTGCCTCGGCTTCTATATCTATCCAACCCATGTAGGGGAGATTGTGAACTGTTCCACTTTTAACTTTTGTCTTTTCTACTGTAGACAGTTTAAAGTAATCAAAACTAGCTGACATGCACTTGTCAATGACTTCTTGGCTTATCCCATGGTTTGTTAAATAACAGAAACCATACGTACTGAATGCGTCTATCATTTCATTCCCAACTTTTCGCAGAGTGTCGTCATCAATTTCATCTTCCTTACGGAGCAAAGATATATCGGCGATATCAACCAATGGGATAGAGTCACTCATATTTTAGGTCCCAAAAACTCCTGTTAATATATTGCAAACAAACTCAAAAGATCTTAAGAGTTGATAAAAGTGTACGACACATGGTCAAATTTGCGTAAATATGACCAGGTGTGAGTATGAATATTACTTCTTATCAGTACATAATTAAAATCTATACAAATTCAATTACAAATACTCAAATTGACATAAATCTGGACAATCAGACAGGCACATTAGTATTAACTATTGATAGTTAATGTAAACATGTAAACGTTGGTCAATGCCATTACAAATTCCAGGCAATGCACTGTCTCTGAAGTTAGATGCCGAAGTACCATCTTAATATTACAGCGGTTGAACTTTTCCCATGTTGGAACATATAACAGTGATTTTACCATGAATATACATGAGTCTCGACGTGAAATTCATAAACAAAGCCATTGGCAATTATTACTAATCAAACAGATACGAGCACATTTCCACTTCGTGAGTCCATTCATTCGTCATTAGTCAAACATAAATTTACAATTTTGAAAAAGAAATAAAACACCAACTAACACATCGCATATTAAGTAAAAGAACTATGATATTCTACTAATGCAAAATATCAACATTAAAACAACCCAATATTTAGTTATAGTCATGTTGAAAATTGTTTTTCTAAATGTTGTTTATTAATGTTAAAATGATAAATAAAACAAATATCCAAAATCCTGAATCAATCCAATCGTTATCTTATCAGAAGACCGGCATATACCTATATGTAGGAGTTCAAGTGGTATGAATATACACAATCATATTAGTACATGTTAATACATAAAAAGACCCATACTATGTATGTATAGTAAAGGCATTTGACGTAAACAACAAAACATGAATGAAATTTGAAAAATAGAACATCGAACTTCGATCAAATGTTGGACTAAGTACTGTTGTTGAGTCTGGTTGCCTTATATTTTGTTTTGATGTTTTTAGTGTTGTTATTATGTGACTTATTGTCACTGGAGTTAAACACCGTTTTTTTTCAACAATTTTTCAGTTATTCATGGCGACCGGTTCACCTAACCAGTTTTCTTGGACTGCATACTAACCAGTACTAACTTACCCTTCCACAAGGAGCCGGCAACCTCTCCACAGGTGGAGGAAAATGGACATTTTTGTTAAATTTTCATAGAAGGGTTAACCTGCTGTGACTGGGATTCGAACTCGGATCTCCGGGTTACAAGTCCAGCTCACTAACCACTGGACCACGACCACGGCCACACAAGAGGATGAATGGCAAATGGGAGTACATTGTTAGCGTACGCACTATTTTTATATGTTTATAAAGAATAAAAAAAACACAGCCGCTAATCATGATAGCGTATTTTATATTTTGATATTTGTTAATACATTATTAACTATCGCTTTAAAAGTTGCCTGATTGTCAACCAAATCAAAATCAGCTCCATTGCTGAGCAACCACTTAATTAGAATAAATTAATCGTCCTCATCTTGGATTTGAAAAGGTGAAAGACAATTTCAGGATGTATCGCAACAGAAATAACTGCATTATCTTCTATACGGTAGTTTGATCTTTCTGTAGCAGTCGGCGGTAGCTGGCTTCAACAACCCAGGCGGTTTTATTCAATACAGAGTATATACAATAAATGTGGCATAGAAATAACTTTATAATGACTCTCTTACCGGTGTGGGGTTGTAGAAAATCTCAATCATATTTAGTAATACGATGCGCCTCAATGAATGATACACTTACTAACAGTGTGTAACCTAGAGCCCAAATTCATTGATGAGCTTCTTATTCGCAAAGTGTTTACTCAGTACCAAGCAATACTTTACTGGACGCTGTATTAGAACACATAAATTTTAAATACAATGGATATTTTAACTAAGTTTCCATATTTATATTATCGCAAAATACTAAAACCTTAGATCAATCTTATGTGAATATTGCTCCCAGTTAACACACCCATTCCTTTGCTTTGAGTATGGCAAAATCAACTATCAGGCGCGCACCTGCAACTACGCAGCTGAGTCCACATCGTTTTTCCAAAAATAAAAAATAGTAAAAATATGTGGTATTAATTATATAGGGATGGTAAAATGACTTTAATAAGAAATTCAAATCAATAAATTCTTGGTTGATTTGGGGTTCAACTAGCTACTTTCAAAATGTACCATATTCTAGAATCCCCCTCAATTCAGCCTGTATACGCGCCTGACCATGATACCGGCATTTCAATTCACAAATATACAACCGTAAACACTCGACTTTTGCGAGAGTATTCTGACGGATAGAGTGTAGAGAGAAACGAAGCATATAAATGTACCGTGAAAACAGGTATGTCGTATTTTTTATGTGTAAATGAGTTCACTTAAGTATAAGTTGGCTACGGCATGGTTCACGTTCACGGCTGCTATATGCTTCTGTGGTTCTTGGGGCCAAAAGATGGGCAAACTCCTATTATAGAATTTGATATTATTATTAATGTACATGTGACGTGATTGAGTGTTTGATTTGTGTGTATTAATGTATGCTGTGACAGGTTTAAAGTTAAGGTACAGGCGTGAATCGAATGTAATGTCACTTAGTTCGTGAATTTGGTCTGATAACGATGATGACCTGGTCACTAACTTGAAACTGTGTGTATCGTTCATGTATACACATAGAAAATGATGGTTTATAAATAACTCAACCATATCACATACTTTGAAGACGTTTACACGCTGTGTGCGTAAATTTTGAGTTACTGTCCATTGCGGTAAAACTTACAATAATATCCTTTCGAATATGAATTCAATTCCGGTGATAGATTTTAATCGTGTCGGTCTACACCGTCCCGAGTCCGACATCGATATGAAGACATTGAAAGAAGTATGTGAAGAAGTCAAGGATGCCTTCACTAAAGTTGGATTCTGCTATTTGAGAAACCATGGAATTAGTCAGAATTTAGTGGACTCGTTCTTTAACTTGTCACGCGACTTTTTCGAGAGATCGCATGATGAAAAACAGAAGTATCTCGTTCAAGAAGGGTCGTATTTTGGTTGGATGTCCATGGAATGGGAAAACCTGAATCCTGATCGACCAGGTGATCTTAAAGAAACTTTTAATTACCTCCCTTATCAAGACTCTGGTACATGGTCTTCAACCGAATTCCAAGATGTCAATCAAAACATGTATAAGCAGTGCTCCGCTCTGACAATGCGTATTTTAGACGGACTTTCCACATCATTAGATTTGAATCAGACACATCTTAGGGATTCACACAAGTCGATGGGCTATAGTAATAATCAGACGGCGCTTCGTAGTTTATACTACCCTGCGCTTGATGCAGAGACTACGTTAAAACCCGGACAGGTCCGTCTTGGTGAACACACAGATTACGGAACAATTACCGTGTTGTTTCAAGATAGGGTTGGTGGACTTGAAGTTGATATACCGGGCATTGGGTTTGTGCCAGCCACGCCTATACCTGGAACTGTTGTGTTGAATATTGGATCTATGATGCAAAGATGGACCTCAGATCGTTTGGTCGCTACCACTCATAGGGTACTTATACCAGAAGCTGAATTTAAAAAGAAGATACCTAGACAATCTGTGGCTTTTTTTGTTCAACCTGATGATGGTACTATAATAAAATGTCTTGATGGTTCTGATAAGTACACGCCTATCTCAAGTCGCCAGTATCTAGATCAGAGGATTAAAGCAGCGACTTACTGACCAATCAGTGGTGGTCATTTTAAGAAAAACTGTATGATATATACACATTGGAAAGAGTTCTTATATAATGCAATCCTGAAGAAATGTTGGTTTTCAGTTATGCAGCCCAAACTTTTAACAGTGGGTTGGTAGGTTTGCCTTTGTCATTAACATTGTACTATTATGATTAAAATGGTTGTACTAAACATGAAAAATATGCAAAAAATACGGCGGTCAGTTTTTGCCTTAATAGATTGCAAAACTGCAAACCAACATTTTTTATGGATTGCCTGATTGTTAAGAATTATTTTTGTACTTTGTGAACTTTGTAATGGACTATATTTTTCTGTCACTTGAATAGTGTTGACTTAATGTCAATGTACAATAGTTTAGCTCTTCTGTGTGCCATTGTACATTTCGTACCAGTTATTCCTAATTACAATTTACGTTATTGAATTATTCAGACATTAGATTACCAACCAAAATGTTTGTTGTGTACATGTGTATCCAAAAACTCTTGTAAACCAAAACTATTTATGCTCTAGTTATCAGCTTTGTTATATTAAAGCTAAAATATAATTAACTGATTTTTAGCTCACCTGAGCACGTTGTATTCAATGAACTATAGTGATCAGTCAGTCTTGTCCGGCGTCCACACCTGGGGTTGTTAACACTATAGAGGTAATACTTTTGAGTGAATCTTCATCAGGTCTTGTCAGAATGTTTATCTCATTGATATCTTGGACAAGTTCGATCAGGGGTCATCTTGGGTAAAAAAATAGGTCAGCAGGTCAAATCAAATGAAAACTTTGTTAGCACTCTAGAGGTCACAGTTTTTATTGGATCTTCATCAAACTATGTCAGAATGTTTGTCTTAATGATATATTGGACAAGTTCGATCAGGGGTCATCTTGGGTAAAAAAATAGGTCAGCAGGTCAAATCAAATGAAAACTTTGTTAGCACTCTAGAGGTCACAGTTTTTATTGGATCTTCATCAAACTATGTCAGAATGTTTGTATTAATGATATCGTAAAATTGTGGGAATGTAGATCATCTCCAATCAGAAACTAGGTCACTAGATCAAATAATTTAAAAACTGTGTTAACCCTATAGAGGTCACAGTTTTGATTGAATCCTCACTAAACCTTGTCAGAATATTTGTCTTAATAACATCTTAAGTTCGAACATGATTTATCTGGCGTCAAAAACTAGATCACCAGGTCAAATCAATGAAAACCCTTGTTAACCCCATAGAGGCCACAGTTTTGATTGAATCTTCACTAAACCTTGTCAGAATATTTGCCTTAATAATATCTTGCTTAAGTTCGAACATGATTTATCTAGGTCTCAAACTAGGTCACCAGGTCAAATCACAGGAAAACCGTAGCAGTTGCAATCTTTACTCAGGTGAGGGAAAAAGGGCTATCATGGCCCTCTTGTTTGCTAATGTTGTGCAAACATCTTTGGCCAGTTGGTTGACTGGTTGACAGAAGTTTTTTACAAATATTTTTTTTTAGTTTGGAGATATTGTTCATATAAAAATGAAAATATATTCAAGAAACAAAAATGACTGGGACATAACATTTCTATGGTTGGCAGAAGAATAGGGTCAATCAGAAATAGCAAAAAAACTTAAGGAGCTATTAACCTGGTAACTTTGAAAAGGCTAAAATATGATTATTAGTTTATTAGTAGGCTTTAAGCCCTTGTTTTCTCACATAGAAACAATTACAGCATATACACCAGTGCCGTAGCCAGAATCATATTTAAACCGAGGCAATCTAGGGGAGTCCGCGGGGCATCCTCCCCCGAAATGTTTCTTACTAAAACCTGCCATTTTTCCATTACCTGCCTAAATTGTGACCGAGGCACACTCGGTGTGCATTAGTGTAGCTACGGCGGTGCACACACATTCATAGTTATCAAGCAAAAAAATACAGTTTAAATTACTGCGTAAATATTTGAACGCATGGATGTGCCTTTATGAAGATTGCAGAGATTAGTATGAAAGTAATGAAACTGTGTGTGGCTAAGTAAGTACATAGAGCTGTGTTTATGGCTACTTGATCATAACAATTTTTGTTTGCATTTTATATGTCTTAATTCTTTGTGATACTTAAAGCGAACGTAAAACTTAATTAAAAGTAGCGCTGGCTAATTAGGCTATTACGTAAATAGGGCTACTTGATACAAAATTAGAGCTGGTAGATTGCAAAATTTCATCTTTATTTTTAACCATACTTTTGTATTTCTGAGGTAGCCGCGACCGTGGTCCAGTGGTTAGTACCGGCGCCTTGTAGAAGGGTAAGTTAGTACTGGTTAGTTTTCAGTCCAGGAAAAGTGGTTAGGTGAACCGGTCGCTGAATATAACTGAACAATTGTTGAAAAATGGCGTTAAACCTCAGTAACAATGTCACATAAAATAAACAAACAGACGGACGGACGGACGGACGGACAAACAACCAAAACTTCAGAGGTACAATTCATTTCCAAATAATTTATGCTTTGGATTTTGTCATTAGAATCTAAAGATCGTTGCCATAAAGTTTAGTTGATTGTGTAACCATAAACACAATTTCGTCTGGCCTTACTGCATTTATAACTTGAAGATAGAAATTGTATATCATCATATTAATTACTCCTGTTTAGATCATCTACCGCAATTTGCAAAAAAAATATTTAATTTTACAAATGATAAATTGTTTGAATATCATTATATATACATTTGTATGTAGTTGTATATGTTTTGTATGAAATTAAAGCGACATAGATTCCTGGCTATGCTTTGTGTATAAATGAGCCATTGTGCTATAAGGGAGACAACTAGTATATGATTAAGACAGTCATGTACGAGTTGTCTCCCTTATAGACCGGTTGCAAAACTTCTTTGTTTTTGGTTCATCTGAGCAAAAAGGTACTTATGGTGAAATATAGTGATCGCCTTGTCTACGGTAATGTATTGTGTGTCTTCAACTATTGTTTCAAATGAAACCTCTGAAAACACTGAGGCAATTTCATTCGAACTTCACAGGAATAATCCTTTGGTTATACGATATCAAGATTTTACAAATGATGCACTTTGCCTAGACGTTGATATTTAATTTGTTGAAATATCTTGTAGTCCTCTACTGAGAATGTTGAAATTATTTGCCTGGGATCTAAATTGGCCCCACCCTGAGGAATAATTGTGTTACGTGAGCTTATTTTTTAGAAAAACTTTAAAAGTCTCTTGGCTAGAAGTACAGTAAAACCCATGAAAACCGGACCCTTTCCGGGCTTGGCCAAAAGTCCAGTTTTTCTGAGAATTCCGGTATTCAGAGAACTATTGATTATCGAAGAAAAAATGGAACTTGAAAAAATTGTCAGATGTTCAGAGAATTCTGGTTTTCAGAAAGTCCGGTTTTCAAGGGTTTTACTGCACATGGCTTTGAGCTAAGATATTTAGTGTGTAAAAAATTCGTGTGGTTAACTGTTGATAATGATCAAACTATGCTCTCTGTGTTAAGACTGGTTCAGCCCTTAAAGTCATTTGTTTACCATGTTGTAGATTCATACGGTTATTCAGGTGAGTGATATAATTATACGGTCATCGTGGCCATATTGTTTTTTCTAAGCATATCCTCCATACTATTGAGACACAATTTGTCCCCAAATATATTCATGGCACGGTAGTTCAGTGGTTCTATCCTAGTGTACGCCCGGGAAAGGGATAGAATTCAATCAGTCTTCAGCAATTTTATTTTGTTTTTTGACTCAAATAAAAACTAGTGTATACAAACTGAAATTTTGTTGTAATAAATCTGTCTGAACTCAATAAATTGGACGTAACTATTTTTATTTCTTTAGCCATAGACCATGCAGTATTTAGGGGTAAAATAATCGGCTCTGATGTTATCACATAATAATATTTCTTACCAAAGTTATGTATTGAAATGTACCATCAAATCAAAGACTTAATGACGTTCTTTCTTGTCTAATCTTTCAGTACTGACTGTGCCAAGTAGAGAAATAAATATGTCATCTACGAACTCATTGATCCCCATCATAGACTTCGAAAAACTCAGTTTACACAAAACTGATGACGTCATCCTGGCAGACGATCGTTTATATGTTGGAAACCAAATCAAAGAGGCTTTTCAGACTGTTGGATTCTGCTATTTAAAGAATTACGGAATAAATCACGAAATTATCGACAGATATTTTGAGACATCACGTAAATTCTTCTCGCTACCTACTGAAGAAAAAGCCAAATACGCCAGAACAACTGATCGTAATTTCGGATGGGTTTCCTTGGAGAGGGAGCGGTTAAATCCAGACCGACCTGCTGATTTGAAAGAAGCGTTTAATTACATACCAACTTATGATCCACACGTGTGGTCATCCACAGAATTTCAAGAATCTAATGTGGCTATTTTTGCATACTGCAAGCGATTATTAAACAGAATATTTGGTGCCTTGTCTGTCGGCCTTGAGCTCGGCGAAAATTTCCTCAGAGACGCACACAAGTTTATTGGCAAGGAGGGAAGCTCTACAACATTGCGTTCTCTTTATTACCCACCAATCCCCGAAGGGTCAAGTATAAAACCTGGACAAATTCGTCTCGGAGAACATTCTGATTACGGCTCTGTTACCATGCTGTTTCAAGATGAGATTGGTGGACTAGAGGTGGAAGTACCCGGTGTTGGCTTTGTGCCAGCGACTCCGATACCAGACACTTTGGTATTGAACATAGGCGATCTTATGCAACGTTGGACCAGTGACTCGCTAAAAGCCACTAAACATAGAGTCCTTATACCGGAAGTGGAGCTCAAAAGAAAGACTCACCGTCAATCTGTAGCGTTCTTTGTACATCCTGATGACGACTATGTTGTCAAATGTCTGGACGGATCTAACAAATATGAACCAATTACTGGTCTTGATTATTTGAACTACAGGTTTAGTGTTACTTACTAATGATGTTATCATTATAAAATGTCTTCATGGAAGAAGAGACTTGTTAATTCCCTCAGATGATGGGCGCAATTGATGCCATGCTTTCTTTCGTGTCAGAACTTCAGTGCATAATTTTCATTTACCTAAAATACATTTATCTAAAACTGAAAAAAACGCATGATGTTAAGAGATTTCCATCTATGATATGAAGTTTATGCATGTAAAAGCTTATTGATGACTTCATTCCTGTGTTCTTGATTAAATGTGACGTCTTAGATGTTCGTACATTTATACCTGTAAATGGAGGCCTCCAAGGGGAGAGAAGATGATGTAACATTTTAACACATTTTTAACTTTTGCGTCAGTACATGTGTGCTTTAAAGTAGCTGTTGTTGACTTGGAATTGCTTCACAGGTGTCAATAAACAGAGATTTTACTGTACTTCATCATGCCATTATCACACACACACACACACACATAATTGGTTTAAATTGCAAACAATTACATTGTTGTATTATACTATCTATTATAGTTTCATGTATATTTGCAACCTTTTATACACAAAAACTAAACGTTTTCTACCGTTGAGGAAAGTTACACCATTCATTTAAGAGGATAGGTGTCAGAATGTATGATGTGTTTTAGAAAAAATCTTGAAATTGTTTCCATTGGATACTGATTAGTGAAGTGATAAAACACAAGGTATGTCATGGATTTTAAAATATACACTTAATATACATGATAATAGATTGCAATGCTTGCTTCGCTGTTCAGATATGTGTACTAAACCCTGCAAGTACGCAATACTAAGTGTATGTAATACGATGTTTAATTTTCATGATTTAATGTAATTATTTTATTAATTTATTGTAATTATCTATATAATTTCAGATCTTGATTGACCGATTCATTGAACGATTGAATGAGTGACCAATAAATGTATACTTGAACATTATACATATTGTTCATTTAGATCTCATTATAAACTTTTCCGTAACTTACGTCATGGCTGAGTTAGTCGGATTAATTACTCACACAACAGTGATGTTGCATAAGCATACGGTTTAATTAAGTTTAATTAAGTTTAAATGTTGCTGTAGTTTATATTCAGTAAATAAAGTTTATGAATGATACCAAGCCTTTGTATGAAGACTTTTTTATCATTAGATGATCTGATTTTAATCTGGAGTTAATTACCATTATTGTCTACTTTATCTTGTTGTTATCTATGTGTAAATATACTACTCCAAGTTAGTTAAGCGCCAAATATTGGGTGCGTCATTGTAAAATATGCGTGTGACACGTAAGCAACATGTAGAGTACTTTTTAGTTCACAATCCAGGAAAACTGGTTTGGTGAACCGACCGCCGTATATAACTCAAATTGATGAAAAACGGCGATAAACCCATCGATAATGTCACAAAAAAAACAACAAATACACTTATTGTAACAATTAACAAAAACGTAACGTAAGTAGTTAAATACTTTGAGTGCTTATCTAATTTGGGGTTGTATACAATCATGTATATGCATATCCTGCATGCAAAAAATAGTTGCCCAATTTTGTGTTGAACTGAAATAAGTGAATATGGTCATATCTTGTTCTTCTGTCTTATCTCTGCTAACTGTCATATATGTCTTACGTTGATTTCAATCATAATTTGTGGCTATTAACTTACTTTAATATTCTAAAGAAATGTGGATATACTTGCGGTAAAATGTGATACAACTTCAGTTTTAATCTTGGTTTACTTCACAATTCATATCATAGCAATAAGTTAAATGTTTACTATGCAAATATCCTGGTAGATACAATTAAGCAATGGAGCCATTGGACGAAAACGTGGATTGTAATAATGAAACTCGGGACAGTGAACGTTTTGTGGATATTGTGTTAGAGCATGGAACTCACGTGCATCTAGACCAAAAAAGGGCTTTCAGGCATCGATTCCTTCATACTTTTTGCGTTTTTCTTAGTTTGTTTGCCTTAGTAAGTCAAGTTTGTTTTTATGCTCTCCAGGAACTGATGTTCATTTATTGTGTAATTGTACCACACGTGTCATCAATTTTTAGCAATATTGAGATATTTGTATCATTTTTTCGCATCGATGAGTTCTTTACTATGATCATTCTTCCATGCTTGTAGATCTATCCTAAATAGGGTTAATCCCAATTCTACAAATCCGTAAGTCGCTTGAAGTTATTGCAGTTCAAATTTATTTGAATATTTTTCTTCACTTTATCATTATCATATCAAGTGCACGCGTATATGTACGTTCGTAGGAAGCGAATTTACTCGTAATTTTTTCATCTCTGAATGTCAATTTGTGAATGAATTTCAATGCTTTAAATATAAACGGTTGTACGGCTGTATTTATCAAGTTTAGACAAATTGTCCGGCTTTATTCATTATAATAGTACTGCAACTCCAGAAATAGGCTTCGTATTAAAAGTGCTGACACCATATTTTGTGTTGTTTATCATTTAGAAAATTTTGCCAAATCTCCACTTTTCATGCTTCCTTTTTTACTTCACTGTTGATTTAATTGTACTAACTTGACGCATGTGTAATGTACAGATAAACTGCTTTATGCCCCATTTCATGTTCATTTAGTACATTGTGCTTCATAATTATGTTATGTTACGACTTCTCCGTAACCGTGTTCTACTGTATTTGTATAATTTAGGGCTGGAGAAATTCAATGCTTGGACCAACATTTCCTGATCTGAGGCTGATTATGAATGAGGATTTATCAACAGCCTCGTGGATATTTACAGCTAAATCGTTGGGGTAGTATTAAACATTAACAATTAATCAAAGATTTGTTAATCAATTTCTAATTTTACATATTTTTGTAAGACCTTGTTCCTCGCTTTAAGGCAAAAATCACGTATTGCAAAACAATTGACTCATTAAAAAATCTCCCGAACCCAATTTTTTTTCGCCCTCTGTTCCAGCTTTTTGTTTTCAATACAAGCATGTAATATTAACAAAAAATGCCTAATTACCTACTTACCTACCTTTAAAAGTTTTCACCATGTATCTGCAAACCAACACTTTTCAAGGATGGTCTGACTGTCGTTTTGTAGATATCGTATCTGAAATTGCTCTTCTTTAGTATCGAAATTTGATCTGGCTGTATTTCCAAAATTTCCAAAAAGAACTGTGTTCCATTTTTGCCTGCTTTGCTAAAAAAACCGACAACCACATTGTTTGCATTTTTATTTTGACATCAAACCCATAATAACACGCTCTTCATTATTTAATCTTACTTACTAATAGTTAACTCTTGTATATCATGTGGTTTCAGGGGTCTTGTTGGGTCATTGTGTGGTGGGCTTGCATACGATCGGTTTAACAAGATAGGGGTCCTGACAAGTCTTATAACCTGTATGGGAGTGTTTGCAGGAATTGTACCTTGGTGTAATACTCTAACGGCTATGTTTGTAGTCCACGCTGCTCATGGTCTGTGTGGGGCTGGGCTAGACACCGGTAAATATTTTATAAAATTTCTATTTATTTTTATGACATGCCTGTCAACACATAAGCATGCATATACAGTTTTTTTCTATCTATTACTGGTATGAATATAAACACTTTTACTTCTATGGGCTTCTATGAGTTGTCATTCGTTGACATTACTTGCCTTCCTAATTTCAAACAATATCAATGTATCTGCTCCCTATTGTCCTTTTACTGTAGCCACTGGTCAGTTCTGGTCCCCGATTTCGGCTTTAGCCCCTTATTCTATGTATTCTATTTTTGTCCTAAAATAATTATTATCTGACATTGTACTTAAATATGATAATAACATTTATGGAGTTATAGCAACTAAGAAATGCTGATAATATTTCTCATCAAAACCCATCCCTTAAGGTTTACTGTCTAAAATTCCAATAATTGATCCGATGTTTCTTTAATAATGCGCTAAAACATTACCCGACCAACATCCTTTTGTCTCACCATTTTACTACAAGTATATTCATCCAAAAAATTACGGTGCCGTAAATATCAGTTCGAACGTGATCGTATCTGGGGAGATGAGGGTACGTATATTAACTACTAACCAATCAAATACTGTCCTTTACACTCATTAGAACCGTATTTTTCTTCATTCATTTCAGCGGTCACCGCTGATGCAGTACTAGTATGGCGACACAAGGCAGGTCCTTACATGCAAGCTATCCACGGAGCATTTAGCATCGGAGCTATCTTATCACCGCTTGTATGTGAACCTTTCCTCACTAGAACTATAGACAATGTTTCAATGAATAACACATCGCATAATCTAACCTCAACACACCAAGAAACAAACGAAAATAACAGCTTTGAGTTACGAAATTTGAATAAAACAGTCAATATTCACATGGATGGTGCAACAAATATTTCTGTTCCATACATAATAACAATGGCCATATGTTTCTTTGTATCAGTTTCTTTTCTTTTACCGAGACTTAAGTATGGTAGTGTGTATAAAAAAGCGGTTGTTACTGAAACAAAGTCACAAACAGATATTTCTGGTAAGACAAGAGTTTATTTTCTCAGTCATCGTATGAAAGTGGTCTTCACGATGTTACTCGCTGTTACTATATCCCTGTACACAATCAGTGAATATTGCTTTGCCGGCTTCCTTATGACATTTCTGATAACGGAATTAAAATGGAGTAAGACAAAAGGATCGAATGCTACGTCAACCTTTTGGCTCGCCTTTGCTCTTGGTCGCTTAACAGGAATATTCGTAGTTAAGTGTTGCCGATTATCACTAGTGCTGTTGACATTTTTTTCATTTGGCATTTTAGGAGCAATACTATTTTGGATGTCCGTGGCTTATGATATATCCACGTTGACTTGGGTGTCAATTGCAGTTATTGGTTATGGAATGTCTGTCATATTTCCATCTATATTTTCATGGCTTTCGGAAAATATCCGAAGTCTTACAGGAAAGATGTGTAGTATATTATTTTTCTCTATTTGTGTCGGAACTATGACGGTACCCAGATTAGTTGGGCATCTTATGGACAAGCATTCACAGTGGTGGTTTATATACTCAATAGTGTTGTTATCTATTGCTATGGTTTGTTTGTATATTTTCATTTTAGTTCTATTCCAAATATTAGAAAGAAGACACAAATCTTCACACCCAACTGGTAAAGATAGAATATTAAATGAAAAATAAATGTATGTTATTCCCATTATCAATGGTTTGTTCTTATGTTATAAACCCGTTATATTAAATTTTGTTGTGAAAGAATACACTTATTGGGGCCATGACCCCGAAAGATTGGTCGATTTGTTCAAAAAGGGTAAATGAATATATGTCTCTCATACATGACATTGATACTATTACTGAAATAAATTTTGGATGCAAAAACAAATATTATATATTATAACAATTATAACATTTACATTTATGCATTAACACTTGTTTTCAAAACGTAAAAAAACGCAATTACATAAAGACTTTTGGTGATTTGACTGAAGTAACAGTTGTATAACACAAACACACTGGAATAGTCATGTCTTAACACTAACAATTAGATATAAAATTAAGATTGTAACGTAATCGTAAAACGAAATGGAATATTTCAAGTTCAAATTATTTCATTTTACGTTTTGGCGCCGCTAATGGGAATTTGACAACTTCATGCACAGTTTGAGGAATGCCTTAATGTTTTCAACAACACAAAGAAAAACAGGATAACATTGACCGTTTTCTGAATGTACAAGCAAAACCTTCATATAAAGACGACCTTTAGATGTGTTTAGTATTTAGGTGACCCCATTATCTAGATGAAATTAAGTCGAAATACATGGAATTAGTCCGAAATTAAGTGTCAGTTACTAGTATGGTAGTCTTAAAATTGCTGTGGTCGCTGTCTTAGATTTAACTCTATATCATAGCATACGGTACAGAATGTAACACTGTATCTACGAAATTCGATATTTCACTAGTGAAATATTAACTCGCGTGCAAACATTCGCGACCGAATGCTTTTTGTATTCATACGCTGTCATGGGTGAAAGTTGAAATTTAAGAAAAACCGGAAATCTTAACCTTGATGTCGAGGAAACAATAAAATCAGTAGGGTCCGGACCTTGGAAAAACCGGAGGTTCCGGAAAATTCCGGATCATGTGCTTTGTCCAAAAACACGTGGCGCCGTCATTTCATCTTTCGAAATATATAATCCGTTTCATATTGGGGGGAACGGAACTATCTTGGTGTTCTAACTTACGTAACACACATACGAGTTAGTGTTTTCTACACAGTCAAACAAGCTGACGGTGATTTTGAAGTCTGGTTACATAGGAATAGAATGAAAATTCATCAAATAAATACTTAGTATTGTACACCATAATGGCAGCCACAGTCGCCTGTCATAAGAAGACAATTTTTACAAATTCAATGAATAATGACCATGAATGGCAAAGCCTCGTTTTATCGTTTTAAGATTACTGTACACGCTTACATATACGCTAACTAAATGGGAGCACATCTGGCTTATAGGACAACAAAGTCAATATCCTTTAGCTTACTGGACCAGATTTATCCCAAGTTGGCACACAATCCACCTTTTAACTGTTAGATTCACAATCTTTCAACACACAACAGTTCAAACTTTCAGCTAAGATAATTTGTCAAAATCATAACAATTAACGGAGATGAGAAATGAAAAAAGCGACGACATAAGAGTAGAACATGAGTTAAAGCCTCTTGTAAAGGAAAAGGAGGACGATGCTGAACATGTTGAGACAGAACATTCAAATGATAAGGAGACGTTCATACACAGATTGTTACATACAATGTGTGTTTGTTCTTGTACATTCGCTCTGGTAAGTAGCAAATTATTTTATTTCCAAAACATATCAAAGGATTTTCGTTTTTTAATCAGGCTAGTCTATTTCGGTATCAAAATAAAATCTATCCGGCATAAAATACGGAAAACCACTAACTATTATCCTTTTATCGTGGTACCACCTCTGAATGTTCCACATGAGAGGGGCCTCCATGGTTGAGTTGTTATGGTCACTGACTAATAATCAAAAGCCCGTAACCGCTACGAGTTCGAATCCCACCCGGGACCAGACAAATAACACGCATGAGGAAGCTGTCTTGCTAGCTTACGGAAGGTCGGTGGTTCTACTCTGGTATACACCTGGGGTCGTCCTCTATTGATAAAGCTTGAAAAATCACCAAATGACCCTCTTAATTTTCTTAATCCTCTTAAAGTCTTCTAAGACATTCCGATTTAAAAATGAACAGAGACTGTTGTCAACGGACGAATACGTAGGATCTCATCCTATATATCAATGAAACCATTGGCAGCTTTATTAACTAGATTATATGACTTTAAATGATCAACAGACCATTGTTTTGTTTTGAATGACCCTGTGAATTTGTCTCATAGTTTTAGCAACACTATCAATAATTGTACGCAGACTTGTATGCGCTGGTATGTGAATCAAAACTCGGTGTGTTGAACATTCATAAAAAATATACATAAAGCATTATTTAGGATTCATTAAGTAATAACGAGATATTTTGTTCTGCAGGGCTGGAGAAATGCGCTGTTAGGACCAACCTTACTTGACCTAAGTTTGATTACGGGAACAGATTTATCCACGATCTCCACAGTCTTTACAGCGAAAGCCATTGGGTACAGTTACTTATTTTATGGTCTTAATCCTACTAGAGTGTGTGCTGTTATATAGACATACATAATTATATATATATAAATAATGGTCATGTAGCGCGCATCAAAATGATAAAGATAATAATGATAATTTACTTAATAAGATAATGTAAAATAAGATAATGTAAACATAAGATAATGTAAACATAAGATAAGTGTAAAAATGAGAGCTTCTCCTTTGGTAATATATATATTTATGTTTACATTATCTTATTTTACATCATCTTATTAAGTAACTTATCATTATTATCTTTACCATTTTGATGCGCGCTACATGACCATTATTTATCCATGCGCCATAAAACACCACTAAATCAATAAAGGAGCGGCGTTTTCTACATATAGATATATACAATAACTATGTTGACATCGACCAAAAAAAGAATGAAAACAAAGACTTGTAGTGACATAAAATATGTATTTTATGGCTCCTTGTTGCGCGTGCATGTCTGAAATCATGATGGTATTTGTAGTAGCCATATTATGGCCGAGAAACATCATATCATTTACAAGAGTGTCATACGTAATCGTTATGTGAGTTTTATTAATCATTCGTAACAAGTGGGTTTGTATCCATCAGAGGACTCGTGGGGTCTGTTTGTGGTGGATTTGCGTATGATCGATTAAACAAAATCGGGCTTTTTGTGACTGTGATGACCGTGATGGGAATAACGGTCATTGCCGTTCCATGGTGTAGCCATATTGCAGCAATGTTGATTGTTCACGTTGGATTTGGATGCATAGAGCAAGCACTGATTGGTAAAGTTGCATTTTATAACTTTATCACAAGTAGACTCATAATTATATTCCAAACCACTTATTCCATTTTTAAGTAAAAATGATGCATACGATGTAAATTTTATATCTTGCGGTTGTTGGAGACTTAAAGTGTTTTCTTTGTAAGACGACAGGGCTGTTATTTTACGCTGTTATATACTTCCAGTGACCTCGGCAGATATAGCGGCGGTGTGGAAACAAAATGCCGGACCCTTCATGCAAGCATTACATGGATCTTTCAGTATTGGTTCCTTCATATCGCCATTTGTTTGTGAATCATTTCTTGCTAAGAAAGTAATTCGAAGTGAATGGAATTCGACAACAGAGAATATAACTTCCCATCATTTTCTTCAAAATACAGAATCAAATACAACCATCGCTGAAACTACAAGTGAACTGACTAAGGAAGCCTACAGCGAGACTCAAATCTATATTCCTTACATAATTGCGGGGTGTGTTTGCTTTTTGGTGTCAATATGTTTTATAATTTCAAAACTAACACTTGGAGAAGTGTACAAATACACTTCAGCAAGCCCTGATGCAAAGAATTCGGATGGAGATGGACAATACGTTTTAAGTCATCGCCTTAAATGGGTGTATACCTTAGTACTGGCTGTGTCACTTGCCATGTACTCTGTTTGTGAGTATAGTGTGCCTGGTTTCCTTGTTGCTTTTGTAAACACTGAATTAAATTGGAGCAAGTCAGTGGGATCAAATATCTTGTCTGTATTTTGGATCGCATTTACTGTTGGGCGTTTCACTGGAATTTTTGTGGTTAAAAGGATTCGAACTGGCGTGGTTTTAATCGCCTTTTTCACTGTTTGTATTATCGGGGCTGTGTTGCTTTTGTCGTCAGTGGTTTTAGAGATTCATATTCTAGTTTGGGTTTCCATTGCAACACTAGGGTATGGCCAATCCGTAATAGTGCCTTCCTTATTTACGTGGCTTTCCGAAAATATTAGAGTTTTAACAGGCAAAGTAAGCTGTGTAATGTGTATAATTGTGTCTGTTGGGAATATGACAATACCGATTTTGATTGGAAATCTCATGGATAAGTTATCACAGATGTGGTTCATTTATTCCGTCATCATTCTGTTTGCTGTCAACTTGTCATTGTTTACGTCCATTCTAGCTTCATTTGTCTTATTGAAAAGCAAAAGGAAATCTACTGAAGGTTTCAAACTAAACGTGTCTATGAACTGTATAAAATCTATCATTTGTGTAGATAATAGATAAAGACTGAAACGAATGTGTTTATACTATTTTTTCACTGAGTTTAACGCTGTTGTTCAACAATTTTTCAGTTATATACGGGGACCGGTTCACCTAACCAGTTTTCCTGGACTGTACACTAACCAGTACTAACTTACCCTTCCACAAGGAGCCGGTGACTTCTCCACATATGGGGGGGGGGAAATCGACATTGTTGTCATTTTTTTTATTGAAGGGTATGACCAACGGCAACCGGGATTTGAACCCGGACCGCCGAGTAACAAGTCCAGCGCACTAACCACTGGACCACGGTCGCAGCTTGTTTACACTAGTTGTTCATTATCTTACTGAATTCTTATTATACTTTTCTTATCAACGTTATTCTTTTGTTCTATAAGCAACGGTTGTGATCATTTGGAGCATCTACTAAGTAATTTTTCCACAGGTAATGCCAGCAAAACCAACCAAAGAAACTCAAAGTCATACTTAACAAAAAAAGAAACGTCCGATTTCTCTCACGTCTTAGGTAATGAGCCAATTTATATAACATGTTATTGCGTGCGTTATCTTTTTATTAATCTTGCCATTGTAACTAGCCAGAATACATGGAAAGATAATCATTAGATTAACATTCAATAATAAGCTGGTATAGCTTGTCAACAAGTGACTTAGTATGTAAATCTGTTGTTTGTATGATATGGTGACTGTCCGTTGCGAGTAACTCGTCTCGTGGATGGAAATACTTATGTAAGAATGCCGATGTTCCCCCAACATCTAGAACAATCACATCCCGGCTGATCTGTTGAAGATCATGCCTGTCGGTGGTGCTGAAACGGAGATTGTTTGTAGTTCTCTTGTTACCAATTATAACGATCGCATCTGGGTAAGTCTGTCGGTCACCAGAATTGCGGCTTTTCACATGCGACATTAGCGTATGTAGGGCAGGTAAAATGTTGGTGTCAGTATTCTTACTTGCTGTTGTGTGTGCTGACAAACTGGAATCGATGTGCGAAATAAGCGAGGTTTTATCAATGTACTGTAGAAGTTCAAATTGTGTTTCCAAATTTCTATCGAAGAAATGCAAAGCTACGAGATTATCCTTAGTGCCAATGTGTAGTCGTTGAACAATGGACACAATTAGATCCTTGGTGGCTTGTTGGTCGAAGTGTAATCCCCAAAAGCCTGACCCGATGTCAACCATGAAAATGATATCCTTCGGACAACCTGTACAAACAAATAATAGTATCAGTATCAGTATGAAGCATTATTTAAAGTAAATTCAGATCAAAGATGTGCAAATATTGTATGTTTCCATGTACTGGATATAACTTGTAAACGACATGAAGCGGTGTTACAGTTAACACGAATATTAGGACAAAAATCGAAGCACTAACAACTATAAAATCATAATTCGTAAAGTCATTCGAACAGACCCTAGTATATATATATTTTTCAGTTATATATATATAGTATATATATAGTATACAAAACAAACCCTAATATAAAATTATATATATAGTTTACAAAAACAAACTGCAATATATATTATACATTCAGTATTCACACAAACCCAAGAATATATTATACATATATATAGACAAAATCCAAAATATATATTACACACGTATAGTATCCAATAAATCTAAATAAATATTACATATATTAATCCTGGATTATGATTTATCTACTTACCTGGTGCCTGCGTTGTTGTTGTCGTCGTCGCCATTGTTGTTGTTATAACTTCCGGGTAGTTACAGAAGTCATCCGCGCAACACTTGACGGAAATATCGCGTGAGTTTACGTGACGTTTACCAAAAGGTATAGTAAGGTCACTGCCACCATCGCAAATCTACGAAAAATAAATCCAATAATATAATCATTATTAAATACAAATTTATGTGTAAGCTGATTTTATGCTATTTTAATTGTGTAATAAGTTTGAATGTTGAATCCCACAAGCCTTTTGAAGGAGTACGGACATATATTTTACCTATGTCTAGTGCTAAACATTACACGTAGACTTGAACACTAATGTACCATTGATAGTGATATAGAATTGATCTGTTACACTTCCATAAGCGTAGGCAGGAATGAAATATTTATTCTAGCAGTATCCAGATCTGGAGAAAACTCATCGTACGATTTTTTGGTTTTACAACAAAGGTCACTAAATTTTTACACGCACGTGCGTATTGTACGTAATTAGCGCTAAGCCCTTGGCTTCAATACTTGTTGCATAACTGCGTCATGGACTTTACACCATGGACATTGTTGTCATACGGAGTAAAACCTGAGCATCAATATCTTCTTTGGGACCAAAAGAAATGACCTAAATGTAAAGTCTAGTTTCATAATCATTTTGAAATTTAGACGAAATGTTGAATGTCACTCCGAAAATAATTGTTCAGTCAATTGGGTTGTATTAATATTGAGGCAAGTTTTTGAGGGCCTTCGTTGTCGAGTGGTTATGCTCTCCGATTTGCAATCACTTGCATAGCACCGCTGTGAGTTCGAATCCCACCCGGGACCAAATTTCACACGCTGTCCAGCTAGCTTACGGAAAGTGGGTGGTTCTACCAAGGTATAATATAAGCCTGGGATCTTCCTCTACCGTTAAAGCTGTAACGTCGCCAAATGACTCCGGCTGATAGTGCGACGTTAAACTCCAATGAAAAAAATAGTAAAGTTTACTGTTTGTAAGGTGAAATAGTAATTTACCTTTCGGTCCTGACACGTCAGTTCGTACTCATGATGACCATCTTCGAAAGATATCAATTCTTTCTTCATACAAACCTGAAAAAAAGTTATGTTTGTTTGATTCTATTAGGACACTTATTTGTCTTTTCTGAAAGCCATGGCTGGAGGAATCCCTCGAGTAACCCTCATTTGTTTTTCTTAGGATATCCACCGCGTATTGAATAAGTTACAGTTTTTGCATGTATGCATGGTTAAATGTTTTCCGGAATTTTTCGGAACTTCCGGTTTTTATCAGGTCCGGACCTTACTGATTTTATTGTGTCTGCGGCACTAGGGTTAAGATTTCCGTTATTTTTTTAAATGTTCAACTTTTACGCATATACTGTATGTTGTTAAATGTTAAATTGCAAGTTTATGATGTAATTTAGATGACTTGTGCGTTAAAAAAACAGAATTTGATATTTTCTAAGCAAATGAGTCGTTGCATTTCCAGGTCCAGGTTAGGAGTACACGTATTAATATAATTATAGACATATTTACCTCTCCTGACTGACATAGAACTGTTCTATTACACATGTGATAGTCCGTGTATGTAGCGTCACAGTGATAGCATTCAATGGCTGAAAATATAAAAAAGAACGAAAAGTTGCCAAAAGTACATGTACATTTTTACACTCTTAGGATAACACAAATCAAGTCAAGTCAAACTGTTGATCAATTAAATATGCATGTGAGTTTGCCACCGATTTATTAAAACACAGACTGTCGCCAACAAATTCATTTTTTTACGAGGTCGACCTTTGGACGACATTTACAAAGACATTCCACTCTTTCATTTGAAGTAGCCACAATAAAGACTTGTAATAAAGCAATGTTTTTTATAAGGACGGTTCCTGATAATAATGGCTTATCGTGTCATTTTTCTTTGGATTGTAATATTTTAGGGAAACAGAGAAGATAAGGCCGCGACCCTTGTTCAGTGGTAAGTGCTCTGGACTCGTAACCTGACGATCCGGGTTCAAATCCCAGTCGCGGCATGTAATACCCTTCTGTGAAAATTTGACAGAAATGTCGATTTTCCTCCATGTGTGGAGACGTTGCTGGCTCCTTGCGGAAGTTTAAGTTAGTACTGGTTAGAATACAGTCCAGGAAAACTGGTTACGTGAACCGCTCGCTATATAACTGAAAAATTGTCGAAAACGGCGTTTAACCCAGTGAAAAAGGGAAAGATAAACTAGATATATAATCAATGTTACTTCATCCTCGGATATCAAAATAATAAAACTTAGAAACGTACTGTCATATTAATATCACTAGGTAAATTTCAATGCACATGAGTAGGGCTAACAAACCATATTAAACACTGAGTACATGACTGAGTATTGTAAACCTCCCATTGCGACCACCTCATTATTACGAATACCTAATAACGACCACTTGGGTTCAATGACTTCCCTATAATTCAACATGATAATAAGACCACCTCATTATTACGAACACCTAATAACGACCACTTGGTTTCAATGACTCCCCTATAATTCAACATGATAATAAGACCACCTCATTATTACGAACACCTAATAACGACCACTTGGTTTCAATGACTCCCCTATAATTCAACATGATAATAAGACCACCTCATTATTACGAACACCTAATGACGACCACTTGGTTTCAATGACTCCCCTATAATTCAACATGATAATAAGACCACCTCATTATTACGAACACCTAATAACGACCACTTGGTTTCAATGACTCCCCTATAATTCAACATGATAATAAGACCACCTCATTATTACGAACACCTAATAACGACCACTTGGTTTCAATGACTCCCCTATAATTCAACATGATAATAAGACCACCTCATTATTACGAACACCTAATGACGACCACTTGGGTTCAATGACTCCCCTATAATTCAACATGATAATAAGACCACCTCATCATTACGAACACCTAATGACGACCACTTGGTTTCAATGACTCCCCTATAATTCAACATGATAATAAGACCACCTCATTATTACGAACACCTAATGACGACCACTTGGTTTCAATAACTCCCCTATAATTCAACATGATAATAAGACCACCTCATTATTACGAATACCTAATAACGACCACTTGGTTTCAATGACTCCCCTATAATTCAACATGATAATAAGACCACCTCATTATTACGAACACCTAATGACGACCACTTGGGTTCAATGACTCCCCTATAATTCAACATGATAATAAGACCACCTCATTATTACGAACACCTAATGACGACCACTTGGGTTCAATGACTCCCCTATAATTCAACATGATAATAAGACCACCTCATTATTACGGCAGATTTTTCGAGGTGGTCACAGTGTAGAAGTTTTACAGTACACAAAAAATATTAAACCGTTACGAAAAACGGTTTTACTGTTTTCTTATACTAAATTCTACTTCAATGCAAGACAGTATACTGTCTGATCTGATTCAATTAATGGGCATTAATTAATACTTACAACACAGTTTACAAAATCTAGCGCAAATAGACCTGGCTAATGTATCGTCTTTACAAAGATCAGGTCTCTGGGCTTGGAGAAGTTGACAAGCGGATGTGTCCACATCGTCGCATTTTGGTGCATGAGTGGTAGCCGCCAATGAAGCCGTTACGGCACCACCTGTGTAAACAATTAACATAGTTATTTAAGACACGTGTTTTCACTGATTCTATTTTTTCTATCATATGTCATTTAACCCATTCATGCCATTTATACAGTCTTCAAGCCTTGCGTTAAAATGTACTGAAGTTTATGAACGAAGCCCATCGAAGCATGGGTTCGAACTCAGGACTTTCGGATCAGAGGTCGGATGTTCTACCTCTAGACCACGATGCCTCACTGAAAGGTGAGGTACAACTGTTATATGAATTATTATGTACATGTAGACATAACTGAAACCAATATAAACCAGTACTATTATTTAGAAATACCAATTTGAAATCATCATCAAAATTAAGAGAAATTGTACATACAAAACGTCACAAACCAAACATACAACCACATTTTAACGGCTTGTTCCACAGACTGGATCAAACATTTTAAGATAAGAATATCGCATAAATATAAAGTCATTTATTGGCATAATAATGTTTGGTAATCAACAACTGTCCTTATCTTACACTTTCATTGAAGGTACACATTGAACGCTTAAGTTTAGCCAGATTTAGTTGTTAAATTACACGCACATTTTGTAGTTACGCGAAATTGGCACGGTAATTTACAGTCAGAAATCAACAGTCAATGACGATCTAGAATGAACACCGACCCAGCTCGTTAATCTTTATTGCAATTTGTTAACTTACTGATTGCTGACCCAAGATCGACTAACGAGCTATTACATGTATCGTTATTTGGACATGTGTGATGCAAATAAAGACCTGGAAACGCATTCGGAACAAGTTCATTAATTTCTATTCATCTTTCTTTATTTACAGACAATTCTGTGAATAACGGACATTTTACTACACGCTTGTTAGAAAAATTGAGAACATGAACCTCAGCATGTAAGCCTTTAATGGCCATAGTTCACTTGCTTGACAACCTATCCTACAACCCATCAGGGGAAATGATTTACCTGCCTGATAATATCTGAAATCAGGACAAATGTTGACACGACCACGGCCATATAAGTCTTTCCATAAACACGCCATCTACTCATAATCGTCTTATCTCGAAAAATATTTCCGTTCGTCCGCACAGACAAGTAGACCAACCTAATCAAAATGTGGTCGTATTTTTGGATTCTTACTCTATGTATGTACATTTCTCTTATTATAACAGAAATCTAATTCAAAATTGTCTTCAATTAACTCAGTGAGTTTTGGTGCGATGACTTGGCCTCGGGGTTATAAAACTTGAGAATAGTCTCCTAGCTCAAAGCCCTATTCTATTCTCAAAGTCAATGTTTAACTACATATTCAGGTCATTTATTCTGTCAGAATAATATGTCAATAATATTATTACTGTCTGATCATAATTAACTTTGAAACATTGAAATACAAATGATTAGATTTGAGCTCGAAGACCGATATTAAGTTTTATAATCTCGAACCTTGATTGCTGGCAGCATGAACTAAACAGTACTTGCACATTATCCTTCAATGTGGGATATAGACAATCGGGCCTCGATAGGTCACAGAGAATCACATTTCCAAACTCATTTGAATGCGGTAGTGTGGTGACTACACTATACTTCACTATATAGTTGATAATAATTATTCGATACTGCTCATTTCAATCAGTATTTTGGTAAACTAAATTGTATGGAAGTGTATCGTGTTTTCTGCTATTCCATACATACGGTTGGTGTTAGCAGTCAACCAGTTACAGACAACACAATAAGTATTTGAAATATGTCCTATATCGATATCACAATCTTTAGTCATTCATAAAACATATAGTAGGTGCTGTTTTCAATTAATTACAATATCTTGAAACAGTAAAACTGGAACTCTGGCTAATTCATCGCCGCACAAAACACGAAAATAAAATTAACGGAAGAACGGAATCAAGACAAATGTGAACAAGTATCATAAATAAATATATGTATGTTTGTTGTCTACACAGGTGCCGCCATAACAGTTTCATTGACGGCTACCACCCATGCACCAAAATGCGACGATGTGGACACATCCGCTTGTCAACTTCTCCAAGTCCAGAGACCTGATCTTTGTAAAGACGATACATTAGCAAGGTCTATTTGCGCTAGATTTTGTAAACTGTGTCGTAAGTATTAATTCATATGGACTAAATCAATTAGATATTAAACTGACATACGTTGAAGTAAAATGTAGCACAAAGAAAATTCAATAGGGCCTCCATGCTCCATGGTCGAAATGTTACGGTCTCTGACTAGTAATCATTAGACCCCCCTCGCTGTGAGCTCGAACCCCACACAGTACCAAATTTCTCAAGTGAGGAAGATGTCCAGCTAAACTTTGGAAAGTCAATATGTAACAAATTTAATCATGTCATATTGGCAACGTTTTCAATAAGACCTAAAAAAGGTTTGTGTGCGGTTACCCGACCGACCCATCTTTTACCTGCCGATTCATAAGTTTTTACGGCATCCAAATCTTATTGCTATATTTTAATTTTCACCACAGTGTTGCCGATTTATGTAAAATAAAAAAAACCCTTCCCTACCGACCCATATTTTTGGGGCATGTAACCGGAAACAAACCTTTTTTGTTAAGGCCTAATTATGAGACGCACACAACGCATTTTTTACATATGGTTGTTGGTATTTTTTCAGCCATTGAGTGCTATCACTGTGACGCTACATACACAGACTATCACATGTGTAATAGAACAGTTCTATGTCAGTCAGGAGAGGTAAATATGTTTATATAGTAATATTCTTTAACTAGATCTAGAAATGCATAGATCGAAAAAACCGACTTCCCTGATATTCCGTTAACCAGTAAAACAAATTCGCCCTCACGATGACCATAAAAATGTGTAAATATGTTGCTCAGGGAGGGCCGCTCCGTAGAGGTTGCACTGTATTTGTTTAAACTGTTTTGATCATTTTAAACTTATTTTTCAACATTTTTGTTTCTTAAATCTTATGTGCTTTCTTCAGCTGTAATAACTCGGTTAGACTGAAAATATGTTATTGCACAAACACATTACCATGATTCTATAAAAGGCATACAAGTTACCGTAAAATAAATGCGACCTGTTTTTCTAGGTTTGTATGAAGAAAGAACTGATCTCCTTCGAGGATGGACATCATGAATACGAACTGACGTGTCAGGACCGAAGAGTAAGTCCTTAAATTCACCTTATATAAATACCAATACTGTAGAAGACGGTTATAATGAATTCATAGGGACCTGAATTGTTTTATAGAAGTTATACTACATCCATCGTATAAGCGTAAAGAAAGTTTTAATGGGCCAGGAATAATTGCTTGCCTATAGTCATCGCCCGCAATGTATCTGAATTCACTGTAAGCGTAGTACACTGCGTCAGAAATGCTTGCATAGGCGCAATATTTCAGTGTACTAAAGGTTCACAGATCAATTCATTATCACAGCTAGAGGTTATGTAACATTCATTCTGTACAACCAATATAACATGTTATGCTAAAACTCGGCATATGATTTGGTAAGCACTAAAATGGTATGACAGCGATCTTAAGTATAATGCTCTTTTCAAAAGAGCTACGCAAATTGTACACACGTCTTAAATCACAAATAAACCTTTTAAATATGTTGAGTCGAATTTTCTAAACCTTATATAACTCGATTCTTGGAGGAACCCAAATATGTGGATTTATCCTTGTTTCACTCTATATAGTATGTCTACAGAAAGAAATCGAGTGTCCAAAGTCAATTTTGATTTGAACGTATCAAGCTGGAAACAAAGTGGACGTTTAGAAATTCGGCTCAGTGCATATATTCATAATAATTCCTGTATTACACGCATTTTTTGTAGATTTGCGATGGTGGCAGTGACCTTACTATTCCATTCGGTAAACGTCACGTGAACTCTCGCGATATTTCCGTCAAGTGTTGTGTAGATGACCTCTGTAACTACCCGGAAGTTACAACGACAGCTAAAACAACAACAACGACGACGACAACAAAGAAACCAGGTAAATAGATGAATCATAATCAAGAGTAGGAAATTCAAATTACAGTTCAACCTGTGAACAAAGGCCATCCTTGGGAGAGGCAAAATGTGGCCTTTAATCACAAGTGACATTTATTCGGAATTCAGTTTGTTCTACATAATCAGTGATGGTTTTTCAAAAAAAAGACCTTTATTAAGAGAGTGGCCTTTATTCGGAGGTGGCCTCAAACACAGGTTTGCCTGTATTTGTGTATTACATATTAAATTGTTTGAACAACTTATTATTTAATTTACAAATATACGAAACATATTAACCTATTTGTACGTCTTTTGTTATAATATCCATTTAACACTGCTTCAGGTAGAATCAGCTAGGAAAATAGTAGTTTAATTTTTTCTTTCAGACTGTCCAAAGGATATCATTTTCTTGGTTGACGCCACGCTAGGCGGTTGGGGATTTCACTTCGACCTACAAGCCACCAAGGATCTTATTACGTCCATTGTACAACGACTAGATATTGGCACTAGGGACAATCTGGTCGCTTTATATACCATCGAAAAGGATTTGGAAACAGAATTCGAACTCCAACGGTACACAGACAAAACCTCGCTGTTATCACACATTAACTCCTTCAACAAAACAGCCGGCAGGTTTCATGCCATTAATACATCACACGCCATACACACGCTTGTATCGCATGCAAGTCACGGCCATTTCGGTGACAGACGGACTTACCCAGATGTTGTCGTTATAATTGGTAACATGAGGACAACAAACAATCTTCATCTCAGCTCCAGCGACAAACAACATCTTCAGCAGATCAGTCACGATGTGATTGTTTTGGATGTTGGGGGAACATTAGGAATTTTTCATAACTATTTCCATCCACGCGATGACTTACTGGCTACAGACGACAACCATATCATACAAACAACAGATTTAAATACTAAATCACTTACTGATAAGCTCTACCAGCTTATTATTGAATGTTAATGATAATCTTTTCAACTACATTTATTCTGAACAGTTAAGATGGTCAGAATAATAAATTGAATATATCGTTAGTTTTGTCTTAGTGTATATATAAACTGTTTCATACCATCACACAATTCGGGATGACTTATTAGAAAGTGGATAGGTTCGACATATCAAAACTAAAGATTTATTCTTAGAGCTGACTTAATTTGATGATCTACTTATTATATCCCCCGGAACGAAGTTTTTTGGGATATACTGGAATCATTCTAATTGTTGGTTGGTCGGTCGCGCGGTCTGTCCCCATTTTGCGAGGGTATTTTTTCTAATAACAATTATAATCTAAATAATGCTGCATCGCCTGCATAGAATAAGCAAACGAATGTTCATTGATTTTAAGAAAAAGCTCGGCAAACACGTAACGAAATGACATATACAAACTTTTAATCTTAGAACAAAGAATTCCAATTGTTAGATATAATCAAGACTGTAAAAATAAACCATGTCCATTATTCATGCATTCATTGATGAAATTAAATTTATACAATGCCTGCAAGGCTTGCCGAAATGCTTGTCGCATTAAAGGGAAAAGGAAGTGTATAATTAAGGGGATAGATTCTTGTTAGTGCGTGCTTTAGCTTTCGATATCATCTCATATTAATCATATGAAAAGGGGGCCTCTTGGTTGAGTGGTATCTGACTAGTAATCACTAGCCTTCTATTTGGGACGTAGGCCCACTGTGCCTCAAAAGTACGAAAGATGCTTAGAAAAAAAGATAAAAGCGACCTTAGTACCCTGTTTTATGGGTGGGGGGGGGTCAAGTAACTATGTTGGTCGGGAAGTTTTGAATGAGTCAGTCGCGTAATAGCAAACCAACATTTTAACGGATTTAACGGTACAATAATGTCTTAGGGGAGCTAACACAAACCAGCCCTATTTGAAGCCAAGTATGAGTTGTTTCCCCAATATAATGGGTTACCTTCAATATGACTTGTTCTAAGTTAAAATGACTGTTTAAACACATTTTGTGTATCTTGATATCATTACTAGCTTTAAATAAACAGCAACACTTTCGTGCCATTCTACGTATAAAGAAAGTACAGAGTAACCCCTGAAAACCAGACTCCCTGAAAACCGGAATTCTCTGAAAATTAAAGATTTTTCAAGTCCCATTTTCTCTCTTTTATAATCAACTGTACACTGGACCTTTGGCCCAGTCCGGAAAGGGTCAGGTTTTCAGGGGTTATACTGTATTTCTACCCAGAAGATCGGATAAAACACTATTTGGTCAGATTATTTTATTTCATAATATGTAGAGTCACGTAAGTGAAGCATTATGTGTACTTTTTGTATTCCTTCATGGTCAGGATGTAGACAGGTATACTGCCGTATATCGCATGAATTCCAATCACCCTAAGTACGAAAATATTTGGGACGAAACACATTTTTCGACCTATCTACTAAACACATTGAATGATTAGTTATGTTTTCTCATTGAGGACATAATTAGAAGGTGACAAATATGTACATTAATTAAGGTTGCTTAGAACTACGCCATTTATGCCAGTTTGTTATGTTATTTGTTTGTTTGTTCGTTTGTTCGTTCGTTCGTTCGTTCGCTCGCTCGCTCGCTCGCTCGCTCGCTCGTTCGTTCGTTCGTTCGTTCGTTAGTTTGTTTGTTTGTTTTATGCGACTTTGTCACTAGGGTTTAACGCCGTTTTTCAACAATCTTTCAATTATATACGGCGAGCGGTTAAACTAAGTAGTTTTCCTGGACTGTACACTAAGCAGTACTAACTTACCCGTCCACAAGAATCCGGCAACTTCTCCACATATGGGGGAACATTTTTATATCGCTTAATTATATTATGACATAAACTTTGTGCGTCGTATAAACAATCATAGGGAGTCTCCGCGGTCGAATGTGTTGGTCTCTGACTAGTTATCACTAACTCCTCTCTGCTGAGAGTTCGAATTCCATCCGGGACTTGAAAAAATCAACCCAGTGGTACGCCTAGAGTCTAACGCCACCGTTAAAGATGGGAAAATTGATTTTAAGCTGAGGAAGCTGTTGGCTGCAGGTAAAATGACAGTTAGTTTACTTTATGTTGGCTTATTAGGGTTATGTGTACTTAATGTTCGTACAAGATATAGTGCGGTTATCTTAAGTAGTCAAAATAGATCCCGACTGTTTTAGGTTAAGTCAACAAGCCACAAACAAACATATGATTCCTGTGGATCCAGAATACAGTTGCCGATCGGGCGACATTGGTTGGAAAGTGTTTGGTAGTAAGTTGAAAGGATCGCATTTTTTTAAAATGTTATTGATAGAAAATTTGGCATTATAACGTTTTACAGCATTGTTAAAAATAAAAACAAAATAAACTAAAACATTAGTGTCTTTACAAGTGAGAATTTAAGTAAACGGGGTTTTTTAATCTACTGTTGTGATTTGGCCAGAACAGAATATAGGACGCACCTTGAAAATGTTATAATGATCGCAAGCCCTTTGCTAAATACATTGTATATGATAACTACAGTCATTAATACTATGTCTAACATTAAGAGTCAGTAATAAAAACACTAGTCCATGTATGACCTTGAATTCGTCATTTCATTACCCTAAAAAATAAATGCGATCATCGACGGGAAAGGGTTCATTAAAACTCATCAAAAGGGTGGGTGATTTAGATAATTAAAGTGCATTCCGTATTTTCTATGGGGATGATAACAAATAATATCGGAATAAAATCGTTACGTTATTCTGCCTGACTTTATATCAGCTAAAATGCGCAGCCACAGAACGGCAGCTACAGGCACTAGTGTTAGTCTAAACATCGACTTACAGTGTGTTCGGCGTGTTTAATGTAAGCTAAATATGGCTAGAACCTACCAAGTAGTTCAGAAAGAAAACAATTCTAATTTGAATTAACTTTTACCATTCAAGTGCTCCGCGGAGCTCCGAGATCAATGTTAGAATCATTCCAGTTTGGTTACAATCAGGTATGTTGTTCCTGAAAACATTATTTACTGTAAGAATAGACATATCAATGACCTTTCGGCCCCACACCTAGCTCTAAACGGGGTAAATATCATCAACTCTATCAAGATCTCACGTAAAAATCGTTGAGAAAGGTAGGCGATGACATTTAGCAACCTTTCAAGTTGGACTTAGAATAGTCTCGAGTGCACATGCACCGAATCAATGGATCATTCGTCCGAATAAAAGGTACTAACAGACCGAAGGTACAATGTAACTTCAAAAATTCTTCAATACTGTATACACCAACTATTTGAAAAATAATTTAGAATGTAGAAGATAAAATTGACAAAACTGTGAGATGAACCTCTAGTTTTACAATCTCGGATCCTAGTGTCTTAGTGGAAGTTTGATAGTGACCGTTGTTGGGCTCGAACTAACTCATCGGGCTTAGCGACTGACAAATAATCCTATTCCACTTTACTGCCGCTTGACTTTGACTCCAACCAACCAAGTGTAAAAAGGGTGTATTTGAAAGTATCAGAGAAACGATGAAAAAACGTTCATGTCCCTGTTTTTACATCTACACGCTAGGAGAAATTTTCTATATACTCGTAAGACTTAGTACTCTTGCGTTTTAAGATAGCATTTTTATGGACTGAAATATTGCTTAAAAATATGAAATTTGAGCTCTAATCGATGTATAGACCATCAACTGAAAACTATAATTGAAAAAAGACACCTGATATTACATGTCATATTGCGTTTTCCAGAGGTCAATATAAAAAGGTTTGACGATATCGTGTTATTTTCATTCTCAAATAAATGCCAAAACCGTCCTCATTTTGTTGACATCAGGCTAAACAATTCTCAGTCGTTTATTGACGTTGTATATTCACTGGGTAATGCGCTGCGTGGTTCGCATTCCAATCCCACAGCTGATCATTGGAATGCAAGTCTGTTAAGAGATATTTTGGCACTAGAAATAAATCAAACATCCTTTATATCATCGCCAGGCTGAAATGTCAGTACTGACACATTTAACACTGTTTATACTTACCATGTCAAGTGGCAGATATGTATAAATAGCACATACGATAACGTTTGCTTGTGATAAAGTGATGATTGATCTGGGGCTTTTGCTTAAATAATTACGCATTTGTTAACATTTTTTGTAATATTAGCATAAAATAAATGCTGTAAGACATTAGGTATGGATTCCTTTCTTCCATGGTATGTTATAACTGTGTTACAACGTATAAACAAAACAGACACTTGTAATCAAAGTGACAAATGATACAGAGGAAGAGAGAGAAAATTGTGATTAATAGGTTACAGTTAGGGATGTTCAAGTTGATAAGTTCACCAAGAAGAGGTATGTTAGTCCAATAAGGACGTATCACGTGGTAAATGACAAATCGTGTAGTATCATACAGAGGCGGGATTTTGAAGTCAGCCAATGCATGGTTTGGAACGGAAGTGGCCGGAAGTAGAAATACAGTCAAACCTTTGTTTGCGGTCACCTCCGAATAAGGCCATCCTGTGAATATAGGCCATTCTTTGAAAACCCATCATTGATTATTTAGAACAAACTGACCTCCGAATAAAGGCCATCTATCAACACAGGCTACATTTTGACTTTCCTAAGGATGGCCTCTGCTCACAGGTTTGACTGTGCACATGTTTCGAGAGCACAGAAAAAAAACGGAATCACTTCCTCACAGCTAAATGGTACCCGTATCGAATGTGTGGCCGGTAGAAAAAACCCTCGTCACGTGACCGCTCAATCGCTTTAAAGCAGTTTTAGGATATCTTAGCCTACTTATTAGGTTTTGTGTATTTAGTTATGTGAGGAGAAAAGATTACCGACTGAAGTACGTGAATAATTATATATAATGGTACCATACTGCATCATTTATTTGAGAGCAAAAATATTGCGCGAAATTCTCTCCCGATTCAAAATTATGCCAATTTAACAGGAGTTGAAGAAACTTGCAAAATAATGATCGCGCGAATTTAAGGACTTTACAGTATTCTTATAGCTTGTCTAGCTTTCGTAGTAATTCGTGATGTCTTTATTGTTATGCGTATGGTTCAACGAATTAACAAACACAAATTAAATAATTGTTTAAAATTATTACAACATTCAGAATATCAGTACTTAATCTTATATTTTATAAATATATACAATATTTAAATATTGCGTTGATTAAGTACTGCTATTTTTTATTATTATATAAATATATATATAACAATAATAAAAAATCAATATAAAATTAAAATGCTGTATTAGGTAGGTAATAATTGCAAATCTAACATAAAAGTATTGATGAATATAGTGCATGTGAATGTAAATGAACCACACAATAAGAAAATAATTTACGTATAAATAAAGCTTACCAAACAGCAATGACTCTGCGCGCATGAATATTCAATTACGCGAGCACGTGATAATATAAATATGATTTTTTTTACTATACATTTCCATGTTGAACAGTTCCTTGCAAAATATTATCATTATGAAACAATGACATAATAACAAAAAAAACTTGGCAATATGAATTGTATATCACGCGATAGAGAATATTTATCATCCAGAGTCCATTTTTATCGTCTAAACAATAAATACAACGTTGAAAATGATGGGTACAAATTTTCACCAATAAACTTTAAATGTACAACGAAAGAAAATTAATTGTACGTGATAATTTGTCACAGGAATTTTGTTAGTAATATAATCTGCAAAGTACCCACGCAAAATAATTATATTTCTTTGCAATCAACCTCATCCGGTCTATTGTGTGGGTCTACGAGCAGCGGACTGCTGATGAGAGGTCACAGTTTCCCCGACGATGTGTATGTTTCTCTCTTACAAAATGATTGGAGATACTATTTGTACATCTGAATTCGCAGTTTACATTGACACAGGGTTCAACGCCGTTTTTAACAAATTTTCAGTTATATATGGCGGCAGATTCACCTAACCAGTTTTCCTGGACTGTATACTAACCAGTACTAACTTACCCTTTCACGAGGAGCCAGCAACTTTTCCACATATGGAGGAATATTGAAATTTTTGTCAATTTTTCAAAAAATGTATGAGTTGCCGCGACCGGGATTTGGATATGGGTCGCCGGGTTACGATTTAAGCGCGCTCAGCACTGGATCACGACCGCAGCCTAACTCATGTACAAACCTTAATGAACAATAATTGTTACTTACAGAACGACGGGGTCTGTTTTGTGCGGAAACGTAAAACTACGGAAAAACAATATGGTAAACTGTCCGCTAAATGTTGCTAAACTATTATCGATAAGTCTTGATTATTGGCGCAGAAACAAGCAAACAAACACATTATTTGTAAAGAAATGACGCCAATAATTTACAAAAAAAAGAAATGCTACAGTCGAAATACGTGAATTTTGAACAGATATGAATTGTTTATACTAAAATTGTGAACACAACTTACCAACAAAGTGTTCTACTGCGCAGTGCTCGGGGTTGACTTTCCTGAACGGTCAAGGTTCGCTATACATCACCTTCCATTCGAACTTTCTAGAAATCTTGTATTACGTATAATTCAAAGCTTTTACGCGTTTTCGTGTTGAGTGATTTAGCGGTTAGCCCTGAACTGGAGATATATCTATTAAGACATAAAAAATACAAAAAGTGTAAAAAATACAGATAGATATAGCATGTGAGCTGTTTCGCAAAACATGTCGTTCGAAGATTGCCAAGGCTGTTAATCAGTTTCAAAGTAACCTGATAAAATTTGGAACAATAAATCAAGCGAGCGAGTGAAAAACTGAGAATAGATAATGACACGCAATTAAAATATGGTTAACCTTTAACAGCTAGTCATTGGTAACGCGAAATTAACACCGAAGAATGTTGTGAAAAAGCAATTCTGAATCATGATTATTTTCTGTTAATAGCAAGGGTACTGTATAAGATGTTAAGGCTGTTAACAAGAAAACGCCAAAATGCCATTTTAACGAAGCACACTTGGCTGAATCAGATTTACGTCAGTGAAAATTCTGAGGAATTCTTGGGAAGGAATTTCATAAAACCTTGTCAATGTTTCTGCTTTGTTTCACATTCCCGTGATCTATAGTTTTTATGTTCCGAAAAATGCAGGCTAAACCAAACACCAAATAGTTTTATACGATCGGATTGAACAATGTTCTAAATCAGCTGTAATTACGACACGCGAACACGTGCACGCCGGTATTCAATACAAGTAAACGCAATAGAAAGCCACCTAATCGTAATTGTCAATGGAATTTGTATTGTTGATAAAATGCAAAAGTCAGTTAGGTACATATAAACTCTCTATAATCAGTTTGAACACAAATCAAGGTTATCTGATAGGTATGTAAACGATTAGATTCAATAAAACACAAAATGTTTTAAACATTGATTTCGCACGTGAGCGATTAACGCAATATAACACATAAACACAATCATGCTTATAGCAAGATCATAAATCTACGTATGTTCCATTTCTAGGAAGAAAACCAATTTCATGCCAAATATTTTCTCTTGGTGCCAATTTTAATCAGCTGTGCTGCGGTCAGAGTGGTCACCTTGGCCGCATAACTTGCTTAATTACATATCCATTTATAAGAAAGGTAAACAATTCGATATCGTTGTTAAAATTCTTTTCGAAATCGTTGGCAACTATCGAAGGCATGCAGGCATCTGTTAACAACATTTGTGGTGTTGAATTTTCCTACACTAGTCTATTTAGGGTGTTGTTCACATTTAGATGTACGCGTTAATGAATGATATATTGGTATTAGTTACGTCCTAGCAATGACGTTTATACGATCACTGAAAAAAAAAACACGAGAACTTGAGTAAGAATTCAGAAATCATGACACGTGTAGAAGAGTCATTGTTTGGTCATGCAGAATTCCTTTTAACTGAGATTTTTCTATGATGTACAAGTGCCGTGGAATCTCTGTAAACCGGTCGAGCCCGGGACCAGGTCATTTGACCGGTTTAGAGGGGATGCCAGTTTCGAGGGAAGTTTTGAATATGGTAATGAAGTCGAGACAAGAACATTTGCCGACTTAGAGGGGAAACCGGTTTATAGAGGAACCGGTTTAGAGGGTTTCCACTGTAATTATTAAGTGATATACGGGTGTATGGTTTGGTACTGCATGTAACACAATGAAAAATAAGACTTTCTTCCAGTCTCGGTTTCTTCTTGCCAATATTTTCATTTTCATAATCATGAACTATATCTTCGAACTTGGACTCTGGTGTTAGAGGAAACGTCGTAATACTATTCTTTTGCTTAACAGAGTTGGGGAAACACGAATAAATGTGATGCCTAAGTCCGTTTGATAGATTGTGCATTCTCTGTGAAATTGTACTCATAAACATTCAGTAAGAAAAAAGTGGATAAAATGATGTCTATTTCATATTTGTCTGTGTATGGTTACTAATACGTTCAGGACGCGGCCTTGCTCCAGTGGTTAGTGTGCTGGACTTGTAACCTGGAGATCCGGGTTCGAATCCTGGTCTCGGCAGGTCATACCCTGTGTGAAAATTTGACAAAAATGTCTATTTTCCTCCATATGTGGAGAAGTTGCCGGCTCCTTGTGGAAGGGTAAGTTAGCACTGGTTAGTATACAGTCCAGGAAAACTGGTTAGGTGGACCGGTCGCTGTATATAACTGAAAAAATTGCTGAAAAACGGTGTTAAACACCAGTGACAATTAGTCACATAAAAACAAACAAACATACTAGTACGTTCGTAAATCTTATAAGACACCGCGGACATGCACAAAGCAATATTGTTATTATTTTCAAGAATGCCTTCATGAGTTATAGCACGTTGGCGTCAAAAAATCTAAAACAGGCATGCGCTGAAATCAAGAATGCCTTCATGAGTTATAGCACGTTGGCGTCAAAAAATCTAACACAGGCATGCGCTGAAAACAGAATGACGGTATTAGAGTTATTATTGATAATAAAATGATATTTATGTTAAATATGAAATAATAATGATAAACTGGTTTTAAAAAGTCGAGAGAATTCACAGGTTTGTTTTCTAGAAATTCAGGAACTGAGCTACTCGGGTAGACGGGTATACAAACTACTATAAACACATATATTATTTACACAGCCCTGTTACATTTCTGATTGGAAATTGTACAAGTTGGAAATTGAAAGTTCCCTTTTTCTGGGTTGGTTTGCTGTATTGATATTTGGCTTTTTTCTAATCTTATGATGTTTGTGATCGTAAGACTTCTGAGAACACATTTTAGATTTTCCAAGTGTCGATAAATACCGATTTCAAAAGTAATGCATAAAACCTAATAGTTTACATGTCAGTGATATACAAATACAATACAGTATGACCTCTAAAAACCGGACCCCTTATGAACCGGGCCAAAATTTCGGCTTTCTGAGAATTCCGGTTTTCAGAGAACTTTTGATTATATAAGAGAAAAAATGGGACTTGAAAAATCACCCGATTTTCAGAAAATTCCGGTTTTCGGGGAGTCCGGTTTTCAGGGGTTATACTGTACATGTATATTTATACATCACACATAAATTATAACTGAACTTAGCAAAACATATTTATACATTTTCTAGATAAGTAATGAAAATAATGATATGCAGTAAGGGCAGATCTTAAGTAAGAGAGTATGTGAAAATAGAAATAAAATTTAACCATGTTCCAATAAATTAAAGAGAAGTATCGAACGGACGTTTTAGACCATCGATACCGGGTATCGTCAAGTAATTTAAAACATATATGGGTATATACTGAAAGTTATTATTGTTCCATCGTCAGATGAAAGTAGTTCAATAAATTTTGGTATGTTTGGTCTTTTCCAGAAATATAGGTAAGTATACATGTATGTATTGTACAAACGTTGTTAACAATAACATCGTGTGGAAAAACACTTCTCTTACCCGAGTTGTTTTAAAATCTACAAAATAGAAATGAGAAGTGGATGTTGTCTAGTAAGTCCGAATATAATCATACAATAATTGATCAGTCAAATAACATATGTTTCTTGTGTATGGTTTAGCGCCTATTATTAAGAGAATTGTTGTTGCGCAAGGACACTGCAAGAAACACAATTAATACATATATTGTTGTATTAGAAATTTTCGTGAAACAATTAATTTCTTGGATTTTCTTCAGTGAGCTTGTCCAAGAATTCAAGTACCCACGAATTAAGATGTTCGTAAAGTTACAAATGTATCCGAAAAGACATCTATCCGAAATTCGAAAAACTGCGAATTTACCGCGCGCCTACGAAATGACCGATTTAGAAAAATCCACGAAAATTGGTGCCAACGAAATTAAATGCAATCACAGTATATATAATTTGTTAACGTGGCAATAAACATTCTTGTATTTACAGACCGTTTATATTATTTTGACTTGGGAATTACGAGCGTTAAGTAACATTATCGCCCAAACATATGGGCTTTACAGAGCATTATGAGTGAGCTACGTTTATATGAAGTACTTATTAATAAAAGCGACATTGTTTGTTAGGCGTAAAATATCTTTACTCAATGTCAGGAATGATGTACTTTCCTGGATACAGTCATAGTTTATTTGACTAATCCCGAAAGATCTAACGGTCAAATGTGACAAACTCTTTCCCATCCGAAAAGAATAAAAAAAATCATGAGCTGTTCTGAAGATAATGAAGGGGTGAATTTTTTAATCGGCGCTACATTGCGTCATACTAGAGCCGTGGATGCTTGCGTAATGTTTAGTTCATATAATATAAATTAAGTATCACTATCTGCGATTAAAATGAGTACAAATATTTATTCGATTTCATAGAAAAACACTCGCTTGTCTAATTTTAAGTGTTTTTTTCCTGTTAATTCTAGCAGTACGGCGCTTCTTTGGGCTACGACTGGGCATGCGCATATGTGACGTCATGAAGCTTGTACTTCAGGAGTTTATGATTTCTACAAAGATTGAGCCTTAGGTCAATAAGCTGTTCTTAGCTTCGATCTGCTTACTAAAAACGTGGTTTACACTAAAGTTCCTGGCTCGGTAAGTCACGAATCATTACTTTCAGCTGTTTCGACAATACGATTTAAGAATATGTCTTAAAAATCGTGCCCATCACTCTAATAAATCTAAGTTTAACAATATGCTTGAATAATTATATAATAATAAGCTATGAGAACAATGACACTTAACAGCGCTTATAGTGTAATCAACCCGTCATATAGATACATAAAAAGATAAACTCGTGGAGTGTTTATAATTATATATATTGTTTCTGTACATATTTATTCTCATTATATTACGTCATAAACAGTAAATTTCTTAATTGATCTTAAGGGTATATAGTAAAGTAGTCATTAAAGTCCAATCAAAATGGGATAAGCATCCAATATGTTAAGTGTTTGCTACTATGAAGCTGTAAGTCTTGGCATTACAGACCACAAAAGCTACTTATATTAAGTGGCCATATAATATAGAAACTCTAAAATATCGATCTATCAAAAAGTTCGCAATCAACCCATAAATTTCATAAATCATGGATATTTAGTAATCATTAGCTTAAATTATACAATAGCGCTCCAAAATCCAAAATTGTTGAATCGATATGGCAGGCAACAATCGATTAAATATAATCGAAGTTTCCAAGAAATTTAGTGTCTTCATCACATGAACAATACCACATGCTTCTTTGACACAGGAAATGATGTCAACTATTGTCAATCATCTTATACAAAGTATAAGATAGATAGATATCGCCCGAAGAAATGGTTCTTGATTTATGTTTAATTGTGGGAATACAATTTATCGTATTAAAAATTAGCATGTATTGGTGACAGGAATGCCCTTCTGGGTATAAAAATCAATACAAATGTCATCGACGTTAATGTTAAAACATGACACAGCAGAAACTTATTCTTACCTGTCAAATAATCATGAGTTGTACATTACAAATTACAAATATATCGACAACTAATTATTATATAATGGTCAGGTAAGTGATCATAAGGGTATAAAAACGAACAGCCATCCGGCAAACAAGAAACAACAATAAGAGATTGTTTAATAATGTAGCTATATGTGCATTAAAAGCTTCCTCATTTAACTTAACATATTGTTTGACTTATTCAATCAACTGACCTGACATTAATTAAGAATTAAATTAGAAATGAAAGAAGCAAATCACGGAAACTGATCGCAGCGACTACTACAGTGGAAACCCTCTAAACCGGTTCCTCCATAAACCGGTTTCCATCTAAATCGGCCAAATGTTCTAGTCCCGACTTTATTAATATATAATACAAAATTCCCTCTAAACCGGTTTCCCCTCTACACCGACCAAAACCTGGTCCCAGGCTCGGCCGGTTTAGAGGGGTTCCACTGTAATACCATCTTATTTATAATTATAGTAGTCAGAACTGCCACTACATGCCACGTAATGAAGGTATTTAAGTTATATGAACCATTTCTTCTTATTAATCTTTTAACTATATGGCTGTTATAATTTTCTTTTAACAAAACGCACCTACCATTTTTTTGTGCAATATGACGACAACAACGTCAATATTGTATCAAATGCAAAGACGGTCAAAAACCCCGATTGAACATGATATTGGTAAAAATAATTTATATGGGCGGTAATCACATAGTATTATTCAGGAATATAAACACTGACTATGAGAATTATATGTTCTCCATTCGGGTCCTGACGTGCGAGGTCGTCCGCGAAGTTTTCGCTCGACCAGAACAATCCTACATACCATGCAGAGCCGCGACCGTGGTCCAGTGGTTAGTGCGCTGGACTTGTAACTCGGAGATCCGGGTTCGAATCCCGGTCGCGACAGGTCATACCCATGACATTATTTAGAAGATCTTTAACAAAATAAAATTAAATAATTAACTGATTAATTGACACTCGTCATTATGAATGGCGGAACCTTAATACAGATTATATGGTAATTTTATCAACGAAGCCTTGGATATAGTATTGTATGCCTTCTAAAGCAAAATCTTAGTTTTATTCGCAAAGAAGTGGTGCTTATTTTATAAATAAAATGGTCCTTTTATGGATTTTCTTTCATGCATTCTGGTGGAAACAGATCGAATGATTGAGCAGTATTGTCAAATGGGATTTTGAAAGAAGCCCTTCTTGACGAGGCAAAATAAGAATGAGACATTTCCCTAGCGCCAAGCACACGGGCACTATATTTTGTACATTTCATTGCAAAGTAATCGATAGCACAAACTGTACGTGCCCTTAGTGTCACGTGACAGTCATAATTCTTTTTTAATTCGATGGCAATTAGCGAGTGGCATTTCCAATTACAGATGTCTCTTCAAGTAAAAAAAATAACAAAGAAGAGACCGTCTTTTTTGTAACATTAATTTCTTTTGGAGAATGGTATTTTTGGGGAGAAATTGATTTAAATGATTAAGAAGTTCTAGAAATGTCACAGATTGCTAAGATTGGTTCCTGCGTGGTATTTTTGGAGCGTTAGAATGTTATAAATTTGTTACAATGAGGAACGTATGGTATTTCGGCTTGAAAAGACTAATTGTGAACCAATATCTCCTGAATCCGCTATAAGTTGAGTGCATAAAATAGCTACCCAATTACGTACTTCCTTCCAAAACAAAATAGACAGAACCTTTCAATATACAGTGCAATCTCTCCAGAGCGATCCTCTTTTGAGCAACAACCACCCTTCAACGACAGCATGAGTTTTTCCCCAACTGTGTTAATCATAATTAACTATTAATTTAACCTCTCTAGAGCAACAACATCTCAACAACAACATAACTGTGCTTCTCCAAAAGGATGTTGCTTTGGAGAGGTTGCACTGCATATCAAAACCCAATACACCATATGCGACGAAAAAAATGTCCGCACTAATAGCGTCAAACCATTGAATATTCCACATTATACTGGGCATTGCATTTAGCGCTCTTTGTTAACCGAAAATGGCTATAAATACATTTTTCAGTAAACCCTTAGATTTTGGTCTGGCGTATTTAAACATATCTTTTGTGTAATCATTGGTCATTATTTATTTATATGAGATTGTATAAGGTAATAAAATGGAACAACCAACGCAGAATAATCAACGCATTAAAAGCTTTATAACGGCAATATTTCTTTTTTAAAAAATCATAATATTATACTCTAACCATCTCAGCCGTATCTGTGTTCGGTAATCGCCCGAAATAGCTTCCAAGGTGATACCCTCCGGAAGAATACGTGTTGTCCTTGTTTGTATAAATCTATGAATACGGGCTGTCCTTGTTTGTATAAATCTATGAATACGTGCTGTCCTTGTTTGTATAAATCTATGAATACGTGTTGTCCTTGTTTGTATAAATCTATGAATACGGGCTGTCCTTGTTTGTACAAATCTATGAATACGTGCTGCCCTTGTTTGTATAAATCTGTGAATACGTGTTGTCCTTGTTTGTATAAATCTATGAATACGTGCTGTCCTTGTTTGTATAAATCTGTGAATACGTGCTGCCCTTGTTTGTACAAATCTATGAATACGTGCTGCCCTTGTTTGTATAAATCTGTGAATACGTGTTGTCCTTGTTTGTATAAATCTGTGAATACGTGCTGTCCTTGTTTGTATAAATCTGTGAATACGTGCTGCCCTTGTTTGTATAAATCTATGAATACGTGTTGTCCTTGTTTGTATAAATCTATGAATACGTGCTGCCCTTGTTTGTATAAATCTGTGAATACGTGCTGTCCTTGTTTGTATAAATCTATGAATACGTGCTGTCCTTGTTTGTATAAATCTATGAATACGTGCTGCCCTTGTTTGTATAAATCTATGAATACGTGCTGTCCTTGTTTGTATAAATCTATGAATACGTGCTGTCCTTGTTTGTATAAATCTATGAATACGTGCTGTCCTTGTTTGTATAAATCTATGAATACGTGCTGCCCTTGTTTGTATAAATCTATGAATACGTGCTGTCCTTGTTTGTATAAATCTATGAATACGTGCTGTCCTTGTTTGTATAAATCTATGAATACGTGCTGTCCTTGTTTGTATAAATCTATGAATACGTGCTGTCCTTGTTTTTGTATAAATCTATGTGTTTGGTGGGTCGCGGGACTTATGTATTTTGGTATTATTTGCGTGTGTTGCTTGCTAGGAATCTTTTCTTACCCATTTCTTGCCTAAATAAAATAGTTAAATCTGTACATTTCAGTAAAATCAAACATTGCAACTATCTCAATATTACAACCATCTAGCTATAACGAACACTTATTTTCGGACCGGATTTCAATAACTTCCGTATTAATCAACTTGATAATGAGGCCTACTCATTGTTACTATCGATTATTCGGATTCCAAAAGTGGTCCCATTATCGAGGTTTTACTGTGCGTGCAATATGTAACACAATTAACAGGAATTAGAGCGTCGGTGTATCAGTAATGTAATGGAAATAAAGTTGACACTCATCTTTTACGATGCTCGTTGTGATATGATTAATCTGCGATATCTCGGTCAATTTGTCCTAAATTGTTCGCATAGTCATAAAAACATATGTTCGTAGACCTCTTATAAACAGCTGAGTTGGCTATTTATATGACAGAAACGCCCATAGCAAGACATATGTACGGTTCATGTGTAATATAGTTTGACCAAACTATAATTACTTGCAATATTTGTGTATTTGGGTCACGTTTGCTCCGAAGGTAAATATTGTTGGAAGGACATTAACAATCGTTAACATTTATCCAGTGGTTGAAGCGGTATACTTATCAAAATTAATCGAATATTTTGAACGACGAGACATATTTTTAATAGCATTCATAAACTGTATCTACATTGTCCGTTCGTTCATTTTTTTCTGTCTCCCACCAACTGTGAACAAGTAGGTTGTTCACGGAGGGAGGGTACTTTGGTATTAGATTTTGAAGCGCAAGTCTAATATTCAGTTTAATGCTTTGATGTGTTAATTTGATAACGGATAAATAATTATATTAGCTTTCACGTCTTGGACAAAATCATTCCAATAATGACACAAAACAACGCAATTTGTTTTAAATACCGTCCACAAAAGCATAAAATATGTCCAGCCTAGAACAAGCATAAAGTAAACAGACAGGTATTGGTATGTTGTTATTGTCTTAACAAGTTACAAATGCAAAGGAATATGTTTCGTACAATTGTGAACACGTTTTGTTACCAATAAAATATTCTGTTTTATCGCAACTATGTTGAGGTTAGTGTGTCATGGTTGCGAAATCAGTTAACCAGGAAGCAGTGAATAAGAGGTTGCACATTGACATGCTACAAGATAAGATAGATATACGGCGCTTGTTCCCTAATGATCTCTTACGAATCTGTCACATAAATTTAATTATGCCGGTAAATTTATTACTATGAAACATTCGCTCCCGTCAAGATAAAGGAAAAGCTAGGAAAACACCGCCATGAAAACATTTAAACAGATGATTACGGGGGCTATTAATTAGTGTCTAAAGCATAAAAAATCATAAAAACAATAAGATAAACATTTTCCATGAAAAAAAAATAGTTCCGAAATATTCATGAAATTCTTGCGCGCAAAAACGCGTCAAAATATTCTAGCATATCTGTAGTGCGCAAATAGTTTCAATGGACTATTTCTCATAATTTGAATTCCAAATGCCTTTTGTCATGATATTACAAATTCCACAACAAAATAAATAAAACATGAATACATAAACCTATCCAGGGAGCTATATCATCCAACACAGTCTTATCAATCACGTAATATCACATCCGTTTTGTTGTGTTTGTTCTATTTTGTTTTTGTGACTTATTGTCACTAGGGATTAACGCCGTTTTTCAACAATTTTTTCAGTTATATACAGCGACCAGTTCACCTAACCAGTTTTCCTGGACTGTATACTAACCAGTATGAACTTACTCTTCCACAAGGAGATTGCAGCTTCTCCACATATGGAGGAAAATAGACATTTTTATCAAATTTTCATAGAAGGGTTTGACCTACCACGACCGGGATTCGAACCCGGATCTCCGGGTTATAAGTCCAGCGAACTAACCACCGGATCACGATCGCGGCCGCCATCGCATTCGTATCTTCCCTGTTAGTTGAACAAGAAATCAACCTTTTATCTCGTGAATGTATTTTTTGTGGTATTGTTAAATTTCACTGGCATGAATTTTTGCGCCATCGCTAAAATCACCATTTTTTGTGAGGTCTTGTATTTGCGCATTTTTTAATTCTACTTCAAAAAACATCTTAAATAACAGGAGAATAAGAGCATATTAGTATCGATCTTCTTTACAACGATTTTCTTGTGCGAATGATATAGACAACAGTTTAACGGTATACAGTTTGTTAAGCGACTTGCTTTATTGTTTATTTTATTTATTTGATATTAACGGTGTAGATTTAGTTTTTCTGCATATAAATATATCTTAACGTAAGTGAAAGTTGAAAATTTAAAAAAAGGAAATCTTAACCTCGGTGCCGCGGAAACAATAAAAACCAGAAGGGTCCGGACCTTGGAAAAAAACGGAAGTTCCGCAAAATTCCGGAAAACTTTTAACCAGGTAAGAGACCCATCCTAGATTTACTCGAAGAAGCGTTCCTTAGTTAGGTCCCTCCAAACAGTACACCATTGCTCCACGGTGGTTAAACTTAGGTGCCGAATTAAAGTACATTATACAATCGATAAACTACACTTATAGTACCTATGACATTGAGTTGGGATGAAGGTCTAGAAAAAAACAATAACCACGAAATATGACAAGTTGGCTGATAAAACGTTATTCAATAATACATGACTATCTCTTGCTATGGTTTCTTAATGAGATTTATATTGCGTGCTTAATTAGCGATGTCAATCAAGGTTAGCACAGTACGTAAATACAAAAATACATGTATGCTGACGATATTCTTTCTATTCATACGGTAATTACATGCGCAACATAGAGCGTATTTCAGCTCTGATAAATCGCTATAAATGTCAGGGAGCTTATATGGCACAATTTGGAAACGTAAATTTAGTATGTATTTGGATTGTGTTTTACAAGGAGTAACCATAATGTGCGTAATTTCTGGTTGGTATTTTTACCTGTTATGCTGTTATATTTGTAACACGAAAATAATTATTAATATATTTAAAATACAATTGTAGTATAATTAATTTATTGAATTTTATTAATTAAAATTAATTAATATAGTGGTAATATAATTACAATACAACTTAAATATAATCAATACAATGGTAATATCATTAAAATTACAAGTTAGACATTGGTAATATATTCAAAAAAAATATAATTTTAATATAATTGAATTAACACCTTATTAAAATATAAATATAACTACATAAATATATATGTATAAATTATATATATAATTATACATGTTATAAATATAATTAGAATACGACTGAAATATAACTGTTTTATTATAGAACTTTATTTAACTGATATATAATTGGGATATATTATAAAAGTGATATAATTGAAATATAGAACAGAACATTTATCCTTTGACTAAAGAAAAAAGCTCATTATGTTTACAGTGTGACCTGTGAACAAAGGCCATCCTTTGGAAAGACAAAATATGGCCTTTATTGACAGAGGGCATTTGTTCTAAATAATCAATGACGGTTTTCATAGAATGGCCTTCATATTGACAGGGTGGCCTTTATTCGGGGATTGCTGCAAACACAGGTTTGACTACACGCTATATCAACATAAAATTTTATACTAACACATACAATAAAACCTTACATTGCACACACCTCAATACCACGACCACCGTGTTATAACAACCACTTAAGTTCGGACCGGCTTCCAATTATACCCCTATAATTCAACTTGATAATGAGACCGGACCACTTTATTATTTCAACAGATTATTCGGGTCCCAAAGGATGTCTCATCATTTAGGTTTTACTGTACATGCAACGAATGGCAAAATAAAGAAGGTTAAAGTTTAGAAAGCAAATAAAACAGTAATAGGAATGAAATAATATATATAATAATGATATAGATAAAGCATAAATAAGATATGAAATAATTATGTCTTGCGAAGATATACTTGTGATATATTTGGCACCCCCATCGTAAGATATGTACGCAGGAATTTTTTGAAACATTATCTGTCAAACTTGTAGAAATAAAATGTAATGTTATCAGCCCAGAGAGTTTAAAGTTATTCCACCATCTTAATGACAACCGACAACTAAAATGATGGAAAAGATAAAGAATTAATACAGTACAACCCCTGAAACGATAAAGAATTAATACAGTACAACCCCTGAAAAGATAAAGAATTAATACAGTACAACCCCTGAAACAATAGAAAATTAATACAGAACAACCCCTGAAACGATAAAGAATTAATACAGTACAACCCCTGAAAGTTCTCCAGCCTGGGCAAAAAGTCCGGTTATCGGAGAATTCCGGTTTTCAGAGACTAATTGCTTATCGAAGAGAAAATGTGACTTGAAAGACCGAGAATTCAGGTTTTCACAGAACCCGGTTTGCATTGGTTATACTGCAGAAGAAAAACATATTTATTGTGCTTTTGATAATTATAATCATTTCTATGCCTAGATATTTTTAAATGTATTTCTTCGCAACGGTCTTAATATTGAGGGGTCACGTGATCAAATTGAGACCAGCAATCAAAGCCATAATTACATAACTTTTTTTATTGCTCATCATCGCAATCACCTTTTTTCAGGATGGTTTAAATAATTCTCTTTATCTCAACCTAATAATGAGATCAAATGAACCATTTGGCACATCAATAATTCGTCGGGTTATTTCTACAAACCCGTATGCCATTTTTCCCAATTTGAGAAAATCGCGTTGGAAGTTTTGAACTGCAATAATTTTAAGCCCGTTACGTGTTGGTAGAATTGGAATTACAAGCAGGTAAGTATGATCCTCGTAAAGTGCTCATTGAGACGAAAACAAAATACAAAATATCAATATTAGAAAAAAATGAGTTACGGGGTTGAAGAAATAAGCCGACGATATGTGTTTTGCCGAATACTAGTGAAAACAGGAGCTGAATCCAATCTAGGAACGTGTTACTGTTTTGTTCTACATCTGGGGATATCGAATGTTCCTGACGGCATTTGATTCCTTATAGATTCCACAAATAGCTATGTACGTCATAGCGATCCTATTTCAGTGAACTGTTGCAAAAAAAAACAACTATTATAATCATATCACATTACTCGTTCAAAAGGTTCAGCGTCAAAATCACGGTCATCATGCAATCAGAACACCTCAGCCTTTTACGCCGCCAGTAAAAAGACTCGATGTCCAAGGCAATAAATACAATGGCAGGTTTAACGTTTTCAATTAATGAATAAAAAGTTGTGTGATTATTAACTTTACTTTGGTGACTTTAAAATATATTGAACATGTTTGAATTCATGACATGAATGGATATTTTTGAAACACGGAACCGCTCATAGAAAGGTTAGCACAGTCAGTATTGCAAACATTAAGAAAGGATAAGATCAATTGTGATTTGTTATCTATTGGTGTCAATTCATTGGGGAAAGTTGCTTAATCCCAACATGCCCGGCACCGTCGAATCTCCGGAATGTCATCAGATAGTTGTTATTTTTTGCGTACTGAAAGTAGTGCGTCGATCTAACGAGGTCTATAAGCTCCTACGGAAATGGCCGAGCAGTTACGATTGTGGCACCAGCGTATGTCCAAATGTGATTGCCGATATATATAAATCTGAATTAATGAGCATATATGAATAAAAACCGCCCGGTGAACAATGGCCACTTATAAGCGCACATCCATTGATATCAAATACTGTAGAGTATAGGTCTTTGCTGATATGAACTTCATGATACGCCAAATTAAACTCAGAATACATTGCAACCTCTCCAGAGCGACCCTCTATTAAGCAACAACCTCCCTTCAATAACAACGTGAATATTCCCATTGTACGATTTAACTATTACTTTAACCTCTCTAGCGCAAAAACCTCTCTATAGCAACAAAATAATTGTGCTTCTTCCGCTGGGTGTTGCTTTGCAGGTTGCACTGTATTTAGTATACTGAAGCAAGCGGAAATATTTCTCCCCTCAATTCGTACTACCAGGCAAATTCACTTATTCTGATAGCAGTGTTATTTTATGTTTTAAAAGGTATTCAAACGGTTGTTGAGGTTTACAAGAAATCGCTTGAAACATAGGATCAAGTTTTTTTATAACTGTTAAACAAACTACATAAACGCTTTGCAAAACAAATCCGAAAAAGGAATATTTGAACAAAATCGAACTGAAGTAAGTCATATCAAGTGTCCACCCAAATCCATATTTATAGTCAGTCTTCATAAGGCTCTCAAATGGGGGGTAGAGCAATGTGTCATGTAAGATACACAGAGTACACATTTCAGAGGTAATTATCTCAACCCTTGATTTTCGATAACTGTACATCTTACATTCAATTCAGGAAATCAAATTTAACGATTGATCGTTATTACATAAGATTGAATCTGTAAACTTAAATTACACAAATTGTCAAATTTGCAAAAACTGACAACGGTCAATTGTCATCATTATTGTGTTTAAGGGCATGAACGGTGAATTACGCAAAATAACGGTTTTTAAATTTAATGTCCTTAAATTTAGGTCATACTGAATATCCTCCGGGTATTATATCAAAATAGAACAAATCAAATTTGTACTAAATACACATACTTTAAAATATCCCCCACTTTGCTACTGGTCACGTGACAATAATATAGTAAAACATCGCCAAAAGTACATGTCCTAAAAATGTAACAGTTGCTATATACAAAAATATTCAAATGTTCGTATTAAAATTAAGCTAAAGAGACTTGTCTTTTTTTGTTTTACTCTTACTGTAATTAATTAATCCTTGAATTTCTCACGACCACAAAACATTTTCATATTCGTCAAAATTTAGCACGGTGATTGTAACCGCATTTGGCGAGTGGAAAAGTGTTGAGCGCGATCATTACATTAATACATAATTATAGTCCGCAGACTGTACTAGAGTGAAAAAAGTGTTGAGCGCGATTATTACATTAATACATGATTATAGTCCGTAGACCGCACTAGAGTGAAAAAGAAAGTTTACCTTGTTATTTTATGTTCTAAATGATGAAACTCACTCGAGTTCAAGTCAAAATCACGCATTACATACATAACATTTTATAATTAATGTTTAAATACAGTAAAACCTGTGTTTGCGGTCAACTCCAAATGAAGACCACCCTGTAAATAAAGGTTGTTCTTTGCAAAACCGTCCATGATTATTTAGAACAAAATCACTTCCGACTAAAGACCATCTGTCAATAAAGGCCACATTGTGTCTTTCCCAAGTGTGGCCTGTGTTCACAGGTTTTACTGTACCCCGTTACAGTGCATATATTATAAAATCCATGTTCCTGGTACAAAGTAAATTTGTATATGATGTCTAGTTATTAAGATAGAAATTCCTCGGTCAGTTAATCGCTTACGTTTTTATTTGTATCAACTAATTTCATTAGATCCTATCTTTTTACATTTTATGACTTTTATTATCATATTGAAAAAATAATACCATTTCATATGCCTCAACCTTATTCTTTTCGTGCGTTCGTGAAATTTATTTCATTGTACATTAAAAATTCTTACTACAAATAATAATTTCAGTTCCTGGTTTCGTAAACCTCACTTAACATAATATTTCAAAACTTTACATATTTCATTTTTCAAACCTCGACATAATTTCATACAACAGATATTTTTTTGCATTTTTTTCAGAACCATATTAGTACGGATCAAAGTTACCACTACAACCAGACCCAACATATTTTTTTTTCAATCGAGCCGGAAATAGATCTATCGCATGTTACAATGTGAAGATTGGCATTTATTTCGGCGACAAGACAACCTCACAGTGAAGTATAGTTCAATGTACACTCATGTATTTTAATTTCAGATATATCAAGGGGGGTAATACATACAACTTAATACCGTCAATGGATTTCAAAAGATTTAACACCTTTGTGTAATAAAACAAATGACAACTGCCAAACGGATTGATTTAAAAAGATGATGTTAATCTTGTATGGCTAGATTAATTGGATTGATATGTAAATTTGGCTGATAAAGTTGTGTTTTTGAAGCACGCGAAGTCAGTAAATTTAACACTATAGATTTATCGTTTTGCAGTCGAACTGAAGGTTTTAAGCAGATCACAGATGATTTGAATGTAGCACGTGACCGATAATTTACGGTTTGGAAAATAATCAGAATGTTAAAACCATTTTTAAAAAGAAACATCATACGAATAGAGGTGATATATCATATGGTAATGTTTTAACTGCAAGATCCGCCTAGGGTTATTTATTATACTGTAAACCTGTCGATTCGTTTGCGTGAACAAGCAAGTGATAATACCCGGTTAGCAAGTGACCGCTTGTCTATATAAACCATACCACGTACGTACTCAGCCTCGTTATAGCATGACATTAGGTTGAATACCTGTGTATTATTGAACATTGGAACGACATTGGTGAGATCAGTACAGTTATTTTATTCTAACATCACTCGACTAGAATTCATTCACTGAACATATTGGAGAATTTTTCAATTTGGACAATCGGAAAAAACGAGTTTAAATTATAGCAATAAAATTTATTATTCTAAAATACCGACGAGCAAATTTCGGCTAGAAACGGTTTGGAGATACTTAAAAAATATATAATAATCGGAAATATAAATTTTTATAACTTCAGAATTCAATTATCTTCAAATGGTGCTTATTTAGAGTCATGAATGTCAACAGAATGAAATATAATTTGTCTATAATATGTATCTACATTTGTATCACCGTTTGCTCAATGGAAACGTTAGAAAAAGACAAAATAGAACAAGTGCAGAAAAAAGATAAAGACAAAGACATTGTGGAGAAAAAGCAAGGAAAGTATACTCCGAGAACATATAAATCTAGAGAAGATATTCCAAAAGACTACCTGGAGAATTTAAAGGAAATGTTGAACGTGAAGGAAGATCCACTCGGAGAACATGAAGCAAAATTAAGAGAAATGGGCTTACTCAAGGATCGTTACGACTATGACTCTCTTTATTCAGACGTTGAGGATCCTGGCACGGTTGATTACGTGGAAACTATGGCAGACATTATCAATGACTCTAACGACACAGATTCCAAGTCGAATGAATCCACGTGTTCTGTTTGTGAACTTAAAGAATTGAATAAACAACGACGATTGGAGACAATTAAAAACACTATTCTTAAAAAAGTAGGATTTACCAGCAACAATTTGCCTAACATGACAGGAAAAACGATTCCTAAAATTCCCTCAATACAACATCTGTTAGATTACCATGAAATGCAATCAGACGCGCCGTACGATGATTATTACCCGGAAGATGATACATATGGCCAAGTGAAAAGGGCGTATAAAATTGCACAAACTCGTAAGTAACAATTTACCTTTTTATAATTATCCATTCCTGACTGCTTTCCACGAATTACAAATTCTATTAATTTTACACAGAGTACATACAAAGCATAAATTCTAAACACCGATATTTTTGCGAATATCATATCTTGTTATATAATTTGAACAAACTCCATGGAGCTACAGGAATAATTTAAATTACACAATGGCTTTGATACTCAATTAAACAAATTTCACGCGATAGAATTATTCCAAGTAACGCTCAATAAAAAAAAACATGCTATTATTGCATCGGTTCTTGCTATTTAAATACAAACTACGCAGAACTGTCACGTAAGCAGGCATTACGATGAGTTAATAAATAATAAAATACGTGCAATATACACGGAAAATTATTATCAATTTCTATTAATTATGTAATAAGTAATTAATGAAAGAAACTAGTGTAAAATAAACACCAACAAGAGAAATTTTGTATCATCATGACAAACTAACTGTCAATTATAAACGATTTAAAAATGGAATTAATTCTTTGACGATATAAATATGGCTTAAGTATCATAAGATTTCTCTAACCGAGAATTTTAACGATATTTTCATAATTTGTGTCAGAAGGATTCACTAGCTTTTGAGGCAAGTATTTTTAATTCTATTAACGTACCAACTAGTGTACATTTAATTCTGTAGTTTTGGGACTGGAACAGTAGAAGCAAGACAATCATTACAGTTCGAGGTACAACTCACTCGAAATCTGGCACATGCCCATTAAGGTTTAATTGGCAAAAATGATCAGGGTAAAGAGATGCGTTGTAAGAAGATGATGGAAATAATTCAGTTGAATTTTATTTGAGTTAGATTTGACCCTTTGATGCTTTGAGCAAAATTTGAGGTACTTAAATAGAAAAAAAAAATTTTGTAGTCATCTACAAAACATATAGCTAACTGCCAAAAATAATTTATTAATAATAATATAATAATAAATTATATCTGTTGCATTATTAAAAGGGAAATTAAATCTAGTCCAGAAATAAGTAAACATAAAATCCTCAGATTTACAGAAATGAATCAAAATTTCTATTCGATATTTGTTACCAGAATTGCACGGCAGTGCATTTAATGTAAATAGTTATAGATAACTGGTCTGGAATAGTAGACAGAACTTTTGCGCAAAAATACGTGTTTGTTCATTGAGAAATACACCGAGCACGTGCAAGAAAATATGGAAAAATACATTCAAATGAAAACCTATCTTTATTCCTAAACCCCAACCCAATCGAATATTAAATAAAATAATAGCTTGCAATCATAGGACTGGAAAGTGTATCAGTGTCAGGCCTTCGGCAATTTGTAAGAATGTTTAGTACAATGCATATGAAGCAAGAGCGGTTCAAGTCTTTCATATATTATATGGATGATTAATTAAAAATGTAATCAGTCAACAACTAGTTGTCGGAGTTCTTATATACAAATAATACAAATTTCGCTTTCATCAAATTGTCGCCCCAGTGCTTAATTGCACGTGCTGTGTGCTGCAGTATACCTTCGCACGAAAACACAATTATTGGAGACCGTTTCTGATCAGCAATCAGTTAATGAAACATTTAAATTCCACCACAAGCAGATTGCCCGCAGTTGTAGAATAAGCAAGCCGAATTGTTCGCAATTTACAATTTTTTTTCAGCAAAACCTAGATAATGCGACCATATTCGGGGCTCGAAAAATCGGTCATAATAATGAGATGGTCGTAATAATGGGATGGCCATAATAATGAGGTGGTCTCATTATCGAGTTGAATTTCTTTTTTTTTTGCAATTATGAAAAAACAGTTAAAAATAAGTGGTCGTAATAATGAGGTGGTCGTAATATTGAGGTGGTCGTTATGTGAGATTTTACTGTATTGTAAAATAATTTCATACGATAAGAATTGGTTAAATTAGTTAAATGTTAAGTATGAATTACCCGGGAAACATTATGCGCGGCTAGGTTCTGTAACACTAGAGAAGGGTAAAAATATCAGTAGCGTATTAATCAGATGCAGTCCCAAAATATCAATATAAACGCAACACCTGCAGTCAATCCGTGAACGATATCTCTAAACAAAAAGAAACACTCAGCGCTGAATTCGTTAACTAAGTGCCGACCATGACATAGAACGTTTATATCTCTCTCCGATTACCTCCTGACATACTAACCCAGTGAATGAATCTGCAGTATGTTGTAGAAACCTGGAAACATTTGAAACAAGTTCCAGATTGAAGCCAGTCGTTATCAGGTCAGTAACAGAGGCAATAATTAACTTGATTGATCCGATCGCTTAGACTAACGTTAATGCTCTTCCGAAGGATACTTCGTGGTTAATGTTTTTTCGTTGCGAGCTATAAGAACCCCTGGATGTATCATTGACTTTGAGCAATTGCAATTAAAAATCAAAGCTTTTGAATAACCAAATTGATCAATATATACATGTAACTATATTCCTTTTAAGTGCGTGCGGTTTCGTAGATACAAATATTGGACCAGAAATGTACAAAAAATAAAAGAAAGCTAATCTCAATTTCTAAAAAATAGTTTACCTCATTCTGGTCCTTTTTATATAATAATGGGGGACAATGTCATTTGCACATTGTAAGGATTTTTTATACATATATTTTTTCCGTGATGCAAGAGGTTCTAACTGAAAAAATAGGATTAAGCCGCCAATAGGGTGGAATGTGGAAATTATAACCGTAGCGAATAATACAAACAAAATACAAAGCAATTTTTGGAAACAACTAGATGTGTGTAATTCAAGTGATATCATAATCTAACAGTGACGACTTCATTAACAAAACAATGTATACAGGAATACGGTAATATTATATTAGTAAAACTAAAGTGCTGATAATGGAAACCTCCATTAATTAAGTATGGAATTTATCAATATTTTACATCAGATTTGTTTTTGTTATTATCATTAATTTAATACAAACATACAAACACACATACACACATAAATATATATTTTTATATATACGCGCGTGTGTACGTGTATAAACGTACAAAAAATCGTAATTTACATCGAGGACAAAAATAATAAATTACAAGTCGTTAATTTTGTCCTACAAATAATATAAGCATATTTCACGCGTTATTTCCCAGCAACAAAAAAGACCAACGTTGGTTTCTAGTACATTCATAACTCTATGCAATCAATGAATTTCTTTGTTCAGTTTCTTTCTTGAATTAATTTTCATTCTTTCCAGTTATAAATAAAGTCAATGAGAAATACGAGCGAAACCGACACATTAATTCAATCTTATCAATTATACTTAGCGTACAAGTCGGAGTTTTGAGAGTAGCAATAATGAAAATCAATCCAATTTGTATACAAAACGCGTTAGATAACCCTTTAAGTTCTATTTCTGGTTGACAATGATTTTAACATGAGTCTACCGTACATCAAAAAAACGTAGATCTCATGGAAGAATGGCATGATTATTATGCAAAGAATGAACTTAGCCTTATGGCCTAGACAAACGATATCAAGTAACTTAATATCAAATACGAAGTACTCATCAATTAGTTTAATGTGTCTAGCTTCTTATAAAAAATTAATCAGTGCTGCCTGCTAATCTTTATTGAACCTATCTTCAGAACTTTGAACATTGATTCAAATTATAAATACTGACACTGTTTTTGGACACTTTGTAAAAAGGACCATTTTGCATGGAAATCCTTGTTCAGAACGTGTTAGGAATAAAGCCGGTGTAATGGTCACAATGATATCTATTGCCGACTAAAGAACGCTAAAGAATTAACAACAAAACTATAGGCTATGAAATTCATTCATACATTTATACTTTATTAGCGTCATATAAAGGTAATTAGATAAACCACAGATTCGCAGATTGTAATAAATGACAAATCACGTAATTTTCATGATAAAACAAGATACGTCATAATTATCTGGAACTCTAGCTGTGTCTATGGCATAATGACTGCAATACATAACACTGAGAATATCGACATTAGCTCTCACTTTTCATTAAAGACAATAAAGGCATAGTTTCCTCATCACATTCGTATTTTTTCTATCGATTTTTGTTGTTCATTCATGTTGAAACATCGGCGTCGAAGTCAGTTAAACAGAAGAACGAGAATCATTAACGCGACAAAACAGTCGTATTCCCAGCTTCTAATGTTTTCTCGGCTGTAGACAACCAATTGACGGAAAGAATCATAGATAAACGCGTCACTGAAGTAACTAAATTTTGTTTTATTTATAGCAAAAGTGATAGTAAAATAACAACCCTTTAGAAACTAATCTGACACTACGTGATAATAAATCTGATCGGGCATGGATTCCATCTAAAAATACACTGCATTAATCGACCTATCATTAAAACAAACTATGTAAATGCAAGGTCGATATTTAAACTTAGTTTGAACTCTCGTGGCAGAGATTGTTTTATAGCATAGATTGGATGCGTAAAAACATTATGTTTGCAATACTGCGAATTAGATCACGCGCTCTCTGCCACATAACGATATTACTAATTGGGACGACTCATTTAAAATTCAAGACTGATAGTTTCGCGTCATGTTTGCAAAGTCATTGTTTCTCACAAATTTGTGGTAATTCATAAGCAAGTTATATTTGAATTCTTAAAAACCTTTCTTGTACAAATGTAGTTTTTAAGTTCGAAATTTAAATTTGTCACAATAATGGTGTTTAATGTGTACAGTCAGACGGACCATTTCCAACATCCGCTCTGATGTGTTTCATTTTTAACCCGCCGAGTTGGGGGTCAACAAAATCAGCGCAATGGCCCTTTGTTTAATCCCCTGGCAGAAACTAGATAATGTCTTCACATTATGTTTTGTGAAACGCATTTTTATCGTCTCTTTCCATGTTGCATTTTCCATGAATGTTTTTTTTTTTCTAATAATTGCAATTTAATTAGCTCAATATACTCTATGCATGTATGTATACCTTTATTTCTAATATACAATGATATGTATCCTGTGCGTCAAGGTTACTTCTTGATGGTGGCGCTTTTTCAGCCCAGATGGTACAAAAATTATCCATAACTTCGATTCAAATATATTGGTACAGCTTTCTGCAATAAAAGTCATTCTACAACCGTGGTCCAGTGATTCGTGTGCCGGACTTGTAACCCGGAGATCCGGATTCGAATACCATTTGCGGCAGGTCATACCACTCCATGAAAATGTGACAAAAATGTCGATTTTCCTCCATATGTGGAGAGGTTGTCGGCTTCTTGTGGAATGGTAAGTAAGGACTGGTTAGTATACAGTCCAGGAAAACTGGTTACGTGAACCGGTCGTCGTAAAATGTAACTGAAAAAATGTTAAAAAACGACGTTAAATCCCAGTGACAATAAGTAACATAGAAACAAAAAAAACATTTTTCAACTGATTATGACTAAGTAATCATAATTTTTGTAATCAAAATTTAGTTACAATACTTAAATAAAATGCTACATCAGGAAATCATGTTCTTCTCCACGTACTTCTTGTCCTAGGTGACATTCAAAATTACATAAGTACCTAAATAATAATAATCCTCCTTGTGACTTTCTCTCGGATTCAAGGTTGTAAGAGAAAAAAGGAATATGTGTGACAATGTAATGAAAGTATTCAATTACGTAATAGCCACATCAGCAATACTTCAAAAGAAACCACCTGCTCGTCTATGAGAATTTTTAAAACATGTTTATCTTTTCCACTTTTATAGATTAATTTAGCGAATAAATAGGACACTAGCTAAGAAGGAAGCGGTTATGTGTTAATTGTCAGTTTTAATTGCTTGATGGTGAGATATGAGAGCTTCTATTTATTAAGCTAACATGTCAATTGAATAAACTAACTCACACCTAGGCAAATACTTGAACAACTGCTTATGAAAACCTGCTACTTCATAGAGGCGTCTGCAACACACACCTGTTCGAAAAATACTACAAGTCTATTTGTTTAAACTGTATGACGACTAATCTATCATCGCTTAAACCTGTATGAACCACTAAGTACAGTTTAACAGACACTTGATCAAACTTAACATTCAACAGAGCAACTTTGTTGACTGTGATTAACGTAAAAGAAAATTGAAATCTAGTACACTTAGTACACACGTGTATAAAATAAATCACCGAATGCCTTAGAAACTGCAAAACGAACTTTTGAATTACCTAAGTGTTATATTTTACTGATATAATTTAAGGGAGAAAGACAGACACTATTCATAATTATGAGCGAAAGGAAATATCAGCTCTAGGTCAAGGGAACAATTATGATTATTTGTCTGTGATTTGTTGAAATATAATTACAATGGTATCAAAACTCAAAGGTACTTTATTTTAAAATCACCGTTTTATACGGCCATAAAGTCTGGTAAACTTGACTAGAGTGAACAGAGTGATACATGAAATAAGCCAGAAATTGCGGATTATCAAGAAACGCGTGTAATGTTTTATGCAATACGCAAGATTACAAAAGCGTGTTTATTGCATTACTTTATTGTGCCAGCGTATAGAATGACGAAGCGTTTACACAGGGAAATAATTTATAAAATATTGAACATTAACCTGGCACCTTTTAAGAGCTATATATTACAAGAATTACACGAAAATATTAACGTCAGTATGATAATCATCTGAATCATTAATGTCACTCCAGAGTGGCATATTTAATGTTATTACATAGTTAATGTCGGGCTGTATTTGACCAAAGTGTTATTTAATCACCAATAAAGTGTCTTGGCTACAATGCTTATATGCCAAATCCTTAAACGATTTCCACAAATAGGTGTCACAACTGGGGATATCATATCTAATTTTAGACACATATTATTTATAGCATGCTCAAAGTTGACAGTTTATTAACTTACTAAAACATTAACAAACTTGTGGCAGCTTAAAAATATTGTCTCATAAAAACTTTTGAAATTAATACGAGAAAATGTTTAAGTACGATATAATAGACAGATCCTGCTTCTCTAATTCGTTAAAGCATTCTAAATCCAATATAAGATTATGTGATACAAGCAGGCCGCGGCCGTGGTCCAGTGGTTAGTGCGCTGGACTTGTAACCCGGAGATCCGGGTTCGAATCACGGTCGCGGCAGGTCATACCCTTCCATGACAATTTGACAAATTGTCGATTTTCCTCCATATGTGGAGAAGTTGCCGGCTCCTTGTGGAAGGGTAAGTTAGCACTGGTTAGTATTCATTTCAGGAAAACTGGTTAGGTGAACCGGTCGCCGTGTATAACAGAAAAAAATGTTGAAAAACGGGGTTAAACCCCAGTGACAATAGGCCACATAAAAACAAAAACAAAAAAAACAAAGCATTCTAAATCTAATATTAGATTATATGATACAAGCAAAGGATAAGTATACCATAGACAAGAATATTTAACGGTCTGTTTTAATAATACGGTGCAACCTCTCTACAGCGTCCCTCTCTTGAGCAACAACCTCTCTTCACCACAGCATGCATTTCCCACAGAATGTTTAACTATTAATTTAACCTCTCTAGAGTAACGAACATTTAACAACAGTATAATTTTGCTTCTCCCAAAGGATGTTGCTTTGGAGAAGTTGCACTGTTTCATTTAGAAGTGTTGTTGCAGCAAATAAGTTTCATCAAACTAATTATCAAGCTGAAATGTGTTTAGTTCTGACAGTTTAAATGCTTTACTATTGGTATCATTGCAAAACCGAGAATAAAAGGAGTGATACATAGATTTAAAACTTTTATCGGAAGGTTGTCGTAACAGTTGATCAACAAACATGAACAGGTTATTTCACATTTTTACAAGATAGCATAGACAATTCTGATCTTCACCAAATTCAAATATTATTCTTGATGGTTTGTGATCAAACATATTTTTGTGCTGCCAGAAAAACTGTTTTAGTATTTATGAATAATTCGTTAGCTTACACTATAATTGTCCCTTTTCTACTTACAGCCCCTGAGTCCTTCAACATCAATGTCCCCGGAGGGTGCTACTTTGATATAGCTGAGTCAGTTACTTCCCGGAAAGTACAGGACGCCTCGCTGTGGATATATATAAAAAAGACCTCACCACACAAACGAGTTAAGCCTTTAGAAATACACATTTATGCAATTCCACATAAGGCAAAGCCCGAACACATCCTCAAAGGACCCGTTCGGTACAAGAAGACAATGTCATATGGATGGCACGAATTCAAATTTTCCCACATCATCCACCATTGGATTCGACAGCCACACGGAAACAATGGTTTAGTTATACAAGCCTTTGATGAAAATGGAGAGAATGTCGTTGTTACACCGGACGCCAATGAGAAAGAGGATTATGTTAGTAGAATTTCGTTTTCAAAGTAACACTATCTTATCAGTATATCTTATAAGTGCGAATATATATTGAGCTCGAAAGAATTGTCTTAAATAATATCTGAAACAAATTGATGACCATTGCGAATGTCCACAAATCATTTTAATGTCAAAGATAATCATATCTTAAGCAACCATTCAATAACATAACAAATTACCGAAGTAATATTCAAACTCTGTGCATGTGTGTCGCTCGCTTCTAATGATAGCAGTACAAAATATAGCGTGGTTTCTATGATACCAATACGCGTCCAATATATTTGTAAAATCGTTCAGAGGATTTGTTTTGTGATGAATGACTGTGTCAGTCTTAATATGCATTAACTTCAAGTCCTCAGATAATTCGATGTATTGATATCGGATCTCTTAAAATGTCAAAATGCAACAATGCTAAGTGCGTTATACGACCACGGGTTCCATCATGATCACTCATTCCAGTAACTAGGAGGCTGCGACCGTGGTCCAGAGGTTAGTGCGCTGGACTTGTAACCCGCAGTCCGCCGATCATACCCTTCTTTGAGAATTTGACTAAAATTTCGATTTTCCTCCACAAGTGGAGGGTAAGTTGTCGAAGGGTAAGTTGATACTGGTTAGTATACAGTCCAGGAAAACTGGTAAGGCGAACCGGTCGCTGTATATTACTGAAAATTGTTGAAAAACGGCGTTAAGCCCCAGTGACAATAAGTCACATAAAAACAAAGTAACTAGGATAAAGCTAATTCCTTATACATATAATTAGTAGGGTTTTAGTGAGTATCCGAATACTCGTTGACTCGCGGTTAAAACCAAGACATCGAGTACGACCATTCGCCATTTCTGGGATCGTTGGATTGAGATCTTAGTATTTCATGTAAATTTTAATTCAGGAATTACCAAACATATTTCGTCTTATTTTGTGTACGGAAAACTTATCCGTCCGACGCCATGTTACGACATAAAATATGTAAAGCTAAACACGTCGTACATTTCCCTGTTAAATGTTTGTTGTTTCCTTGCCTTGTTCGTATTGTTCATTCTTTATTGAAATGAAGCATTAATATATTTAACCAGACTTACATGAATTATTAATATAAATCAGAAGTGTATTTTATTTTCCCTTTGATACAAGATTCGTTGTCTAATCTGTTAATCATTAGCCCGACTGGTCGATCAGATTGGATCGCCACAAATCTGACGTTCTACAGCCCTAATAATTAACAATAATAATTAAGTATGTGCCAATTGCTATTACTAATTTATTACGAACTATTTGAAAATGTGCATTTAAGAGCATCTAAAAATGTAAATACTAATATATAGAACTTATATGTAGTATTGTTTCATTACAGTTTCCCATGTTAGAGATGAGCGTAACAGATTACGAACACAACAGAAAAAAACGTTCATACCCATCACAAATATGTACTGAGGACGAGAAAATAGACGGATGTTGTCGATATCCACTCCGAGTTAACTTTGTTCAGTTCGGGTGGGATTGGGTGATAGCCCCGACCAGTTACACGGCCAATTATTGCTCCGGTAAATGCCGATATCGCCATCTTGAAAATACCCCAATAGCGTACGTTCTTCAACAGGCTCCTGATGGCGTCGGACCGTGCTGTACACCATCTAAGTACTTTGCTCTAGCAATGCTTTATTTTGACCATTCCGATACAATCCTTTACACTTATATGCAAAAGATGATCGTGGAAAGGTGTAGCTGCCAATGAGGAAAAACGGATTTGATACTAACCTAAACTGATAAATGGCCGAACATTCAGAGCAAACACCTAGTGTTTCATCTGGATGAATGAATGCAAATGTAGACATTTTCGCAATTGTGATATTCAGCTTCGGTGTTCATGGCTTGTTAGGCTAGATTCAACATTCTCTCATAATCTTAACATCCATGGCATACCCAAAAGCTAAACCCATAGCTTGCAGAATTGCAACTCGACGAAAAGGCCGTACAATACAATGGAGATCTAGTGGGCCCTGACGTAGAATCCGTAGAAACTCACGAGACCAGGAGAAATCGTGTTTATCCCTCCTGTAAGACTTGCTTATCGTTAAACGCATATTTTGTATAAATGGTGCATAATTTTGGGGGCGTTTCAAATGGCCCTCAATTTCATGAAAACGGAGATAGGGTGATCTAAGTGGATCAAATCCACAACAAAGTGTACAACTGTTTAGAGTAGTGAAGGCTGAGCACTTTGCCACTAAAAGGAAAGAGTGATATTTATACTAGGATGTTTGGTGCATGATAAAGAATTGTGTAATTGTATGTTAAACGAATGGTTCCATACTGAAGATTCGTTATAGCCGAGGCTATGTAAATATCAATATGTTATCAATAAAGGCAATTGTGCATAATGATTTTGCAATTATATGGCTCCTTTTCTCGCATTATATGTTTTCATTACATATTTGATATTGATTTTAAATTACTGCTGTTGTGTTAATTTATTCTTGTAATACAAATATGAATTGTTTTAATTTCAAATGTTACTCACTTTTGTTTTTTTTGTTTTGTTTTACTTTTTTTGTATAATTCATTAATCAGATTTGCTCTCTATCTATAAAAATTCAATCACTTCTTTGCAAATAGGTTTTTTGCAAATTATTTTTGTAAATTCTCAAAGTATGTACCAGAACTCATTTGATACTTTCAAACAGTAAAAAAATCATTTATCGATGGCTTTCAATATTGTGTTCGGATATTTTCATTTAGTTTCACTTTTTATCAACAGCGAGAAAAAACATGTTAGGTTTTGATTTTTTGTGTAATCGGCAAGTATTCATAACTGAGTAATCCACAGTTCGAATTTCTTACGTAATAAGTTTACTGAACAGAGGGGTAACCACAAAATAATGTGCCTTTTTGAATGTAGAAAGTAAGTGCTATGTCAATTTATTGTTTTTATTTTGTTTATTTTGTTGTGAATGAAAATCATTTTATATTAAGTGCATTCCGACATTTGTAAAATACATGCTCTCGAGCATAACTGTTTAAGCGTCTTTCACAAAATAAAGCATGTTAAATTTATTTCAAGTTTGTTATGAAATTGTAGAACGACAAAAAAGGGAACGGTTATTATGTTTCGTGTCGTACATGTAATGAACAATGTAGTACCAGAAAACGAAATGTTAGCAAAGCAACACACAAAGAACTATTTGAAAAGCTTAATTCTCATCAAAAGAGAGAATAACAACGCTTGAAGCACAACATTCATAATGCATGGCTTCGTAAAGGCGTACATGGGCAAAAACCAAGTGAAGGGAAAGAAAACAACACCTGACATGACAGAAAACAACACCTGACATGACAGAAAACAACACAGAAGAAAACGAGCTGCAGGAAATTTAAAGCAAATCTTTAAGTATACAAAACAATTAGCTTAATATCAAAAGTAGAACAAAAGCAGCGTGTTAACATCGCCCTGGGTCGCGGCAGGTTATATGCTTCTATGAAAATGTGACAAAAATGTCGATTTTCTTCAATATGAGAAGTTGCCCGATTCGTCTGGAAGGGTAAGTCAGTGCTGGTTAGTATACAGTCCAGGAAAACTGGTAAGGTGAACCGGCCACAGTTAACAACTGAAAAAATGTTGAAAAACGGTGTTAAGCCCAGTGAAAAAAACTTGACAAACTCGAGTAACTTGCAAAGCGCTAAAACCAAACCTCTAAATACTGACAATTGCTAATTAAACCTTCTCAACAGGAAATACACATTATTATCAGCGCCCAATTGTACAAACATTGGTTAACTTTAACCAAATGGTTAACTTAACCTAAGGTTAAATTTAACCATTTTGGTTTACTAACCATTAAAAAACATTTAAAACATTTAAAAAGGGCTGCCATTTTGGTACTGGTTACCGTTTATGTTAAGATTTAACCAGCATCTTAGACTTGGGTTAGATTTATTTGAGCTTTAACAAAAACAAAATTTGGTTAAACTTAAACAACATTTTCTACAACAGCTAACCAAACATTTAACCAAAATTTTAACCGAAACTCTGATTTAACCCAGTGGTTAAATTTAACCAATGTTTATACAATTGGGCACAGATGGTTATCTTGGTTGTTCCCAGTAGAACACATGAAGCAATAATAATAAACAATCACAGTAACAGATTTAACTTAATGACTGAATTGCCAAGCAGTCATGCAACTAATAGTTATAGTAATAGAATTAAGCAGTGCCAAAAAGTGTCATCAGAAGAATACAGCTCAGTAAAAACATGTTATGTATTTGATTATTCGACATGCAGAGAATTCCATCTGAAGCAAACATTCCGGCTATGAAACCGTTCCCTGTCCACAGTTGTCAAGATTTGAAAATATCTTATTTCTGTTATTTTACACAAACACGATCTCACATTTTCATTGTTAATTTTCTAAATATAGCTCCGAAAGGCGTTTAAGTGTTAGACAATAAAATCAATGCGGCCATGTTCTATTTGTATTGCATGTCATAAGGTGATAGAAAAATGGGCCATAGAGTAATCGTTGCACAATAAATTCTCGATATTGAGACCACCTTTGGGACCCTAAAGCTCAGTATTAAATTGAGGCGGTTTCGTTATCAAGCTGAAATATGTAGGGCATATTCAAAATGAGTCATATATTTCCTCTGGGTTTAACGTCGCCTTAACAACCGGAGTCATTTGTCCTCTTTCCAAAACCACCGACTGTACGCGGGCCAAATGGATGGCTTCATCATATGTAGTTTTTCCGGTTGCAGGCGAGATTGAAACTCACAGGGGTGATGAGCAAATGATTACTAGTCAGAGACTATAGCGAAAAGACCACAGTGACCCTAACAACGGCTTCGGGGCTATTGGTTTGTGATCATTTTTGTAACGCTAGATGATGATCAAGACAGAAATGAAATTTGTGGGTGTAGATGCGGGAGGAACGGCCGATTTACAGCAAGTGTCCTTTGGAATAAGTTCTCAAAAGGATTTTGTACACCTAATTAGATCAATTAGCTAGGGATTGAGTAAATCAATATGACTCGCGGTCAGACAAACAGATATGATACAAATAATACAACCGATTACATCACACTCAATAAACATCTATGTAAGAAAGAATAAAAAATGTAGATTCACACAAACAGCAGCCTAAATGCAATATCTTCACTCAGAGCCGATAAATTCACTATCGTAGACAAAACGATTTCCAAATGATTAACATTTCACTACCAATATTTTCACAAATCGGAAAGGATTAAAATCTAGTCCTATGGACTAGGTTAGGGTGCCAACAATGTTAATTGACTTTAAACGATAGGGAACATATACGTCATGAAAAGGTGAAAAGGTGACGTCTATAATACATTATCACATTACGGCTTTTGTGAAAATATAAACAGGTGTGGAGATGGACACATGATAAACTTTGTTATGTGAATACATTTGTATATAGATGTTTGTCACGTGTTCGTACCTACTGAATCGCATCTTTGAATGATATATCATCTTTGTTAATTTGAATGACATGACTTGGCCTTGACTATATATTATGTACATGTTTTTGATTGAAAAGCAAAACATCTAATCAGATAAAGTAAATTAAGACATACCGTGCCTATCAGCAATAGCCATTACGGCTCTGTAAGATGTCTGCCCGAACTTTGATGAAGGAGCGGTGTGAACTTTGGACCAAATTATCTGAAGAATAAATAAATTGTCAAAATATACGTCACCAACCATTAATCCAGAGTCAGTAGATTCGATTTATATTTATTTCTAAAAGAAAATTACAAAGCAACATTCAATAATTGTTTTTTATTTATACAGTGCATCCTCTCCAAAGCGACACCCTTTGGGAGAAGCAAATTATATTGTTGTTGTTGATGAGAGGTTATTACTCTAGAGAGGTTAAATTAATAGTTAATTCGTACAATGGGAAAATCCATGCTGTTGTTGAAGGGAGGTTGTTGTTCAAGAGAGGGTAGCTCTGGAGAAGTTACACTGCAAATTATACATAAATTCACCAATGGATTAAATGCACTTCCATAAAACTATTTATCACATAACCTGCGGTCCAGGAGTGCCGTAAACCCGTGCCAGAAATATCGTTCGGCACTGCCAAACCGTGCAATAAATATTCAAATTAGCCAAATCACTATATTTGCATATTTTGTATTACTACGCTACTACGATATTTGTAAACATGGTCGACTTTCGATTCGTAATGATTTTATTAATGAATAAAATGATGTTTGTGTGAATAAAATAACGATTTTATGTCTTTTATTTTGCATTTTATCCCCAAACGATTAATACAAACATGCACTATTTTTTTGCGCACAGTAGTGAACAGTCTACACTAGACGTCTTGTACTGACGTCATCTTGACGTCATCCTGTAATCTGTTTCATTTTCTGAGGTCGTTTTTACGGTTGTGTGATAAATAGAATCTTACACTCGTGCTCATCCTTTACCATTTTTATCAAACTCGTTGACAAAAACAATATGACACTCGGCAGAGCCTCATGTCATTATTTAGTCAACTCGTTTAATAAAAATGGTAAGGAATGAGCACTCATTCAAGATCCTCTATATAACAGCCTACCCAACATATTTTATAATTTGTTCGATCACACAAGGGGTATGAAAATAGCAGTCAAATTACTGCGCGTTATATAGAGCCTACGATATTTAATTATCGGTAACTACATGTAACATTGATTCTCCACTAAATGTGAAAATTAGAAATATGATGAGGTGGTAATTTAACTTCGTACAAAAAGTTTAACTTTGAGAAACGATTTGCTAAAATCCAATTAATATATATGTATATCATTGTGCATACGTTTGGTTTTCTTCGAAACGAGCGATATGGCTACAATTCATTAGGCCATTCTGTTTTATTATTTTGTTCAGCGTCCGCACGCACCTAGGCTTTGAGGTCCGTCACATTAAAAGACACCATTAATATTTATTCAAGTTTCCGGGGGGGAGGGGTATTGAATTCTAAAGCTTCCATGATTAAAGACTGAATTTGCAAATCATGTTTAAGCAGATTTAATTTTTTGAACACAATTTTTCATTGTGATCTTTTTAATTCTTTAACTTTTAAATTGTTGTCTAGTATTCTAGTGTAAGATACAATGACTCGCAAAATCATAATCAGTGTGTTAGATGTTAGATTTATATGGCCTGAGTTTAAACTAGTCTGTTGACCGTTGTTCTTTTTAATAAGTTTTATATGATGTTTCTGTTAAAGTCAAGAAAATTGATTTTTTTTCAAAATGAGTATGTGGGTGTGTTTTTAATACCGGTAGGTAGCTACGTTTTGCAAAATAAGGCTGACGCTTGACAAAATAAAAAAACATCTGCTGGCCCCACGCAAACCGCATGCATGCTCACGGCATACTAGAATTCATTTTGAGACAAAAGGGATCTTGGGTCGGTTGGTAGGGAATTTTTATGGGTTTTTTTACATATATCGGCATATATGGATGCTGTAAAAACTTATGAATCGGCAAGTAAAAGATGGGTCGGTCGGGCAACCGGAAACAAACCCTTTTTAGGCCTAATTCTACACCTACACCCCAAGTCTTTACTAAGTCTTATTCATTCAGAAAAAAATAAAAATGTGTAATGTTAAGTAACAAAATTTTCGCGCTATTGAATTACGCTAGATATGTTATAAACTTAATACTGACAAGACAGAAGTGATGTTATTCTCGTCAAAAAAATCTTAAACATATGGAACAGGTGACAGTTGAATCTCTCACTGAGCCCACTAATTCCATTGGAAACCTTGGAACTATAATTACATCACATAAGAATATGGAAAGCCAAACAGCGTCAGTAGATAAGTTTATGTTCAACTAAGAAACATTTGTCGAATACGAAAATATCTCTCTTGTAACATCCAGATTAAACTATTGCAATGTATTACTGACTGAAATAACTAAGCCTTAATTAACAAACTTCAAGGTGTACAAAATACAGCAGCTCATGCAATTATGAGAAAAACACGGTTTGAACATGTGACGCCACTGTTGAAGGAATGACACTGACTACCCATATGCTTCAGATTACGCTACAAAATTCTCTTACACACTTATAAGGCAATACGTACATAGTCAATCGCCACAATATACATCATGTTAAAATTTCGTTCTCCGGCACGAAACTAAACTCTAGTGACATGCTGACATAAGTGGTACTAAGGACAGTCACTTTTGGTGAGAGAACTTTTGAGCATGTGGCTCCAAGACTGTGTCACTCTCTACCCTCTGAGATTAAATGTGCACAGTCCGTTAACATTTACAAGAAGCTTTTTAAAAAAAACATACTACATGTATTTCAAAACCTACTGAGTGATTTGAGATAATGAAATATTTTTATTTCATTTTATTAGTGCTATGCACATTATTATACGTATTTTGATTCATACATCCAGTAATCAGTAATTTTATGACCATGTTTCTTAGATTCTTATAGCAAGTAGGATTATGTATGTAATAAAATGTATGTACATGTATGTAGCTTGTATTTACATTTTAATTATTCAGTAACTTTAAATTTTAACTTTCTTTTTTCAACTTTCAAACTTGGTACGTGCTTTATATTTTTTATATTTTATTATTTAACAATTTTGTTGATGAATGTAATTGAAAAGCAATTTTGAGCATAAAATGTGCAATAAAAATGCGGTAAAATAAACAAAATGTATACGTGTTCGTTCCACTTGAGAGCTTATTTTTGCCTATGATCGTCATGTTGAATTTGGGATAGTTTGAAAGCATAGACCAGTTCCTAGATTCACGGTCGTCCGTATCCATTATAGCAGCTGGTACTAACATATTGGCTGATTCACCAAGCTCCCGGAAAACACGCTCTGGGGATCGGTTAAATGTCAAAGAGATATATTTCAACTCGTTTTGACATGGTGTTGAATCAGAATCTGCTAACCGGTATTACCTTTACTAGAAAATACGAATACTAGTTAGTATGTAATACACTTATCTGTTATGTGATAGCATTTCTGCAATCCGAGTATAAACAGCTCGAAATAAACATGAATTTGTTAATACCAAAGGAATGTCAGATTAAGCGTCATTGACAAACTTCATCTATTTAAGTACGTCATAATGAAAGACAAAACTGCTGGTACAATGACATAATAGGCCTTCTTCACTAACATGAATATTATAACATTGAACGTTCATTTGTTACGCATGAATTGGATGGTGCATGTTTGTGGTAAAAAAGAGAAAAGTGACTACGCAATCCCGTTGGCTTCCAATTTTCAGACACTGGCTTCCAATTCCTAGACTCAAATTTCACAGTGACGCTCAATAGAAATTGCTGATACTAATGTTGCATAAAATCAAAATTAATTACATACACCTTGAATTGATCTAATCACGTTAGCCTCTAGATGAATGTACAAATTAATTGTATCTACCAAGGCCAGGACATTTAGATCAATAAGTACAGCACACGCGTTCGTTTCGATGACGTATCTTAGCTAAGAGAGCAGGTTCTTTTTAAATTTACAAATTACGCTAATTGTATTCAGTGCGGGACGATTGAGTTTTGACCATGCCAATGGACAAATAGATTCCATTAAACACCAAACACTGAGCAATTCACAATATATAAAGATCATTCCGAAAGTCTACATTATACAAGAGGGCCAAGATGGCCCTGTTTCGCTCACCTGAGTAAAGATTGCAACATCTATGGTTTACCTGTGATTTGACCTGGTGACTTAGTTTTTAACCTGAGTCAACCCATGTTCAAACTGTTCATGATATTATTAATACAAACATTCTGACAAAGTAAGAGGAAGATCCAATCAAAACTGTGACTTCTAGAATGTTCAAAAATTTTCAGAAAATTTGACCTTTTGACCTAGTTTGTGACCCCAACTATTCAAACCTGCCCAAAACATTACGAAAACAAACATTTTTACACAGTTTAACAAAAATCCAATCCAAACTGTGGCCACCAGAGGGTTAACAAAATTTTTCAATAATTTGACCTGGTGACCTAGTTTTTGACACCAGATGACCCATGTTCGGACTTAACCAAGATATCATTAAAACAATCATTTTGACAAGGTTTGGTGAAGATCCAATCAAAAGTGTGACCTCTAAAGGGTTAACAAAGTTTTCCAGTAATTTGATCTGATGACCTAATTTTAGACCCCAGATGACCCGTGTTTGTGCCTGTCCAAGATATCATTAAAACAAGCATTTTGACAAGGTTTGGTGAACCTCAAATCAAAACTGTGACCCTTAGAGTGTTAACAAGGTTTTCTGTTGCGTTGACCTAGTGACCTAGTTTTTGACCGGGGATGACCAATATTCGCACAATTTCACAATATCATTAATATAAACATTCTGACAAAGTTTCATGAAGTTCCAATAACTTGTGACTTCTAGAGTGTTAACAAAATTTACATTCTATTTGACCTGGTGACCTAGTTTTTGACCCCAGATGACGATGTTCGAACTTGTCAAAGATATCATTGAGACAAACATTCTGACCAGGTCTGATAAAGATTCGCTCAAAAATGTGACCACAGGGTGTTAACAACCCCCAGGTGAGGACGACAGACTCCAGAGTAGACTGGTCACTATAGCTCACTGAGGACGTAGTGCTCAGGTGAGCTAATAAAACATTAGATTACCTTGAATCATGTTCATATCAATAACCGCGATATATACAGATACACAAATCATGAAATGTAAGTTGGAAAGATGGTGAAAAAATTCATATTTTATTCAAAATATGTTAAAAGTGGATGTTTTTTAATTCTAAAATATACTTGTTTATCGAGTTATCTGTCTTTATTTACTAGTATTATGTTTGTTGTGTGTGGTGCGGCCAGTTTAAACCTTCGGCTACTTTGTTGCACACCGCTTCAAGGCAATAACCCTCGGGGAGATCCACCTCTCCTCCAATTTTTATATGTTTCTGCGCGTTGAATGACTTAGGGGTGCATTGGTATTTTGGAAAAAGTGCAGTTTTCTGTTTTTCTTCCATGAATCCTTTTTACTTATATTCAAACTTGAATACTTGTTCCTTTTAACCACCACAGAATTGGTCTGATATATACTTCTAGTATTGGAACACACACAATGCCCCAAATTGGATTCCTGAATGTAAATGATGCCCAAACCATCATGAAACATTAAATCTTCACAATAAATTTGTAGGTAAGTTGCTACGTATAGCTCAATCCTGTACTCCTAAATGTTCAACTTTTGCTCCAAAAAGACCTTAGTAGAACCTAAACATTATTATTGTAAACGAGACCAGGTTTCCGAAAAGAAAACGAAGACAGATCAGTATTAAATTATAAGTGTCACTAATTTGTCCAAACAAAATCAAAACAGAACAACAAGCAATTAATAATAATTAATATTGTCATGTGATCAAAAATCATATAAAAACTATTGTACATAGTAATACAGCACAGTAATAAAGTAATCACTGAAGTAATAGTGCTCCTGTTTTCAAACATCAATTCAAGCACCTGAAGATATCCATGAGTAATTGTTCAGTAGCATCAAGTATTGTCAGCAGTAAATGCCTCTTTTGTTAAAAGAGTGTCAATTTCTCCTTTAAAATCCTTCAATTTCGGCAACACTATGGCTATATATCCATCACTCAATGGCTGCAAATATATAAAACATACTTATAGTTGTATTAGAAATAGCAAAAACAGAAGGCAATAAAGCATTAAATGTCTGTCCCATATACATCATAAATATATAACAATGTTTTATCATGGAATTGCATAACTTTGCCAAGCCCTCCACGGCTTCTCTAACAGCTGATAACATCACGATAAAAATGCTTTAATACAGGGAAGTAAAGTCTAAGTGTCAAATGAAAAAGTAGTTCTCATAATTTTTGTGTAAATAAATGTAAATTGAATCAAAATAATTAATAATTACGAAGTTTGATTTCACAAGAGCGATTTAAAAATATGCTGCCAATCACCAAACTGTATTAATGCTCACAGACCAAAGACAGAAGAAACAGACCTGTTAAAATTGAAACAAATAATATTCACAACACCCAAAATTTCGTCCTTATATTGCCTTAATGAAGATGAATGGGGTCGGATTTTGTTACTTTATTTAAGGTAAAATTTGGTCAAAATTACGTGTTTCGAATAGAGTATATTACAATACTGTGATAACAGGTCTGCTACTACTGCCTTTGATTGCAATTAAATGTATTACCTTTGAATTCAGTATTGTAGGGTTATTCTTAAGATTATCATTGGTTTCCAAAAGCTGACATTTTATTCCACAAGGGACAAAGTACTGATTTCCATCATCACAAGTTATCCTACATAACACTGACTCAGGTAAAAGGTTCTGTCCTCCCTAGAGAGAGCAATAGAACCAATAAAAGACATAACACATAAGTAAAGACATTTATTTACAGAGGCCAATTTGATAAACATATCATTCAATAGTAGCTTGATCGCCATTTAAGCAACACATGCATTAAACGCTAGCAATTCGTATTTCCATGAGCATTGTCAATTCCAACGATCTCGCCTTCAAATCCATCTCCGTGAAGATTCTATCTATCTATCAATAACAACTTCCCCCTCAAATGTATCTCATTAAACATTCTATCTATTCATAACAATCTCTGCGTCATATCTACCTCCCTGAACATTCTATCTATTCATAACAATCTCTGCGTCATATCTACCTCCCTGAACATTCTACCTATTCATAACAATCTCTGCGTCATATCTACCTCCCTGAACATTCTACCTATTCATAACAATCTCTGCGTCATATCCACCTCCCTGAACATTCTATCTATTCATAACAATCTCCCCTTCAAATCTATCTCTTCAACATTCTACCTATTCATAACTATCTCTGCGTCAAATCTATCTCCGTGAACTATCTATCTATTCATAACTATCATTACGACAAATCTATCTCCGTGAACATTCTACCTATTCATAACTAGCTCTGCGACAAATCTATCATCGTGAACAATCTATCTATTCATAACTATCTCTGCGTCAGATCTACAATCCAAACTGATACATCATTTTGGCCAATGATTCATAGATCGGACCATGAACCTTATATCAAAATTGTATTAAAATATATTTCTCCTTCGTATTAACATATTATGCAAGTCTGGTTACTTGTGAATGCTTCATTTATACAGAAAACGAACAATACCAACAAGGCAAGTAAACAACAAAATTTCACAGGGAAAAGTAAAAACTATGGCTTTATTGCCTTAAAATAACATTCTCAGGTTCAAGGCAGAATCATGTTTATGTCGTTTAGCCAGAATCGCAGAAACTGATGCAACGTCACATTATGGAGCGAGCTTTTCTAATATTCATCTAATACAAGAATAAAACATAGCTTTGTGTTAAACAAGATGATTCGGATGGTTATGTTTTTCGTACACAAAATACTAATTAGACAAAATATGTTTGTTTTAACTTTAATCACGATTCCTGAATTAAATCTTATGTGAAAAACTGAGATCGCAATCGAACGATCTCAGAGATGGCGAATTGTCGTACTCAATTTTCTGGTTTAACCAAAAGTAAACGAGTTTTCGGATATTCACTACAGCCCTTCTATCATTCCACAGTAATCTCTCCATCAAATCTATAATACATCACCACAATACATAATGGTTCTTCTACAGTTCTTGAAATATGTTCAAGAGAAATTATATTCAAGACAAATTTATGAAGTGACTTCATGAACTCAGTGGTCCTAATGGCATTCATGTCAATTAAAAAAAAAGAATACATGCTGTTTATGAACTTTGATAAATGAAGTTCACAGAATTATCTACGAAATATGTTCACCAGGAGTACAATAAGTAAATCATGCTGGGAAACAAGTCATTCATTTTTGGTTCATACCAATTGATAAACCAGTTTTTGACAAAGTTCATGAATAATTCATGGATTCAGACAAGGAAGTTGAACCAGCGTGTTTTACAAACAGATAGTTTGCATAATTTTTTGAATTTCCAATTGATTCATTACAGTGCATTCACTAAATAAATGCAAAATTGGCAAAATATTCAAGTTAGAGATGAAAATCAGAATATTTTTTTTTCAGTTTGACCTGGGCGTTATTTTGTATAAGAAAGAGATTATTCAATAACATGCATGAACAAATGGTAAGTTCAAAATGAAGTACAAACATTTTTACTAGGAATAAATTACTTTTTTCAAACAAATATACCTTTCCAATATCACCAGCAAACAAATGTCATCGCATAATTACTTAAAAATTAAACAAGACTGCCACAAGGAAGATTTAGCTATCGAACCTGGTCAAAATATTATTCTCATAGACATTTTGACCAAGTCGGGTCAAGTTCGAATGAGAACTTTTCAACTTAAATCGCCTACAACTGTTGTGGATGCTGACCCCCATGCACAGCAGGTATTCCCACAAAACGTCCCGATTCAACCAGCATCACAACCACAAAAACCAACATTTTACACCATACACACAAACATGTGAACATCATGATAAAAATGGCAATCGTATGAAGTCCATTCCACCATAATCATTGTCATTTTTTCCAACAATTTTGTAAGGAAAATTTCAAAGCTTCATGATTGACTTTAAGAAACTTTTGAAAAATAGACAAATATATTCATAGGAATATGAGCCGAAGACAACAGTGCACATGTCTTGAATGAAATTCATTCACATTTTGTACTCAGTAAATTTCGATCAAGAATGTCAGTTATAGCTCTCCAACAAGTTGTTCAGAAAAAAGTATGTATTTATTTTTGTATTTAAATAATTCAACTGTCGATTCAAAGATAATTAATACACTCTGGCTGCCAGCAATTATCTCATCTGATACCTGCAACATATCTGGAACCTAAGATACTGATAAGCAGAGGTATTGCATGATCAAATTAGACTTGTTGATGTTAAACAGATGCCCCTGTCCTTTTATTATTTATATCGATACCAGATACAGTAAACAATGAACATGCGAGTTAGAGTTCATGTGAGAGGACTTTGAGATTAGAACTAATGAAAATAGGGATTTCATGCCAAAAAGAAGTATGAAAAAGCCAAAATGTAGGAGAAACATGTGTAAAACACGTGACCAACTCTGATAAATTGTACCAGTATGAATTTAAACCAGGTTCTTTATATAGTTGTGAACATGGACGTTAATTACTGAATTACCTAATTTCCAGGCAAACAATTATGTTGTAAACTTATAAATCGAATACTGACTAAATGCTCTATACTGCAAGAAGTTTTATGTCGAGATTTTTGAGACAATATTCCAATTGGAACTAAGGTCACATGGCCAGAGACAGCATTGAGGCAAATTCTCGTACTGATCATTGCACCTAGTACAACTTTGACCTTGAAAAAAGGTATCGCTCTTATGTTTATCAGGAAATTGGTTTCTCAATTGAATTGTTCTGTTACCGCTTTAACTAGAAAAGAAATCAATTCACATCTCTATATTTGACCTTAACATTTCAGATAGGAATCAATGGCAGGTGTTTGGAATATTTCTTCATTGTGGACAATGTAAATTGCCAACCCAAAAGATATTCATTAAAGGACAGGGACATTACCATTGTGACAACCAAATCAAGTTAAAGAAAAATTTGGGGTGTGCATATCCCTTTAACCCCACAAATTTTCTAGCCAAACCTCTGCAGATAAAACATACTTGCAAAAATTGTGAAAAGCATTTTCAAAACAAAAATAATGCACTGTCTCTAAAACACCCTTAAACTGAAGTACAAAACCAATTGTCTGAAAAATCAGGAATTTCACCCTGTATCAATCGTTAAACATAAAAAGTATGGAACTACACTAATAACATAATTAGCATGCAGCAAAGGTTTCCTGTTTTGTAGCAGAATTCCAGAAAGCTGCATTGATTCCACCAATTGAATTATTTATATGAAGTCAAATTCAATAAATTGCATGCACAGCATGGCTGCAATGGTAATGAATAGCAACATTCATGTTTTCTGGTTTTGTAATTCTACCAATCAATTTTTGAGGTCATGCTCTTGTGTCCTGGTAACAAGACTGCCTAGATACCATATGCCTAGAAAATGATAAGAAATGTTGAAATATAGATTTAAACACAATTGAGATAGTTAAATCATGGCAAAAAGATCAAGTCTGTTTCCTGAGATAATTATTAAATTTAGAAAGAGTATAACAAAACTGATAACACTAAACAATTAACAGCTTATTACATAAAACAGAAATCAATGAAAGAAACAAACCATTACTTTGTACTGAACCTTCCCCAACTTAAAGAAATTTAGTTTTAATGAAAGAATAAGAAAAAGATAATTTATTTATAAAACTGTTTAATATGATTATATAAACACTTCAAAATGAAGCCTAAATTTGCATGAAGTAGTTTATTTTTCCATCATATAAGACGGGAACTTAATTGACATGTTTAATAGGTTGTGCACTTTATATTGTTCACAGTCCATTCAAAATAAAAATTTAAAACATTTAGGTCTTTCCGTACTTCTGTCGGACAAGTTTGTAAATATAATGCATGTATAGGAATGGTTAGTGAGAGAAATGATGAAAATGCAAGCAGATTTAATGGGAACAAATAAAGAATGAAAATATTCAAGTCAATGAAAGTAAGTTAGAACACAACAAAAAATAAAACCATCTCACTATGTAGACAGTCCCATATTAATGGTAGTCTCATTATCACAGATAACTAGGGCATATATTTAAAATACTCGTACAATACGGGCTTTAATCAGTCATTAACAAAAAAAAAGTAATCATAAATCATGACCATTTCAAAAGAGAGTATTCATAATTAATTAATTAATTAATTAATTAAATTATGCAGTAATTATAAATTAATTGATTACTTAAAACGCATAATAATAAATAACTTATTTCATTACTTTTTCAAATAATCAACCCCATGTCAGTAGCAAGTATTCAATATTTCTTCTATATTTCAACACAGCAATAAGACCAAGCAAGACAACTTTGTTTGGTCTCATACGTGGTCTTACTACTGATGATTTACTGTAATGGCAAAAACTAGGAACTACTGATGATTTACTGTAATGGCAAAAACCAGGAAACGCTTCAATATCAACTGTTCTATTTTTCAACCAGACTCGATCAGGCTTAAAACTACAATGACATCAGAAATGTTCTATATGTATTCATCTGTTTAATGAATCAGTTTTTTTTTATAAAATTGGGCCAAAAATATAAAGATCTTTGATAGTAGGCCAGTAACATCCATATCTAGTTAAATTATTGAAATTGTTTGACTAGATATGAGAGGCATCTGTGGTCCAGTAGTTTTAGTCTCTGACATATAATCACCAGCCCCTCTCTGCTGTGAGTTCGAATTCCACCCGTGACAAGACAAATTTTGCATGAGAGGAAACAGTCCTACTATTTCACAGAAGTCAGTTGCTCTGATGTCTGGGGTCTGACAGTCATTGTGACATTGAAATATCAGTCAATTATCAAAAGACTAGAGACAAATAGTCATGTTTGGGGCTACTTAACTAAAAATATTCAGGTAAGTAGGACCGAAAATGCTTCTAATATTTTTTCTAACAGTAAATTTGTAAAAATAAGAGGTACAATTTATCTCCAAATATATTTCTGAATGTTGGATTTTGGCATTAGAAACTTTAGAGCCAGTGTAAAAAATAACACTGGCTGGTTGGGCAACCATTGCTATTTTCTATGGCTATTTTCTATGGCTATTGCTATGGCTATTTTCTATGGCTATTTTCTATGGCTATTTTCTATGGCTATTTTCTATGGCTATTTTCTATGGCTATTTTCTATGGCTATTTTCTATTGCTATTTTCTATGGCTATTTTCTATGGCTATTTTCTATGGCTATTTTCTATGGCTATTTTCTATGGCTATTTTCTATTGCTATTTTCTATGGCTATTTTCTATGGCTATTTTCTATGGCTATTGCTAGTGGATTGCTGAGTCTACAAAGTTTTTTAATAACAAATTATAGATATTACACCTGGATTTTCACATTTAAAGTGAGTAGCAAAACATGAAAGAAAATAAGTAGGTCAAGAAGGGTCTTAAAACAAAGTAGATGCACAAGTCCAGTAGGTCTGATGGGTGTTTACGTGTACCATAGAAGACTAATCATCAAGGATATGGTAGAACATGGTTCATATTTTTTCAGTCAAATTCACAAAGCTCGGAGGATATTATTAGGTTTCTTACACCATTCACACTTCTATTTTGTACTGCGTATATTGACACCAACATCAGAGAACATTAAACTTCTGCATTCAACCCACACAATTGAGTACAATTAAATCAGATTGATAACAAATGCACTGACCAATTTCATTGGCCAAACTTCAACAACAAATTTTATCTACTATACCTTTTTTCCTTTGCCAGAAACTCGATTACATAATCTGTTAACATTGTCAAACTGATAATCAACAGTTAAAACCTTTTTGTTGTCCTTGCAAACAGGATGATTCTCTGCCAAGCAAACTACACAGATTCTGAAACAGAAGAAAATTGCATTAGCGTATAAAAAAACTTTTACTGGAACATAGGACTGCTATTCTGGAGGTCATGGTTTTAAAATGCCGCAAAGACTCATTTTTCTCTGAAATAATTTGACTAGATATTTGCCTCCAATCCCTGAATATGAAACACATCAGTTAATTGTGGAGAATTAGATTAGCACTAGAAGGTAAACCAAGAGGTCAACCTAACATTTACAACCTAACACAAACCCAAAATAAAGATGATCAATAGTGTGAACAATTGGTTTTGTTCTTTAAGTAATCTTGTATTTTTGTAAGCATTGAAATGGTGTTTTACATCAAAACGATAGCTCAAGTCAAGACACTATTTCATTTAAAAAAAAATTGTTGCAGGTCTGTTATCTACAGATCACAGATGTAAACTTTATTATATACTGATGTCCACAAAAAGTGCCTCATTGAAAAAGTGGAATATTTTTGTATATACCCATGATATTCATGTCAATTTCACTCATTCTCCAAGTAAGAGCCAATTGTCAGTCCCAGGTATATTAATGTCAGATTTTACTGTTTAAAAAAAACATGAAGGCCCATTATGTACTAAACAGTAAGAACATAATATTTTATTAAAAATACTCTAAGTAATTGAAAAGTTAATTTCATTCCTAGAAAATGCAATATACAATAAGGACCCTTTGTAAAATCTATGGTCACAGGCAAAATACCTCATTTCAAACGTTTATCCCCGTGCATGGTTTGCAATTACTTTTTGTGTGTTTCACCATAAGTTGCAATATATAGTGTGCATCAGTAAAGAATATCAAGGACTTAAGGCAGCCACAAGAATGTGGTCAAGTGGTTAGAGCGTTCGACTTGTAACCTGACAATCCGGGTTCAAATTCCGGTTGCGGCCTTCTATGAAAATTTGACAAAAATGTCGATTTTCCTCCATATATGGAGAAGTTGCTGGATCCTAGAAGAGTAAGTTGGAACTGGTTAGTATACAGTCAAGGAAAACTGGTTTAGTGAACCAGCTGGTGTATATAACTAAAAATGTTGATAAAAGACGTTAAACCCAGTGAAAAAAAACAGACTTATAGAAATTTCAGTCGTTGTTACAAGATTCATGACTTTTACTTTCTTTTTTTTTACACGTTCTTGTGATTTTGTTTAAGTATATGAATGTTTTCAATGATAATAAAATTAAATATCAAAATAGATCTACAGTAGTACCTTGGATTAATACAAAATATTTTTAACCGAAAATTTTCCAAAATATGAAAAAATAAACCCATTTCAAGTATCAGTTGAGTAGCACAATTTATTACGCATCCTTACATGACACCTACAATTGCCTTATCCAGAGGAGTTTTGGCATTCAAGATGTGATGTAAATCAAAGCTTTGTTGGGTCTTCCAGTACAAGAAATCAAATCAATTATTACTAATTATATACAAGAAAAAATATCTCAAAGCATGATAAACATTTTACGTGACTGTATCTTACTTGAAACATGTAATAATTTCAAGCAGAGATAACAAAAATGTTCTTCCATTGTTTCATTGTGATGTTAAAAGTGGTTTGCAGGCGCCATTTGTATGAAAACAATGTGAAAATAATTACATGCCTGAATCTTAACTTGTCAAAGAATTCCAGTTTTTACAATACAAATTGGCTCTTATTTTGAAAATGGGTGTTTTTGTTGGATGCAGTACTTTCACTTCCTTTATCTACTGAAGCACAACATTTCACTCGACCATATTGCTCAAAGCCGCGGCCACTCTCACATTTTGCCCATGCGCTCTCACAACATGTTTATATTGGTCAAAGTCATACATGCGCATTCCTTTGTTAACACAAAGGCAAGTAGCCATTGCAATATTTGAACATTTTCAATCTTCGAAATGCCAAGATGGGGAATTCCAGCAGTCAGGAATATTAGCAGTGGGCTCGAAACAACATCGGGAAATGTTGGCATAACTTTGTCTCTAGTGACAAACCTTGTTTCAACTTTTCAAAAGCTGATGGACATGACATTGTGTGCACATATAATCGACATAATGAACATTACGCCTATAACTGTGTTCTAGAGAACAACCATTTTGATGGACATGATGTAGTTGTCTGGGTGGCTATAAACGATACCTTTGAAACTCACCTGGCGGTGATATATGGGAATTTAAACACCAGAGGCTAAGTTGATCAAGTTATGTCTTGCGATTGTTCCCACATTCAAACCACTTCATGACTAATTTGTGATTTTTTTCTATGTCTGTTTAAATGATAAAATGTTTAATGAAATTTAAATAACAGATGAAAAAGGTCAAAATAATCTTAAAGTTTATTTTCAAATCAAAATATTTAGTTCATGAAATATGCTGCTATACAGGCAGGTGAGGTATTTTATGGGCATCAGTACACTACAGAATTGGATTCCTAGAAAAAAAAACCACACAGGATCCCACCTTCCTCAAAATACTATGTTACCCAAAGGCCACACCAAAAAAAAAACACCCAACAAAAAAGATCATACAAAAAAAAGACAACAAAACACAGTTTCCTAGAGGGTGTCACCTTTGAACCATCTGCAACCAAGCTACAGGGGGTTTAAACTAGCTTTAACAACCCAACTTCACACTTATGCCAAGAGGTAAAACAGACAATAAATTACTTATATAAATAACACACAGACACAAAAATAGAAGACATGACTGAATCACTTATTCAGGAACAAATGGAAGGCAATACAAATAAGTTCAGATATAAATTTTCATCCTCGGTCATGAGGTTAATACCTGAACCTATCAGACAAAATTCCTTACATTCTCAATTTCAAGAACAAGAACATTTGTTAGAAAATTACAGCCTTTTAAAACTCTAAATCAAAATGGTTGAAGACACAATTGTACTGCCAGTATCTCGAAGGGCATAGTTCAGGGACTTTTGCACGAAATAGCAATTGTTAAATAAATATGATAAATGTGAATACAACTTCACTGTCAGCCTCTCTTTAACAGATGTACAAATAATCAGAGAACAAGAAACTGCTAATATATTTTCCAATTATACTAATCATTCCATCAATCTGTTTGCCAAACACCTCCTACTGCTAACTTACTGTGAGTGGATAATAAAAAATAATGCTTACTAAACAAAATTACTGAATGGCTCTATTTGAAGGACAGTAACTTATTTCTTATCAAAAAAGAACAGATTCACATTATATCTAGTGTTAAAGTTCTTTCAACCAAAAAAAAAATAAACCTATGCTGGTGACTAACACAGAGGTTAATAGAAGTACCGTAATACTGAGATCAACAAGTGTTGTCGCTTTTATAACCTTGAAAACTCAAGTCTTCAATATGATTTGAAACTTCCTTACTTACTTATTTGTTTTCCTTCGATTGTGAAGCAGTAAGCTTGGCTTATAAGACAAAGCATGGATTGTAAATATCAATGTGATGACTTCATAGGTTAGTCCAACTGTACTCATGCCTAATATTGCCAGCATAGTAAAGATTAGAGATCAAATGTCATCAACACCAATTACAAGTCATTGTGGTAACAAAATCTCAGCAACAATAATTTTTAGGCCGAAAATCAATTGTCTCAAACGTCGCTGAGCAGTCACGAAAGCTAAGAGGAGATCACAGTGACATCAGGCTAAGGCCTGAGTTCAAACCTTTGACCTTAAGGTCTAGAGTTCATTCACTCTATTGCTAATACAGCGAGAGCTTGTCACAGACAATGCAGCAGTCCCCTACTGGTATACTGTTGTCGGATTCCCTACCTACAACCAATATAAATGTGGAAATTGAGATTAAAGAATTTTTCTCAGATTTTTTAATAGTCAGTATATAACAGGGGAGGAATCATTTCTGCGTAATTTTTAGGAAATTGACATAAATTTGAATATTGTGAACAGATGTTAAAAAAAAATAATGTGTCTTTGTTTAAAATGTTTGTTTAGAATGAGTTTTTAATTCAATAAATGAATGAAAATAGTTTCAATGAGTTCTTGATTAAATAATGATTCACAATAGAATTTCACTGGGTTTGTTTTCATTGGATTTTTCTGCCGTTTCCATAAAACCATTGCAACCACATGTATCATCCAATAAAAAATCAAAATGACATGTAAATCTCCGTAAGATTCTCTATCCATACATCAAGTTTCATCTTTTTGAGTTATCACGAATGTGGATCCCACTTATGATTAGTTTCTTTTGTTTGCATCATTTCTGTAACCATTGCAATGACATTTTTTGTCCAATGAAAAAATTAAACTGATATACATATTCTCCATATGGTCGTCTATCCACATACTAAGTTTCATCAACCTAGCTTTTGTACTTTTTTAGTTATGACAGAATCGAGAATTCTTTGAACAAACAGAAGGACAGACAAAGGATAAACCTATACTCCTTTCTGTTGAAACAGTAGGTGACTAAAATCATATTCTACGAATCCACTTTCTTCCAAACATATAAAAGCACTAGTCGGAACTGTAAGTGGGCTATGAAAAATAAACAAATCATCATTAGCCCAAATACACAATTTTGAGAAAGTTCACTAGCCTGGTATAGAAATTCAGTAGCCCTAGATTTCCTGCAATTGGATTAGAGCAAAGACTGTATTAGTTGATGTTATTGGAAAATAATTTGACTAATTTTGTATAGATTGCATGTACAACATTGTTACCAAATTAGCATCACCATTACCAGTATCAAATCTGTCTCAATGATTATTCAGCCAATTTGTATCACGAACCCAAGGCAACATGTTTTGCAAAATTTGTATTTAATAGGGTTTATCAAGTTTAGGTGTAAAAAAGTTACCAACTTCCTCTAACCCTACTGACCTTACCTTTTTCTGCTGATCCAAGACTTTTCAGTCTCATTCAAATTTTCCTTACTGATATTTTCAAAAGAACTATATCTCCTAACTCAAGAAAAATGTATGTGAAACAAAAAAATTCCGCCAACTTTTTTGACCTTATGAAGAGCACATATACATATTGCTTTACTAAAGTTTACATGTCACAACTTCGACAAAAGGATAACCTGCTAAATAATTTTTGACTCAATGTTTTATACTGTAAATTTTAACAAGTTGAACAGAAAAGCTAAAGCAATATACAAAAACCTAAGACATAATTTCTTTTTGTTTCTGGCTACATGCTCAGTTAAAATAGGGTAGGTAAGTCAGGATTTTTTATTATTATTTTTTATTGTTCTTGAAATCGGCTGTTGAGATTATTTTTGTGTGGAAAGGTTAAAAAAGTGAGACATTGGATTTACCATTCCTTGAGCCATGGGGGGAAATTAGGTTATGTTGGGTAACAAAAACAATTTTTTTTGCATAAATTCCATTGAATTTTTAACGAAACTATAACTGCTAAGAAGCACAGCAAAATTATCAGAAAGGGTTAAAGAAACCCTTCACTTATGATAACATATTATCACTGGCTATCAAAATTTTGTATTATAAGAATGACACAGATGCAAGGGAGGCAATCATCAAGTTTACGTCTACTTATCAGACAGAGTTAAGTACCTTGCACAATTTTTAAATAATGTGAGTCAAAAATCAAGCACTTCATCATAAAAATCAAGTATTTATTCAAAGACTAGATGATTAGACTGGTCTGTATATAACTTAAACAATTTATCTGGTTGTGACATTCAGCTAAGATAAGAAAAAAATAGTCATGTAATCAGCCGCCCGTATTTTTTGTGCTGACCCTATTGTTTTGAAACATTCAATGATAGCAAACTCAATGCTGAAGATGTTGGTCAAGAAGCTATGACTGTATTTTCACCCATTTCTAACAACAAAATCCAAAGTGTGGATAAATTTTGGGATGAATCATGCTTCTAAAGTATGAAAGATACGTTTAGACAAAAAAGTAAAATAGTTTTGCAACCTACTACCATATTTTTTTGGTCAAGTAAACAGAAACACAAGTGTTTCTGTCTGGCCTAATTGTAAGAATCTGTTTCATGCACACTTGTCATAAGCTTTAGAGTGAAATTGGGTAACTCAAGCAAGTGCGTAAATGAAGATATTCCTTATGAATAGGGTTATTGCCCCTAACATCCTGATTACAAAATAAGCAAAATTGTTGAAATTTTCCAGGTTTAATGCATGTATTTGTTTTGTTTCAACTGCATGTTTTCACCACCTCCCCATTTTAAACACTTCACAAATTAAACTTTGAATTGTGAAGCCAGAAGGGTCCAAAGATCAGCCCCCAGAAGTGGACAATGCCCTGAATTCATACAATTTTACCAAATTATTTTATTGGATAAGAGTGCATAGCAGTGATAGATGTACATTTGAAGGCTTGTGAAATACTAAACAATTCTTATCATGAAAACCTTTTCCACCAACTGAACAGTTCCAAAGCAGGAAATCACAAGTACAATTTCAAAGTTTTTGGAAAGAATAGATAGGATGCATAGAATTTTTACTTTATATAATAGGTGCCAATAAATGGATCAATTCTCAATCCAAATAGAGGCCATCTTCCCTTTTTTAGGAAATAAAAAACAAGAATAATCCTTAAAAAAGATAAGCACCAAGTGTATTAAATGCAATTCTGTTATACTGGAAATGTAATTAGCTTATCTGTATACCTTATCAGTACGATATTAAGAAAATATTTTCAAACTGAATCAGTATATTTTCAATTTGTTCTGAATAGCACTCACTTGAAACGGTGTAGAAATGAGCTGGAACCCAGAAATATCAACCGGCTATTTAAATTTTAAGCATTCTCGCCAGCTACTTTCCCCCCGAGGGCGTGTTGCCCCACTTGTCCCCTACTGAGAGAATCCTCAGACCTCCCCTCTACATTTAGCAGCTTACCAGCTACATGAAAACAATTCTGCACCCCTGTCTTTCATTTTGCTCAGTTTGGGTCATATTGTAAGTTTCCGCACTTGTGGTTAGCCATACTGGATTATAGTTAAGGGTAAACAGGATAAAAATCTGCACAGATTGGTCCATTGTATTGCTCTGTGACACTATAGTAATAAATATAAAAGGAAAAGTCTTTAGCTATAAAAGCAAAGAGCAGCCAGTCTTCAGGATCTTGGGGGATATTTGACGATTTTTGGATTTTGATTTTTGGCTGGAGACAAAACACTATTTTCAAACTGGGATACTCTTTTGTTAATTTCATAAGTGACTTTTCACCATAAACGTAAGATAGAAACAATCAAATTATTATCAACTTTTTATCTTTAAAATTTTATAGAAGAAATAGACAGGATTTGGGATGATACCTGAGTTAAATTAATTAAGATTACTCAAGTTCATGACAAGTGGGAACAAGTGTTTTGAAACATTCTCTACAAATTTACTACTGAGTCTTTGTTTTGCTTGAAAAAATGTAGTCTCAAGTTCTAATGCAGTTGAGAAATCAAATGTAATATCCCTAGCAAGAAACTGTTCTGTATTGAATTGTCAATCAAATTAATGGAGCCAATGAATATTAGGTAGACCATCCCTTCATAGATCTTTATTCCCACATATATTTTTATAAAATGTGTGTAATAACGTGATTGATGATATAAAACATCACATTATATAAGTAAAGTGTGCAATAAGTTAACACCTCTACATGTATGAAATGATGTTTTCAGACGTAGGCAACAATATTAGTTAAAAATATTAAAGAACGTAAGAGAAACTTACTTATTGGAGTGTGCTAGTATGCAAACATCTTCACCTTCCGTCTTTTGATCTATAAGAAAAAATATCTGAGTATAAGAGAGCTAGGGCAAAAATTGTTGTCATCCGATATCCGAAAATATTATCCGAAATGAAGCGAGATCAGAAAACAGCGTCGCGAAATCTTATTAAAGTTTTGAATTCTAGAAGTCATGACGTAGGTTTACGGCCTTATATACAGTTGAGTGACTTACTTTTAAAATATCTCGGCGTAAAATACCGTTCAGTAACCGACAAATATGTCTTACTACTATTTGCATTTTGTTCAGTCATTTTTACGTTTCTGTTAATAAACTGGTTCCTGTAAGTTTCTTGTGGACTGGTCCCCGTACTTGACAGAGTAAATAGGACCAGTTAATGTCCTTCAAGAAGCATTGAACGGGAACCAGCTTATTTGTGAATTTCATGGCTCTTCTTAAAGTACAATGCGCCGTCAAATTTCGAACTGGTTTTCGTTCCTTTTTGCAGTGCACCAAAGATACAGATAGAGTAAGCGGGAACCAGTTTACACCGGTTCTGAACTGGTCCCGTTCCACGTTGCAGTGTACCAAAGGGGTATGACTAAAGTACACACTGTATACCACAGTCAACGGGTACCAGTTTACACCGGTTCTTTACACTAGTTATCTCCCCTGATGGTTATGGTATTTTGATCGTACAGTGTCTATCTTGTTGCGACCATGATCCACTCTGCGTCGATTTACTTAGTGGCTGCTGAAGGTCATTATTGGTTGGAAAATCATCCTTTTAGTCATTAGCTGAGATATGTCTATGAATTGGACTTCTGGTCTGCATACAATATGATAGCAGTTTTTAAAACTTAAATGCTAAAAAATGCAAAAGTTGATTACCTTTAACAATGGACAATAAAACACCAAATCAATAAGATTAAACAAGGTATGTCTATGAAACGGACCAATGGCTTCGGTCTTTTTAGGCTTTCTTAACTTGGCCGACCGTTATTGGCACATTATCATCGCTGCACTTTCCATTCTTTTCTTTTTTTACCCCATACATCTCTTTCTGTCATGACCTCTCGTTCTATTGGTCATTCCTCAATACAGATGGCTCCCCATCTTCTTTCACATACCTTGCTGTGAACACTTTCTTGTCCATCTTGGTCCACGTGGGACAAGTACTTTGCATCATTACTGAGAAACAATGAACTATGAACACTGTCCCAGTACAGTTATATGTAAACATACAAGGCCAGAGGTTATAAAACTCAAGACTAGTCTCCGATCTCGGATCCCATATCTTGTATTTTAATGTTCACAGTTAATTATAACCAGACAGTTAATCTGAAAGCATAATTGTCCTGAATATGTATTTAGACATTCATGATCTCAATCTTTTTAACCATAATACTTTGAGAACGGAATTGAGATTTGAGCTCAGAGACTGTTCTTAAGTTTATAACCTCGGGGCCAGGTAAAAAAATACTTTCGCGTAGACTTGACTAGCTGTGATCGTAGTGTCTGCTATTCAGATTGCAGCTTCATTCCATTGTCTAAGATGTATTTCTCTAATGGATTGTTTATACAAACATTATCATATATTTATTGTGAGAAATCTAGATTAACTCTCAATTCAAGTAATTACATTGTGTACGAATCACTTATTGACTTTCCCTAATAAATGTGTATTCTCGTTTTTGAATAAATATGTATTCACTATGCAAAATTTCTAACTGGTCGCCTAGGTTTTGGGGAAAATTGGTACACAACCAACAATCGTATTTTATCGAAATTTACACAACTATTAATACATGTACATTCTATTGGCAATGTTTTCCGTCTACATCTACATGTTACTCCCGATCAATCAATACTGATTACAACTGTGCCAGTAACTGAGTAATTTGGACATTCACCATTCCATGAGCCATGAGCTCGTGTCGCCAACAGACATTTTATTTGCGCATACTTCCCATCATTCTCTATCCAGAGTTGTCGTTCGTTACCCTCTACTTATCTCTGTCAACGTCTAAAAAGTAGTTAAAAAATGTCCCCGAGTCTCTTTTAGTTTCCATCTGAGAACCAACCTGTTGATTTTGTCTACATGTGCACTTGTTGTCATAATTGTTCACGATTACGTTCGACTTCTTTAGTTTGTTTCCTTTTAAGTGATTTGACCTTATAAACTAATTACAGAAGTTAACATTTTCAGTCAAGAAATATCTTGCTTTATAAATAAAATATTCCCTGCGAATTTCTGATAAATTATAAGATATTTTGTCTCATCGGAATTGTACAAAAGAAGTTGCTCCACTTAGCTGTAATATTTGCACCATTTGTGGTTTTATTTCTAGTTAAACAAGAATCTCTTAAAAATCTTGTAAAAAGCTGAGGCGTTGAAAGAGATGTTAGTGACAGATAACGAACGACAACTCTGGATAGAGATTGTCATCCCACACACTGTTGTGATTACATTGATATGACTGCTACAATCACAATCATGAATATGTACTTCTGAATCAGAATAACTGTCACACTAATTTTATCAAAGTTAATTATTGTTATTAGAGAAAAGCTTTCTTTTTGTTTGCTTATGACATACGATATATCGATAAGGAACACAAATTACTTGAAGCTCTAAAGATTTACGGAACTACCTATCGCCCATACATCTAATGAGAACATATTAGTTCTGGACTAGCTTTGTACATGTACACTTATTGTACATCTCTCCGCAGGTTTGTACTAAACAATTATTGACACGATATTTTTTAAGTTTTACTTCATATTTTTAAGTTCCATAGCGTATTCTATATACTCTATTATGTCTTCAACAAATATCTAATGTGAAAATATCTATTACTGGACTTAATCTATCTCATTTTAATTATTTAGATCTAAGATTTGGAGTGTGTCGCGTATACAGTTTGTGTACAAAGTGTCGTTGAATACAGATTTACATTTTTTGTAAATTAACAGTTACAACGGTTGATGGTTTAAGTTTGAATAATAAAGTAGTGGAAAAAGGGCACTTTTTTACCTTTAAACTGTATCGTCGGTAAGAACTTGGCGTGTGGTTGGTGAAGATTGTGCAAGGGGAGAAACTCTTAGTGTCAGAATAGAATGAATTATTAATAAATGGTGATTACCTCCCTTGCCGTTCCGACATCTCTGTCACTCGATTTATATGAGAATAAATTGATGTAAAGTTTTATTTTTCATGATATGTAAACTACAAAACAACATGAGATAAACCAAGGAAGCCCAGAAGTTCATAAATGACTAAGTCTGGATCGCTCCGTAAGTGCATGCGTATGCATGTACAGTGCACGAATGGAATGCCCCATATGTGAAACATTAATTGCTTTGATAAAAAGATATATTTGTACACAAACACCAACACATTATATTTGTTAGATGTTGATAAGTAAATTACTTGAACTCGCAGAAAAAGCAATAACAACAAAATACACGAATTAAGGCACTATAATGTTACAAGAGATTCGTTTCATGAACAAACATGTTCTGAAAATTCTACGGAAGAATCTTCGCTTAATGCGTTTTTTTCTGTTGATTGTGCACAGAGCTTATTAGATAATACTAAATATATAAATCAAGCCAAGATATTTTTGTGCATGCTGTGCAAAGGAGCAAAACATTGGAGACGAATATAATTTGTAATATTAACTGAACTCGCTTTTAAACGGATTACATTAGTGTAACAATTTCAGAGTTCACAGAATTACAGCAAGATTAACAGAATGTGAGTTGAAAAGGGTAATTTAAACTAAACGCGCTCTTCATGCCAAAATGCCTCGCGCTAATTAGAGGAGAAACCGCTAATAACCAAACATATAGCCAGCGTGTGCTCTCTCGCACTGAAGGGCACCGTTCACTGTAAGCTGCTGAGGCAGGAATGTAAGGAAATAAGTGTTAGATGTTTAAACTATTTCAGACAGTATATCGCGCTCTGACAGGTTGCAACGTTTCGTGTTTGGTTACGTTTAACTGTGTGTAATCATTTTGTTTTTATTAATGAAGACATGTATTCAGCTTTGTATACAAGGACAAAATTTGTCATACTAATAGGAATGTGTTTTTATTCATCAGGAAACCAGATCACAACTAATAGTAAGTGTATAAATTACTTTTCAGAACACTACTGAAAATATTTCTATTATTTACTGGCGCTATGATATATCGTTCTAATGTTTCAGCTGAGTCGGGTTTAATTTATGTTGTTCTTTTCTGATTCATTTCATTTCGTATAGTAAAAAGATGTTCTTGTACCAAGTAGATCAAATGTTGAGTGCTTACTGATTTTGTGTAAGACGATGCTATCATATTCGTCTTTTGAAATTTATAACTTCTGATACATCAATTTTGGACGTACGATAAAACTCGGATATTAAGAGCACGGGTGAACGAAACCATCCTATAAGACAAAAACTTGATCTCGTTGTGCTGAATTATAGAGGAAATTTAATGGGTTTTTTTGTTGCTGTTTTTATGTGACTTATTTTCACTGGGGTCTAAAGCCGTTTTTCAACAATTTTCATTTATATACGGCGACCAGTTCACCTAACCAGTTTTCTTGGACTGTATACTAACCAGTACTAGCTTACTCTTCCACAAGGAGACGGCAGCTTCTCCACATATGGAGGAAAATAGACATTTTTGTCAAATTTAAATTTATATACGGCGACCAGTTCACCTAACCCGTTTTCCTGGACTGTATACCAAATAGTACTAACTTACCCTTCCACTAACTTCTCCACATGTGGAGGAAAATCGGCATTTTTGTCAAATTTTCATGGAAGGGTGTGACCAGCCGCGGCCGGGATTCGAACCTGGATCTCCCGGTTCCAAGTCCAGCGCACTAACCACTGGACCACGGCCGCGGCTTTAGGAAATTCAAAACAGTAGGAGGATAGAAAATAGTAGTTTTTATCGTGAGTTAAACCTAACTGCTGGTAAAAAGAGGCATATTGTTCTTGTTCTCTGGAGATCGTCTTCATTCAGGAGATAATCAAACTGTAGTTTGTCTATGATATTTATATGTTGTTTTCAGACTTTTTTTCATGAACAACTGGTTACTTGTAGGAGGTACTTGCGCTGGTGCCATTTTCAATTTTGTAATTTATGTATCGAGCGTTGAACTGCTTATACTGATAGATAGTACAAGTATTGCGCTAGCGCCGTAAATCACAAGACAAACGCATCTGTAGGACATTAAGATTCATCGTATACGACAAAAATAAAAAAAAACCTAAGCCTACCATTGGATAGATCTGAATTCTGTCTAACATTGAACCAATCAATTAAGGGAGCAGTATTCATGGACTTGGGTCAATATGCTTGTAAAAGTTTAAGTTGTGTGTAACTATAAATTCTCTCAAACTAAAGGCTTGTCGGCGTTTTTGTTTGTATGAATACTTGCCATACATAGAGAAAGAAGCCAAATAATGTTTTGCCAAGGATATACTTCTGCTTAGTAAAATAAGATAACACAAGATGTGTAATACTCTTCGAAGCAGGTACTTGATGTTAGTTACTTAGGTAGAATAAACATTCAATTCATTTCGACATTACATAAGTAAACTACAGCATATATTACGGAGGTCAAACACTTATACTTACTATGACGATTTATATAAATTATTGTTGATACCGGAAACACATGAGTGTCTGTTCACATATTTTAAAAAGTAGAAATATTTTTGCATCATAACGTATAAAAGTATTCTATCAAAGCGATAATAATTTTACTGTTTCCACGCTGATAAAACGTAAGCACTCATGATATTAACTGCGAGAATTCATCTGATAAAATTCCTCTGTATCATGTTTGTGTTTACTCAGGCAGAAATATAAATGTATATAGTGTAACGTGGCCTGTATAAATTGTTTTCTCGTCGAGTGAAATATACACATCACAGTAAGCCCAAATAATGCACAGTATTATACATTGATGTACTGGTCGTCATGAGAAGGTAACCATCATAAAAAGTCTCATATTTTGGCCTAATATACTGACCTTGAAATTTTAATGGTATGCAGCAATTTTATGGTCAATGATGGATAACAATAAACCATATCATGAAATGTGTCTGCTATTTCTAGAATTAAATTCATTTCGATTATTTGCGCTTTGTCTGTTTTATACCAACATGACTTATTGGTTACTTTCTTATGACATTATAATTGTTGGAAGTGTGTGTGTCTTATGACATAGTACTAGGGGTCGATGTTGTTGATCAGTGAGCTATTATTGTTGTTGTTGGCAGTTGTTATGGTGGTGGTTGGGGTGGTTGTGCTGCACAATAGCGTGGGGTGGTACCTTTGTATGCATTAAATGACCGTTTGTGATTAATTCATGGGTTACCAAGGAGTTTTTTGGTTTGTCATTTCTATTGATAGCAGGCCAGGATATCCAGGTTCTTTCTGTGTAACCTCTGTATCATAATTATCATTGAATCTGATTCCTTGGTGTAAAATATAAAACAGAGTTGTCACTGCGCGATATGAATGCTCCTTATCGCTAATACAATGCGTTGAGTATTACTTTGAACGATATCTGTGGCACTGATAACGACAACATTAACAAGCGCGACATTGTGATATGTTTGGCTTCAAGATACTTGGTACAGATGAGTAACCTGTGAATTATATTATATATATATTGATAAAGTTTTATAACGTCTGGGTACTGTTCTTTGGACAGCGCCATCTTGGAAAAAACAGTCAGTTTATATGACGTTTTAATGGCGTTATGACGTCAACAGAATCCCGTATTTTGTACAAAACTTTAGTTTGTCTCCCTTAAAATGATATATGGCACGACTGCTCTATTTTTATGTACAATCTAATCTGTGTTTGCGGCCACCTCCGAATAAAGACCACACGTGAATAAATGCCATTCTTTGAAAAAACGTCACTGATTATTTAGAACAAACTGACCTCAGAATAAAGGTCATCTGTCAATAAAGGCCACATTTTGTCTTTCCAAAGGGTGGTCTTTGTCCACAAATTTGACTGTATTTGTTTATTATAGATTGTAACGGTAACCGATATTATGAATCACCCGGTATATATGTACACATGTATGTGCCATATGAACGTGGCCCTGGACAAACATTCAAACCACATACATTGTATTTGTTTGTACCACGTTCAATGACGGAACTCTGGAACAAGCATGCGATGGAATGCTACGAGTTTGTTTTGAATGTAACTACGTGAAAGATAATGCTTATGTATTTGTGTATTATAACTGTTTCAATATCACTAACAATATGAAATAAATATTATTGATTTTTTCACTGGCTTTAAAAACCGTTTTCAACATTTTTTTATCTGTATTCTAGCCAGTACAAACCTCCCCTTCTACAAGGAGCTGGCAACTTCTCCATATATGGAGGAAAATCGACATTTTGTCAAATTTTCATAGAAGGGTATGACCTGCCGCGACAGGGATTTGCGACCGCTATTTGAACCCGGATCGCTGGGTTACTAGTCCATCCCACTAACCACTGGACCACAATCGAAGTTAAATATTATTGATATGACGTAAAGTCAAGTCGCAAAAATATCTCAAACGCGGGCGGACGTATATGTAATGTGTGTACATAGGCGGTTATAGTGTCACATTGCTATCTACCGTGTCTGTGATTCTCCGTTTTGACTCCGTTCTCCTCTCAAATCTACGAACTCAGTACATTTAGTTGTATCAAATTACTTGTTTACGATGTTCCGTTATGTACAATTAGTTCGTTTGAAGCAGAGTTAAAACAGATTACTGACATTGTCAGTTTTATCGTGTAATTAGTACAAGACATACAGCGATTTTATTTATCTAAGCGCTCGTTAACTCTGTTTGTTTTATCTGTTTCTACCTGGTTTGTTTCCAACCAGTTTGTTGAAGAGATGAAGCGTTGTAATTCAGACCGAAGGATTTGCGATTTCCCTACCGTCAGGTTTTCGTTGGAACTGACTTTGGCTACCGGTCTAAGCAAGTAGTCAATGTAATAAGGATGTTTAGGATGTTATTTGTACGTGTTGTGTGTGTATTCGGGTCTACAAGGGACAAGCAGTTCAAAATACATCATATGTATATCACACGAATGCAAGTGTTTGGTCCCTACAACTATTTTATGTTCAAAATACATCATATGTATATCACACGAATGCAAGTGTTTGGTCCGTACGACTATTTTATGTTCAAAATACATCATATGAATATCTCACGAATACAAGTGTTTGGTCCTTATGACTATTTTATGTTCAAAATACATCATATGTATATCACACGAATGCAAGTGTTTGGTCCCTATGACTATTATATGTTCAAATACATCACAGCATGCCTTTTACAAGCCGTAAACGTTCCATATGAAGCTATCCATGGGACATTTTGAAGACTAAAGTACAGCCCCAAGACAGTGTTAGTGTATCATAACATAATGTAGGGTACAAACACAACCAAACATTCTAGCTGTAATACCATGTAACTTTATTTTATTCCTTTTGAGATGTATAGATTCGCCTGTAACATATAGGACAGTTCGTTTCTTAATTCCACAGTACAATAAGGGTTATTGAATGAAGTCCTCCCTTATTCTATTATCACATGTCTTATTGTTTGGGCACCGCGCATGCTACATGTATTATAGTGTTGCGTTTTTATTAATGTCGGTACTGTTTACTTGCAGCCATTCATTGTCAGATTCACATTTAGTCGCATCATCTTCAGGGGCGTGGCGGCCATTACGCACAATACGCACGTGCGTTTGAAAAAAACGCAACCGAAGTTGTAAAACCAAAATATCGTATGATGAGTTTTCTCTTCGTGCCTCACTGTGCGTACAAATATTTCATTCCTGCCTAGGCCTATGGTCTTTCCAGCAACCGAATTAGATATTCACGAATATTGTCTTGCTTATGATTTAGAACTTGAATGGATTTACTGAACTTGATTGTCGGAGTGGATAGAAGGCAGTGGTATTTATTGCATAAAGATACCCAACTATCCACACTGAGTTGAATTTCAATACGTCCACTTCGTTTTTTTACAGCACTGGAAGAAAACCCTTGAACACGCTTGGTGGATTAATATCATTCTGTCTAACATTTACTTTGAATCCTAGATTTCTTTGTGTAGATTAATCGTAAGTATTGTAAAACGTGAGATTTAATTCACTAATTTGGATTCTTCCCAGAATCTAGACTTAAAGGTTAGACATTCAGAAATTTGACTTGTAACCCAGCTTAACCGTTTGGGTCGAAATCCCAGTCGCAGCTGGCCAAACTTTTCCATGAAAGTTTGGCAAAAATGTCGATTTTCTTCCATATGTGGAGAAGTTGTCGGCTCCTTGAAAAGGGATAAGTTAGTACATGTATATTCAGTCCAAGAAAACCGGTTAGGTGAACCGTCCGCCGCATATAACTGAAACATTGTTAAAAATGGCTTTAAACCCAGTGAAAAAAATCAACTCGGTATACAGTGATTTATTACGCTGATAACAAACTAATGTTTTATTTCGTTATCTTTCATTTGATATTATTGTCATCTTACATAAACGCTACAATCAAATATTGTGCATGTAGCGCGTGCCTTATCACTTCCGACATGTTTATTTTCATGGTCGAGTTATTTAAAGCGACGGTGATTTGGGAAAACATTCAGGGAGGTGCTGTGGTCGGCATGTAGGCCATTGAGCATTAAATCGCACATGTGTTAAATTTGAGACGCTGTTAAAATATAACACTACGCTTTCTGAAACCGTCCAAGTCGTGTAATTATCTAATATGTTGAATGTTTCAAACAATAATTTATGTTGGATACAATGGGTACGATAGATCGATCCTCGGCGTCTCAATTAGTCAAATTTTCAAAAAAAGCTGGATGGCTCGAAACGCCAAAGCAATTGACAAATTATTCAGATATATTAAGTAAGTTAAGATGAATCAATCCGATTTTTAAAAAAAATGATTAAGATTTTTTATCTCCTCGTTCCGGCTTGCTCTTATCTCATACTCTAAAATTTATTTACTTTTTTGAAATCTCAAACAACATAGGTACGGATTAAGGAAGTTCCTGCCAGGTAGAACATGTTTAACAAAATGGCGAATCATTTTTAAACAAACACTATCAACCCATCTATTTAAACCACATGTTCCTAGGTAAGTCTTAAGTGTGTTTCAGTGCAGCCTTTACATAACTTATACTAGATGTATATCGTGAGAAAAGATCGATCCATGAAGTGTGTTCATTTCAGGGTCTACAAAAAATCAATTATAATGAAGTTAAAGTCTGAGATGTCGATTTTAACTCTGAAGATTTTGAGAAAGTTGGAAAACATTGATTTTGCTTTAGCTCAAATAGTTAGGTTTCTGCTTGCGTGTCTTTATGATTATTCGATGTACAACAATCATTAATAGTTTGCTTTCTAAAATAATTTCATGACCATCGGTTCTGAAAGGTACAAATTCCATTAAGCTTTTCCAACATTATAATAGATGCTGACATTACAAAGAAAAAGAAACTAAATTAATCATGATCTGTCACGTGTTTCTCTTTGCAATGAAACTAATAAATGTTAAATAATAAGTTGTCATTATTTCAACGTACACGATTTACTTTTTTGCGGTCCATGCCTTGCCATTATTGTGCTTACCATGTTTACTACAGTACAACCTCTCAAAACCGGACTCTCTGAAAACTGGAATTCTCTGAAAATCGAACGATTTTTTCGAGTCCCGTTTTTTTTCTCTTCTGTAATCAATAGTTCTTTGAAAACCGGAATTCTTAAAAAAACGGACTTTAGACCCAGTTCGGAAGGGGTCCAGTTTTCAGGGGTCATACATGTACTGTACGTCTGTTCACATTCTAGTATTTCACCATTCGGCAAATCTCGGCCATTTACGCCACTCATCGGCGGTCTTCGTGAAATACAGAGACGACAGGATAAGACTTAACCCAGTATTGCTTGCATATTTCATGTTTCAAACTGGTTTAAGTACTTTTGGTTTCGCAAACTAAAAATTACGGCATTCCTCTCTTTTCACTTTTTTTCACACAGAAACCAAATCTGTTGCACTTGGTAATGTTCGTATAGACGACTTTTATGTTATGCTTCAGATTTTATATGCATTTTAAGCGGAAATATTTCAAATGTTTTTTTTTATTATTATTTGCAAAGCTACTTACAACTAAAGATTAATTGTTTCCCATTTCACTCATGCCTTAAATATGCTTACACTTATTACGAGCTAAAAGTTCGTTTTTCGTACAACTCATCTTTCGATTCGCGCACCAACTTTTAGTGATCTGTTCCACAAATGATCTACATAGGTATTGATTATTTTATATTCTATTTTTTCATCCCGGAAATTTATAACCGTGAAATTGCTTTATATATTTTTATTGGTTATAATGATAACCAGAAAATCGATAACTCGATATATTTATAAGTGATAAATTTCTTCAAAGAAAAGTAATACAATCATCGCAAACTTTACGATATTTTTACATATCTTGGAAGTAAAATTAACATCTGTTGTTCTACATGTGCGTACAAATTATCTGTGAATACAAATCTTCAGTTCAGAGTTGTCGTTCGTTGTGCTAACAATCAGTTCTTCAAAGGATTATATTTTTGGATACTTTTTTGTCTACGAATTGGAAAAAAAAATCTCTTTTGTTAAAGTTAATAAACTTATAGAATCTCTGAAAAACGGACCATTTCCGGTCCGATGTCCGGTATACTGAGAGTTACTGTTTTGATTATTGCAATTAGTTATTTATAGTATTGTTGGTTGACTTTTTAAGATAACATTACAATGGCATAAACCTACAAATTGATACAAGTCAGATAATATTCGCCGGTAACAAACCGTAGATAGGAGAAGGTGGTCAAGAGCCGATTTGTTTCGTTAACATTTGAATCGATTGTAAATAAAATTGTTATAAATAACAGCCACTCTCTCCTCGGGGGCAATTTCGCTATGTTCGAGCTAATCGGGGAATGTCAAAGTTCTCTATCTTACCGGGATTCCAGCAAGCCGTAGTCTGGCTTTTCTATCCTTAGATTACGACGCCTCCTTGAATAGCATTGAGTACACGTGTTGCAAACTAAATGGTTGTGAAATTATTCAATTTTTGGTCTAAGTACAATTATTCAGTAAAACCTCACTTATTGATCATTTCAGTATTAAGACAACTTTGTTATAAAGACCACTTTTGGTATTTTATATATCTTTTACATCTCAACTTGTTAACAACATCAATATTAGTGCGAGGTTATAAAACTTGAGATTTGTCTCCCAGCTCAAATCTCATATTTTGTGTTTTAATGTTAGCAGATAATTATGATAAAACAATAATTATATTATTGAAACATTATTCTGACAGCATGTTAGATCTGAATATGTATTTAAACATCAGTCATCTTCATCGTTTCAACCATAATACTTTGAAAATGGAATTGAGATTAGAGCCCAAGTTTTATACCCTCGGGGCCAGTTGGCCTCGATGTACTGTGTATTTTAGAGGGTCTTGATACCCTTACACTAAAATTGCGAGAGTACAAAAGTTGTCAGTTCCTACGTATTATAACCAGACCTCATAGCTCGTGGTTTGACTCTTTAATTGCAGTCCATTTGAGTATGTTATTAAGCATGATGAATACATTGTACAAATAAACATTCACTTAGCAAGTTTTAGATTTTCATTCGTACATAAACAAACAATCGGACAAATGGTGCGACTAGAATTTTTTTTAATCTAGCCCCTTATCTTACAAAGATATACAGTCAAACCTTTGTTGGCGACCACCTCCGAATAAAAACCACCCTGAGAATAAAAGACATTCCTTGAAAAACCGTCACTGATTATTTAGAACAAACTGACCTCCGAATAAAGACCATTTGTCAATAAAGGCCACATTTTGTCTTTCCCAAGGGTGGCCTTTGTTCTCAGGTTTGACTGCATAAAAATCGAGCACTTTGCAACGCCTGGTCCGACTCACTGAGTAAAAAGTCACTCACAGACATTTTCATACAATTTACGTACAAAGAATAGAAACATCCGATGATCGTTAATAACACACCAAACAGCCGCCATTAGATCACGTGATCAAAATGTCACTTCTTGCTTATTATAAAGGGTAATACTCATTGTGCTATTAATATCGTGCGTATCGTAAAAAATGCGGTCTATGTAGATTACTTGGCAGATGTGGTTACGCATTGTGTGTTTCATGCATTTTTGAAACACACAACTGGTTGTATACAGATGTGGTATTGTTTCTAAGCCCCCGGATAAGTTGCCTGGCGTTATCTTCACATTTCAGTTCTTTTAAGATAACAATTCTATCTGAATTTATCTCAAGTTGAGTTCCCAGCGTGCAGTATTATGAATTATGTATCATTACGTATGATCTAAGTTTATCATAAAGTAATAACGACCTAATATCAAGTTGATAAATGCACGAATAAAACTGTCGGTAAATCCTGGATATAACATGTCATCGGGTATAAACTGTAACGTCTAAGATTCTATGAAAATATGCTCGCATTTTTCTGTCTGAATCTTATGATGATGGTTGACGAGGGTTGCTCAACGCGTGTGTTTTATTATTCTAATTTATCAGGCGTGATGATGTTTCAAGCATCATGGGCCATACGCGTTGTTCCATTTCTACTTTGGGAAGGCGTTCTGGTCAGGAGGTACTTCTCTAAACTTTAGGTCAAGAGGAATAAGGTTCGAACTTCCGCAGCCACGAATTCTACCTAAGGTACCGGGACTGGTTATCAAGTCAAAAACATGCATCCGGGATTTTAGGGAATACAGTACAATCTCTCTAGAGCGAGCCTCTCCTTAGCGACAACCTCCCTTCAACAACATGTTTTTCCCACTATACGACTTAACTATTAATTTAACCTCTCTAGAGCAACAACCTCTGAACAACATGATATTGCTTATCTCAAAGGGTGTCGCTTTAGAGAGGTCGCACTGTATTTATATACAATGTATGCTTTTAATGGAATTCTAATCAACGAAACGATACAATGCACACAAAATGTTCAAAATGTACACGTTTGCTGTACAATGGAAGCAAATTCGGGTCTTCAGAATTGACTGCTACAATCCGGTAGCCGTTTTCATCATTTCAACCAGAATAAAACAAACGTATCATCCTGAAAATAATTATGTCTACAAACTAGATATTTTAGATGATTTTTATCGCTACAGAACGCTCACACATCAATGAAAGTTCAAGATCGCTGTAGGTTCGCGAGGAATAAAAAAGAAGAAACAACATTGCTCGAGAAATGAAAAGTTTGTGAGCATCACTGATATCTTTACTTCGATATATCTTTCATTCAAGAAATCTCATAGAAAAACCAGACAGCTAAAGTCGAGTACTTTAAGATTTCTATATTAAACAAGTAAGTCCGCAGACATGACAGGAACTGCCGTATCTTAAACAATAGAAGATTTATTACAAAATGTGTTTATATCTGTTTTTACCAGCGTTCAGAACGAATCTGAAAATAACTTCAGAATCTCTTTTGTATAATATATACAACATGTTTTCACCGTATTGTTTACTTAAGTCCGGAATTGAGAAGGTCTTTCATATATCCGTACTTAGCCTATCTTTAGAACTTCTCCGATCGCCTTCTTGGCTCATGATGCCTCATTTCTGCGGTTATCAGCGAATATTACCAAATGTTTGAAAGTGTTCCCGATTCTAGAAAAACGCTTGCATAATGATTATGATTTTCAATGATATGGTTTATATAACGATGCAATCGATGTGTTAATGATTTATACTGCATGCTAATACAGTTGTATTTGTACGTATAAAACTATTTTACAAAATGGTCGGCTAATAAAGTTGATTCATTTCGTCAGGATTTTTCAAGGATGAGGTTTGAACAGTCTTCAATATTGCTATATATGAATTGTTTAATAATCGCTTTGGAAAATTTTCAATAATTGTAGATTAAAATTATTTGTATACCGTAATACTTATTTTGTTTATTGTCACCATAATTAATTTGTGCGTGTACAAATACTTGAATTTTAAAACCTCCAGGCCAACTGGCCCATGGAGACAAACAACATTTACAAACATATGCAAATAAAACATGCATACGATTAATTTGGGAGAAGTTCTGACAACATGTATAAATTATTATATAATACAGTGCGACCTCTCCAGAGCGGCTCTCCCTTGAGCAACAACCTCCTTCTAACAACAGCATGATTTTTCCCACTGTACGATTTAACCATTTATTTAGCCTCTCTAGAGCAACAACCTCTCAACAATAGCATAATTTTGCTTCTCCCAAAAGGTGTTGCTTTGGAGAGGTTGCACTGCATTACATGAGTTCCAATTTATCAAGAATTCAACCAAATATGACATGTATAATTACAATAATAATACCTTATAACATAGAGAACAAATTTATTGTCAAATAGATAATGGCAAAATATTATATTTGTAATATTTGTTGTTTATCTGAGGAAATTTTTATACATTTAGTCTATTCTATTGAAGCCTATATCAACATTAGTCAACTCGTCATCTCGTTATTATTGCCGTAAGCTTACATAGTTTTCTGTGGGTGAATAAGTTTAAGACCCTTGTACAGTAAAACCGCTGAAAACCAGATCTTTCCGGAATGGGCTAAAAGTCCGATTTTCAGAGAATTCCGGTTTTCAGGGAGTCCGGTTTTCAGGGGTTATACTGTAATTGGTTATTTAATTGACGAAGCAATATTGTATGATGTGACATTCCATTTATTGAAATCGCAGCTTTTAGATGTTTCCCGTTCTCCGCACAATGTACAGTGAGTATAATACATGTTTAAAATGAGCTAAATCAGGTCATTCCTAATTTGTCTAAATCTAGATCCGGGTTCGAATCCCGGTCGCGGCAGGTCATACCCTTCTATGAAAATTTGACAAGAATGTCGATTTTCCTCCATATGTGGAGAAGTTGCCGGCTCCTTATGGAAGGGTAAGTTAGTACTGGTTAGTATACAGTCCAGGAAAACTGGCATGGTGAACCGGTCGCCGTACATAACTGAAAAATTGCGTTAAACCCCAGTGACATTAAGTCACATATCAAAAAAACAGAATATAACAGAAAAGAACAAAATAGATAAACAATTTATATTGAGATACACACATGTATATTATACTCGTTTTATCATATAATTACTGCATCATTATCAGAACTGATAAATGGCAAATTTAATATTTAACAATACAATGAGGCACGGCGCGGTGCGATACACTTTATTCGCTTATTACATATAAATATGTACAAATGGAATGACAGAGAAGCAATATTTCCGTGACTCTATTCTACAATATTTAACAAGCAGTTTAATTTCTATAGTGTTGGAATCTTTATACAGAAAAGGAATTGTATATTTTTGGTTTAAAATCTTCTATGAAAAATATCTCTGTATTCATGAACAACAATGATTCACATTTTTAACAATAAAAGAAAAATGTTTGTCTTCGCAAGATAATGTAGAATTCTCAAAAGAAAAAGAATGATTTATGATAGAAACAAATCTAATAAACTATATAGTTGTTTTATGTTATAAACATTGATACAATAAATATATATACTTCAAAGATAGGAGTTCTTATTAAGTGTAATACACGAGGAGGTACAGGAATCTAATTATGTGGGTTAGACTGTAAATACAATATGTGTATACAGATGTGCATATCAATACGTACTATTGGTGATTTATCTACAATCAAACCTGTGAACAAAGGCGGCCCCAGGGAAAGACAAAATGTGGCCTTTATTGACAGGTGACCTTTATTCGGAGGGTCAGTTTGTTCTACATAATCGACGATGGTTTTTCCAAGAATGGCCTTTATTCACAGGGAGGTCTTAAGTCGGAGGTGGTCGCAGATACAGGTTAGACTGTAATGCTAATTTTGAAAGTTTTTTTATGTTTTCTGTTCAAAAATTAAAATATCAAACAATGAATTAGCCAGTTCTAACACGAGGTTGTACGGCATGTTACTAAAATACCATAATTATTGTTCCTAAAACAACGCACTAGAAATTATATTCATTTTTTATTAGTTACTCACTCAGAAATCTGAATTGAAATCACTTTTTAGTTACCTAAATGCAATCATTTTACTGTTGAGTGTTATAATCAATCAAAACACTCATACAAAATATGTAATTAACCGAGAATTGATCATCGGGTTAATTAAATTCAATTGATTTTAAAAGTGTCCATAGCAAGAGTTTGAACATTTCCAGCGTTGCTTGATAACACTATTCCGGAACATCTTTTCTTCACTGGGGTTTAACGCCGTTTTTTTTAACAATTTTTCAGTTATATACGGCGACCAGTTCACCTAACCAGTTTTCCTGGACTGTATACTAACCAGTACTAACTTACCTCTCCACAAGGAACCGACAACTTCTCCACATATGGAGGAAAATCGACATGTTTGTCAAATACAGGAACATTTCCCGGATGTAAGGGGATGTACATAACAGACCATTACGTGAGAAATTCGTTCTGCACAGTCAAACCCGTGTTTGCGGCCACCTCCGCTATCGAGGTTTTGCTGTATTGTGAAACAGCCTGAACACATTGCTTGTTCATCATTTATTTATAAGTAATGCGAAACTAAATGTCACTTTAGGCCTAAAAATAGCTTGTTTCTGCTACCTCGACCTTTTTTTTGCCGCCGACTCTATGATTTTTGGTCAAATTATAGTTTTGCAAAATAAAAATGTCATGGAAAAATATCCCTACCTACTGACGGAAACAAGTCTTTTTTAGCCTTACGAAATAATACTATATTTTTTTATTGCAAATTAAAAATGACAACCTCGGGAAGAAAACGTAAGCATTTCATTTAATCACCCGGTGTAGTATACGTGGCTAACATTTTACGATACAATTTGCGTATGATGCATTTCTTTTCACAGGTGTTAACCGTCTGGATACGGTACTGAACAGCTTCCCAATAGAGTTATTTTATTCTGTAACACTGTTAGTTTGTATTTAATCTCTTGCCAAAATCGTAAACCACATCACCAGCCAGTGGTGGTGTTGGTAGAATTATAAGCTATGCACTTGGTCGGTCGTAATCATTCATGTTTATGTTTGCTAAGATAAGAAACATTTTTACGGCGTTCTAGTAATGTAAACCAATTGTTGTAAAACGTTCACTCAGAGGCCGCCTACCTCAGCTTTATGGTATAAATGGTACAGTTAATGTTATAAAAATCCGGCTGGCAAATCATCATTAGTAGAAATGTATATTACCGCCATGGCTTTAGCACAAATATTACCGGTAGTAAACTTTTGAACATTGTCCAACTGCTCTGTTATAATGAGAAAAGTTTCGTCTAAGCACACCAGATGGATGGATTGCAATGTGGTTTAAATGTTAAATATATGAGAACCCGCCATCTTTGATCGTTAAAATCACATCATTTCATTACACAAGATTGCAACTCCGTCCGTCCGTCTGGCGCTGTCTACCCAAGAAATAGCCTGATTATGTTTCACCGTAGATAAAGTCGATGAAAACATGACAGTAAGGAGTATTTTAATTCTTAATTATTTTCAGAGCAGAGCAAATAATATTATTCATCATTTTTGAGTAAATTTGAAGAAAAACTTAGTTTAAACTACGGAACACTTAATTTACAATGTACATGATACAATGCACTTGTAAGATAAAGCTCCATGTAAAAATATTATCTTGACATCGGCTTAACATTCCTAGCACGCTAAATCCCGGCCATTTTCATTCTTTGGGGTTATTCAAATACAATTTACACGCATGTATATTGCCAGTCATGAGATATTCCGTTTGTAGTTTTTACATTTCGTAAGTTCATGCGCGGAATTCCTCTGTAAATACCATTTTTCACAGGAAGATAAACGGCGATGCCCGAGGTATTCCGACATAGGCGTTGTTTGACTCGATAAATGGACAAAATTGAACTTAATTTGGGGACAATTGTTGCATTTTCTGTGACAATTATGCTATTTGTACAACGATGAATCACAATAATGCTATGCAGTACCTTGTTCGACAAAAAATATTATGCCCGGCTTGTTCACTCAGAAAAAAACAGAGAGCGAGCTATTGGTTTAACTGAAATTATTAAATCCAAAAATGTAACTTGGTTCAATTTGTGAATTTCGAATTGTTGTTACTGGAACAAGAAGGAACTTTACATTTGCTGTTAAATCTTACCACATTTCGTCCATGTTTTGGGCCATAAATTACACTAAAAACCTTGATATCGAGACTACCTTTGGGACCCAAAAAAGTGATGGTAGTAATGAGGTGGTCTCATTATCAAGTTGAATTATAGGGAAGCTGAGGTCCGAAAATTAGAATTCGTTATGACAAGACGGTCATGATATCCAGGTGGCCACAATGTGAGGTTTTACCGTATATTCAATTGTCTTACTGTGCGTTTATACAATACTTCTGTAAAGAATATTCATTGTTTAAATATTATAATGTGTTATTCGTATTTCATACTGACTTAATCTTTCAATGATTTATGATTAGTTGATCGCGTTATTGCATTGTTAATATTAATTGTGTTATTTTATGTTCAGTTTAGTATGCACCATGTTGTTTTTACTTTTATTTAAATGAACAATATGGCGGTATAAGCTACATTACATATGGTGTCAATTAAATCTATGTATATCTTAGTATTTTAACAAATTTGATCAGATTTTTTGAACTGAAAAACGAAACGGTATGAGCTAATGGTCACCTGTGAATAAAGGCCACGATTTGAATATCTGTTACTCTTTCATGCATTTATAAATGTGTATACAGTACAACCACTCCAGAGCAGCCCTCTCTTGAGAAACAACCACCCTTCAACAACAGCATTACTTAATTTAAATTTTAATTTAACCTCTCAAGAGCAACAACCTATAATTTTTATTCTCCCAAAGGGTGTTCCTTTGGAGAGGTTGCAATATTATTAATTAACTAAACCTCTAAATAGTTTATTCTCTTGGGTTTAACATCGCACCCAGAGCCTGGGTCATTTTGCGACTTTTCCGGTTTAAACGGTGGAGGAATGCCCAAGCCAGGACATCTGGGTAGTACCATCGACCTCCCGTAACTTCCTCACATGTGAATTACGGTCCTGAATGGGATTCAAACTCAAAGAGATAAGGGATTAGAGGTAACTAATCAGTGACTATAACCACTCAACCAAGGAGGGTCCTGGATAAAGGCGAACTGTGCATGAATGCGAAACTTTTTCCCATTGGCCGTTTTTCCACATGTTAGGCTGTTTTTGTTCCGCGGTGAAACAGTAAAAATGACGTATAAAAGTATGATAAGGTTATTGGGTTAGCCATGCTGTTGATATGTTATACCATCCTGCCGTTAACTTCTACCTGGGCAAGATCTTTCCTAGAACAACGCCTTGGGGTAAAAACTAATACGTGTACAAAGCAAATTTAAACATTCATTGATTACAAACGTTTCTTTAAGCTTCTTAGAAATCAGTAATTTCTTTTTATGTTAAACCTATTAAAACATACACGAGTATAAACCTACTTTCCAGTCTTTGATTCAAATCTAGATTGTTTCTGGATGAAGTTTTTAAATGCGAAAGTCGGGAATCGAAAGTTTTTGGTAATTTGCGCATTATGAAATATGGTTAATGGTAATTTGGGCCGTATAAAATTGTACGATAATGCGCACTAAACCTGGGGTATAATGTTTTAAGTTCATATGAAAAGCGAACATTGATCTTCAAGTGAATCCATCTTGTTAAAAGATGCTTACCACGTGATGTTTAAGTAAGTTAACAGACAAACTTTATAAATATAGATACTTGATTAGTGCCTTGAGAATTTCTAAGTTTCTTTACCTGTATAAACGATTAGTCGTCGAATAGATATTAAAAAGTGTATTTCTCACGTGTTTAAAGATCACCTTAGTGCGCATGCGTGGTTGTTATGGAAAGCAATTAGAACGCAATGTGGTCGCTACGGAGCTAGGTGTGCCGGGAGAAACTATTGTACTTAGCAGAAGTGAAACACATTAACGAGCCTTCTTTTTAAAAAAAATAAGAAATATAATATTAACATCTGGGTGTAATCTTTCATTTTCAAACAAATTTTAGACCATGTTTCAATTCTCAGACTGTGGCAGAATATTTGCAATATTTAACAGGTACAGACGCGAAGTATGTTCCAGTATTAAGATACTTATATAATTTTCAAACTGAGATGTCTGGTAAATCACCAATCTATGACGCATGTAACTTTATATCGTAACTTCAGAATAGAGCCAAGTTATGCTATTTTCAATTACTGTTAAAAGATATTCATTAAAATGTACACAAATCAACACAGGTTCTATTTTATCTCAAACGATCATCAGTTTTGCATTCAGTTCAGCAGTAACGCGGCAAATGAAATAATTAATCAAAATGTCTTATACTTAGTAAGTTTGCTAACAAAATATGAAATAAAATTCTGACTATTTGTTGTCGTGTAATTATGCACTTTATCTAAATTAAAACGCACGTTCAAGAACCATTTTTTGTTAAAATTTATTAAAAATCTCCCCTGAAACCCTCTTATCATAGCATATTTAAGATTATTGTTTTATCGATAAAATGTATATAAAAGAAATTTCCGTACATAAAGAACTATGTGGTAAGGGCTGTGTAAAAATCATGAAATACAGATTTTTAACTTAAATTATTAGAAAGAAGATGCGGTTAAACAGCGTTATTTTGGAAAACTTATGACATTTAATGTAAATGTTAAACTACATGACAGCCTTGCTTCCCCCACGAAAAAGGTCTTCTGTATCCGCTAGTAACTGACAGGACGACTTTTGGGTTATTTAAATGGCAGGTGTATAATAATAAGAATAAATATGATATTGCCAGTAGCAGTGGAATACGGAACCCCCTTTGGACCGGATGAAAAGTTCGGTTTTCTGGGGTTTCTTTAGAATTGTTCAGAATGATATAGATATAAATTCGTCGTTACTTAATAATCTGCGACATGTTCTTTTGTATGAAAATTTAATGACACAAAGTATCTTCATTTCAGCGTGTTAGTTTTATGTGTATGAAACCAGTTTTGTTTGTTTTGTTTTATGTAACATATTGTCACTGTGGTTTAACGCCGTTTTTCAACAATTTTTCAGTTATATACGGCGACCGGTTCACCTTACCAGTTTTCCTGGACTGTATACTAACCAGTACTAATTTACCCTTCTACAAGGAACTGGTAACTTCTCGACATATGGAGGAAAATTGACATTTTTGTCAAATTTTCATAGAAGGGTATGACCTGCTGCGACCGGGATTCGAACCCGGATCTTCGGGTTACAAGTCCAGCGTACTAACCACTGGACCACGGCCGCGGCCTGTATGAAATCAGAGTCATTCTTCTTTCAGCATTATGGGAAAGCTGTGATACGACCGTCTGTGGTCCACGGAATTTAAGTATTCCATGTGAAGTTGGCTCCAAAATTCTTATCGGAAACGTCACTTCCGGTAAAGATCAGGCTTACGCTAATAGCTATTCAAATCTACGGCGCATGTGTTTGGGTATGAACCGATGCAACGCTAGCGGTCAGGGCTTCTGCAATCAATATAGCGGAGCCCATTTTGATGTCAGCTATGTGTGTGTACCAGGTAAGAGTTTAGATTTATCACGTAGGTATTCCATCCATTAAAGTATAATAATTCATTCGTTATAACATCGAACTACTTTTTACTGTAATTCTGTTGATATTGTTGCATTTTCAACTTAAGAAATAGTATCGACCCTATTTGTGATTCTTAAAATTGTATAATTAGTTAAAAAAAAGATCAAATTACATAATGCGTCACTACTATGTCATTGCAGAAACGATTATAGAACACAGTTGCCAGGCAACTGGAAAAATTCTGTCAGAGAAAGCTGGATTTATAACGAGTCCAAACTACCCATCCTTGACCTCATTTAGGTAAGTCCTGCAGCTTTGGATTATGCATCACATCAAACTACGATCTTTCTGTTCCCAGCCTTCTATGAACTACGTTATAGATACTCTATCAATCTGGACAGGGCCCGAGAGTATAAAACTTGAGATTGGTCTCCTAGCTCAAATATCATACTGTGTCTTTTGCTGTTCACATTTAATTATGCTCAGATAATAACGGTATTATTGATACATTATTCTGACAGCATTATTGACCTGAATATGAATTTAAAAATGATGATCTCCATGTTTCAACCTTAGTACTTTGAGAAAAGAATTGAGATGTGAGCTCGGTGATTGTTCTTAAGTTTTGTAACCTCTGACCCAATTATCACTCATATAGTTCGAAATTGATGACAACGCGACCAATAAATCCCATACAATTCAACTTCATGATGAGACCACCTCAGTATTACGACCACAGAATTATAACGACCACGTATCATCCAACTAGTTTCCAATAACTCCCCTATGATTCAATTTGATAATGAGACCATTATACCTTATTATTAAGAGCGATTTTTAGGATAACGAAAGTGATCTCATTATGGATGTTTTACTGTATTTTTTTAGGATTGGTCTGCAGTAAGTACTTTCTACGAAAAGGATTTATTCCATGGCATTATCCAAAACATTCCAAATACATAATGTTTTTCTTTCAAATTGTATGTAGTCACATGTTATCAAGTACTTGAACATAATGTACTCGCAACCAGTTATACAAAATAGGGAAGTGTAAAGTAGAAACATTGGACTAAGAAATGATTTAGACCTAACAAAAGCGGTCGTAATAATAATGTAGTCCCATTATCAAGTTGAATTATAAGGGAGTTATTGGAAACCGATCCGAAAACATGTGGTCGTTCGTTACAGCAAGGTGTTCGTAAAACTGAGGAGATCGCGATTGAGGTTTTACTGTACATCGAAATTATATATGGACGACTATGCCTTCAATTGAGAAAAGTTTATCGATTCAAAAAATCTGCTTCTAAATTGCCTTTTAAACAATATACGGGAATCTCAAGGGTTAAATATATTCCAGAAAATGTAAATGGAAGATAAGTGTCCCAGCTGATCATTATGTACACGTGTACTTGCACGAGGTTTTGTACAACGTGCTTGTACTGACCAACTGTGAAGAAGGGTTGAGATTTTCGGCTGTAAATACTTGCGGTAAGTAAAATAAACAAATCTACGGAGACCCTAAAGTGACATTCTACATTTTTGATAGCAGCATTCTTTTATATTTCGTTTTTACGAATTACCCCCGAATTATTATTTCGTTTATATGATATAATATAATGAACAAATTGATAAATAATAATTTGTAATCACAAATTTTATTTCGTAAAAACGAAATAAGAGAATGCTTCAGTTAGAATAAAAGTGTAAAATGTCACTTTAAGGGTTCCGTACAATCCAAAGTAATCCATGCTTTTTAAAACCATCACAACAATTACAAACAGCAAATTATGTTGGACAGTGTAGACTTATGGAACGCCAACACTGTTTTTGTCGTCGTGAAGGTTGATTTTATCTGATTACGTTATATACAAATATTTTAACATGTTACTCAAACTTATGTATTCAATGTGTTTATTGTCTGTTATTTATAGGATCATTGTATTTCGGGGCTTTATTTTATTGTGTAATACTCGTGCATCATTAAGTCATGTAGATATGAGTTTGATAATGCTTGTCTGATATGAGTAACTGTCATGTAAGATTAATTTTATCAAATTTTGTTATAGGGAATTATATCTGCGGTGTCAAATGTTAGCGTTTTTTAACGTGTTTTGAACTGACGGGGTCATAAATTGACGCAAACGCTCTCAGACTGCCAAATATAAGCGCTCGTTGACAATAACATGGAGTCACGAATATAAATAAAATGGCGGTGTTTTGAATTGGCGCAACAGACTCTGACCGCCAATTTAGCCAAAAAAAAATGACTTTGATTGCGATGCAGTGGTTTTATGCATTCATCAATTGTACCATTTGAAATTCATGTTGTAACATTTGTTTTTTTCTTCCATGTATTTTTCATGTTTTTTTTTCTATTAAAATGTTATCTTTAAGACGGCAAAAATGCCACATTTAAATAAAGCTTGCCTTACATTTGGTCAATTAATCGACTTTTTCCTTGTAATACCAGGTATGAGTTTCCCGACTTTTCACGTATGTCACGAATCTCAGGTGACAGCCGTCATCTCAGCATGTAGCGATATTGAGATACTATTACCTTCAGCAAAACAAAACATGAGATTTCTTCTTTCTTATGCCGGTAAGTCACGTGACTTGTTTGTTTACTTCAACCGTATCTTCTTATATAATTCACATCAGTGACCATCATGTGATCAGTGGCCACCTGTGAACGACGGCTAACTGAACGTAAGGACCTTATTCTCCTTATCTTTCTCTTTGTGGCTTTTGAGTATATTTGTTAATTGCTCATATTTTTTTCTTGTTTTAACAAAAACTGCAAATTTTAAATCTAGTACAAAACGACTTCTGCCTCTTAACCTGAACTTTCGTTTAATTGGTTTTAAGACTAGTTGAGAAGCTGTAAGTTGATTGAGGAGAAATAAGTCTGACTGGTTGCTGTGCATAAGTTAAAGCATGCACTGATGAGGTTAAGTATAAATCCGCGGACATGCTTTATTTTTTCAACATGTCCGTTTTTCAATGACGTTTAACGCCGTTTTCAACAATTTTTCAGTTATATAAGGCGACCGGTTCACCTAACCAGTTTTCCTGGACCGTAACCAGTACTAGCATACTCTTCCACAAGGAGCCGGCAACTTCTCCACATATGGAGAAAAATCGAAGTTTTTGTCAAATTTTCATAGAAAGGTATGACCTGCCACGACTGGGATTTGAGCCCGGATCGCCGGATTACAAGTCTAGCACACTAACCACTGGACCACGGTCGCGACCCTCTTTAAGTCCGATTGCATGGAACATAAATAAGTAATTGCTCAATTTCTATTTTCATATTCTACTTGTGCCGTAGAGATTTTTACGAAAGTTATTAGCAATTCTATAAATAAATACCATAACGGTGGTTTATTGGTTGCGCAATTGAGTCAGTATCTCTTTGAATATACGTAAAATTCTTTTTCCACCTTTTAATTTTATAGCTTCCTATCAATATCTATTCATTATCTGCTCTTCAAAGACAAAATTAATAAGATAGTACAGCGCTTTGGTTAGTTAATTTTTTACAAATTTCTAATTATTATACTGCAAAATACAAATCTCGGAGGGAAAGTAAGCTTGTCTAATTGACATCTTCAAACGTGAAAAAACATGCGCAATTACCATGTAATCCGCTATTTATATTATTATCCTACAATTTACCTGTTGTCTCGAAGAATGTATTTCTATGAACGAGAACCAATACCGCATAATCCTTTTTACTGAAACAAAACTTTTCGTGTGTGGCCTTTAGGATAATAATAGAGGTAATCCAATTATCTGTGAACCGGAAATCAACAGACGCCGAATTTTCTTGGCAAGAATTGAATAGATATCTTCGGTTCAAATTAATGTGTTAATTGTTTTTACGGAGAAGTGTTGAATCAATTTCGTTTTCCATGCTCTAGAACAACCCTATGAAGCTACTTTCAACAAGCTATTTCTAGTGTAAAAAGGCAAAAATACGACATTCGAGGTAAAAGTGGGAAGCAGACGTTGCATGGAGTTATACAGCAATCTTGTTATTTATCTATTACATTTAGTTTCGTCTTTTGACACACCCATGCTTTTTGCTTTAATGATACGAAATTATTTTTGTATCACTTCGGTTGTATGTTGTTGCCTATGAACGAGCAAAATTGGTTTCTGTTTCTTTTTATTCAAATCACAAGCGACAGGAAAACATCGAGGCAAATGATATTGGACTGAGACATTAAGTTTGATAATTAAATCCATTTATTTTTTAACACGCTCATTTTTTTCAGTCGTGAAAGTGCCAAGTTTACAACAGGTGTCCATGTATAACACTGATATCACTTGTAACGTAGGGATTAAAAACCAGTTTACATACTTACCTTTACCGGAAACAGATACGGAAGAAACGGGTAACTGGCTTTTAATAAATACAACTTAGTCTAGTGACAGGAGTTCAATTATATTCGTGGTTTATAGTGTAACATCACTTTTACAATTTAATGATTTTTAGTTGCATTGATTTCATACTCAATTCGTCGACTTATTTCTACAACCCGGAACTCAGTTTTTGGCAATATTTAGATTTTGGTATCATTTTTTTTCGTCTCGATGAGCTCTTTACAATAATCATACTTACCTGCTTGTAGATCTATCCTAAATAGGGTTAATCCTAATTCCACAAACCTATAACTAACTTAAAGTTATTGCAGTTCAAAACTTGAAATGCGTTTTCCTCAAAATGGGAAAAAAATGGTATACGGGTTGGAAGAAATAACCCAACGAATTGTATGTTCCATTTCAGTCACGACTTAATGTTAAGTCATGGCGATAATGTATTTGGTGAAATTTGTCCTGTCCAATAATTATTCTTACTTGTTTCAGTAAACATAACTGTTCCAAGTACCAATTCTACGGTACATGCTGTCAATTCACATGACGAAAGGGATGATGATGTTGATTATGGTAAGGCTAAACATAATCATGTGAGATTTATGCAAGGTTAAATACAATGTGTTTACTGAAGATTGGAAGTAACATTAGTGTCTGCATTCCTTCCTTAAATTGTACAATCGTAGCTCGCCTATGAACCAGAGATTTCATCGTTAAACGGCAATTCACGAACCAGATAAAAGACGGGTCCCTGAATGTAGTCATATCAATTATTGTTTTTCATTGAAAGATAGTTTATAGAGGTGAAACGATTAATCGCGATCCATTGCGAACCGCGATTTTTCATGCTCGATTCGATTCGATTCGATTCAATGACGGCAATTTCGATTCGATTTTTTTTTAGTAATACCTACTTTCATTTTCCGTAGTATGCGAGTCAAAATGACTGTGATTCTGTGAATTATTCTCTGTGGACTAGATCTAGTCAGAACAGTACACTGCTCAGTGCTCACCACTTTACTGTTTCAGTTTTTCCTATTCACAAGTTTTATGTTTCGTTTGTTCCATTGTTTACAGTATTTAAGAAAATACATTCCATCGTAAATTAGTGGGATAGCTATTTTATTCTTGTCCTATTTAATTCCTTTTAAAATCGAAAATCGAATCGAAAAATTGAATCGTGGGATGAAAAATCGAAATCGAATCGAATCGAAATTTTTTTAATCGTTTCACCTCTAATAGTTTACGATATGCACATTCTAACCATCGGATCTGAAAGTATGTTTGTCGAATGAATTTGAATCGTACTGTAGTACATGTAGTAAGTTAATTTGTAAATTGAAGACTGGTGGAATTTTCGCCTTGTCGTCTTGTTTGGAAAAAAACATTTCATTTTAACCACGAGATTATGAATATTAATATAATTCACTTAAAATATTCTTACGACTTCCCCATTTTGAGCTTTAAACTGATTGAAATATTGAGGATTCTGGTGTTATTATTTCATGATTTTTACGATTTTAGTATACGCAGAGTTTGGGACACTGACGGTCGCACGTATAATAATACAACTATTTCAGAAATTCCGTGTTGTTGTTTTTTTCAGTGATGATAATTGGGTTTGCTGTTGGCATATTGGTGATTATAACGATTCTTGTGATTGCATTTATATACATCAGGTAAGTGACAAAAGATGTAAGTAAAACATTTTGTGATGAATCTGTGGTAAAAACAAGTACAAAATGTACTCTGTTCTGGCTGTAGAACGTCGCACCAAAAGCTAGGGTTTTATTTGGTTATTCCCCAGCGTTAACGTAGGAGGGAGACTTCATTGCATACACTTGGGTGACACCACCGACATTCCGTAAGCTATTTGGACAGATTCCTCACAATGGGATTCGAACTCACAGTTGCTGTAGAACTGATGACAAGTTTTATTTTCCAATAAAATTACAAAGCATGAGGCAATCATTAAGAAGTGTTTAGGTACGTTTGGTAGAGGGCTGGTAGGTAGGCATTGTTATTGATAATATATGCTTGTATCAAAATTGCAAATCTGGAATGACGGACAAAAAAAACTTTTTTTGTAAAAATAGCTAAAACATTTAAGGATCGTTTTTAATGAATCGGGAGCATAGCTGCAAACCAACAAAACACTGAGGGTAGCCTAATACTGATGATTATATCAGACAATTGTGGTATATTGGCATATAATGTAATGCAATCATTTACGCAATTCACCATGTTTCCTTTCAGTGTTCCCTTGAAAATCAGAAAACCGATTTCTCAAGTATTGCCAAGAATGATTCGATGAATCGAAAAATAAAATTTCACAAAATATTCTTTATCATTTCTTCACTTGAACTTATAATAGAATAATATCTAAATTAGTATACATGAATTGAGATGAATTCTGTTAGCATACTGTGAGTAACTAAGTACAAATTACTTAGCCACATTACTTAACAAACGTATACTAGTAGGCTATTCTGAATGCTCACAATTAGCAAAAATAAAGTCAAGATACAAGAGAGATAAGCATCACGCGCAATACTGGACCCAGGACTTACACACAGCCCACACAGGCACCGAAAGGATGAAAAAATGACAATGTAATTGTTTCGCATAAAAAGGTGTTAACCAAAGTTTAGTCAACTTACTGACATTAAATGAGTGAGATTACATTCACGCTGACTTATAAAACAAAAGCCTGAACATTTTATAATTCAATTTGATTACTTACAAGATGCCAACATTTACCAGTATGATGAATCATGCGTAAAAGTGGTACGAAAAAACGCCCGCATGGCTTATGATGTAATGTTTTAGCCATGAGTTGCGCCAACGTGAAAAATGTTTCTCCAAACATGGCGAAAAGTTCAACAAGGAGAGCGATAAGTGGGAAAAAAACTCTAAGATAATACGGACATTCCTCAACCACATAAATAAACACACACACACATGGAATAAAAATCTGAGAATGTCTTACTAATAGTTAAGGACTATTTCCGACCACAAACTCATTCATTAAAGCTTTCTGCACTCTTCAAATAAACACAATAACGCCAGACAGAGTTCGCGTCAACAGCGACTCTTGGAAACAAGTTATTCTAAGAAGTTTGGAGTATTCCAATAAGCTGAAACATAATTTCTGTTCAAATATGTCCAATTATCACTTGAAATAACACGCAATATTTGATGTAAGCAATGCTAATTACCCGGTCCTTTTCTGTGAAGTTAGCAACAAGTCAAGTACCACGTATGACAAAGATTGTTCATTACAGCATCGCTCTCACACAAATATCACCAAGGTAACATTAGGGTCGAGGTTACCATATTGTCAACAGTAAAATATGAAAGCAACCATAGATGTGAAATGATTAATGGTACTAAAGATGAATAACTAGACATCAATTCATTAAAGCTGTGGGGCGGAATAGACTTATGACCTATGTCTTGTTAATCTCAATTGCGTTCCGTGGGAAAGCCAGGAATGACCGTTTGTTAGAAGTCATATAAGTACAGTATTAGATTTAAATACTTAAGAACTCAACAACACCCTCCCCCCCCCCCGTTATAATTACATACATGTACATGCTATTACAAAATACCCATAATGCCTAAAATAAGAAAGGCGTGGAGTCATGGTTGTTTTATTCATAGCATACGTACACTTCAGACATGGCTACACCCGTGCGCAATATGGAAACCTCTAGTTACTAAACAACGTAGTTATTTAAGTGTTATTAGCTGGATAAAGAAAACACAAGAGGTCCTTTTGACACGGAAGTTGTTAGACTGGAACTCTTGTTACAACAACACTTTAATGACCATTAATTCGCATCCCAATTTTGAAATCTGCGTTGGGGTGGTACGGTTGAAAACGTGATTTTATTAATGCGTTGAAATTTCTCGAAGTCTGGTTTGAGTAAAGTGGGCGGGGTATGATTAGTAACAAGATATAAACTGTTTACATTCAAAGTTGTTTATAATGATTGGATTTATTACATGTTCGTGCTTCAATTGAATTGTAAAGGGTGGGGTAAGATAAATGATAATATTCAGGTTCTGAATTAATTACTGTATTCATTATTTAACGCAAAATTTGTATGTTAAATTCAAATATCCAAAATGCGAAAAACAACATTAGTGAATTAAAACGTTATTTACCATGTTATATTGAGTTAATAGGTTTCTATTCCATAATGAACATTGAAAGGAATAGTTCTGCGATGGCGAATGATGCACAGACAAATATATGTTTGAGGCCACCTCCGAAGAAAGATCACTCTGTGAATAAAGGTCATTCTTTGAAAAACCGTCCCTGACTATTTAGAGCAAACTTACCTCTGAATAAAGCTATCTGTCAATAAAGGCCACCTTTGTCTTTCCCAAGGATGGTCTTTGTTCGCAGGTTTGACTTTACTACAAAAATAAAATTTTTCACATACTGTCAGTTTAGCATTATTGTGTCCAACGTTGATGAAACCAATTAAGCACCTAAACAACAATTAAAAAACGCTTTACAAAACTATGTATTTTCCTAAAAATGTAACACTGGTCTCTGGTGAATGGCTTGTCCTGTCCTATTTGGTTGCTTATTACGACACAGGTGGTGGTAGTCTGACACGCATGTCCAACTTTAGGGTCTAAATTGAATTCGTTAAGATATATTCATCGCCTAATTTTATATCATACAGTAATACCTCGATATTGAGACCAGAAATCACAGAAAAATCGGTCATATTGATGAAGTGGTCTCATTATCAAGTTGAATAACATGGGAGTTATAGAATGCTTGTCCGAAAATAAAATGTCGTCAAAAGAGGGTGGTCGTAATATAGAGGTGGTCGCTATTTGTACAGATGTACTGTATATAGCACTGATCCTTCGTATTTATAGTGTTCAGTGTAGTGGCGACTTTTGTTAATTTTCTTCAATGAGTTGTTGGCGAGAACCCAGGCCAAACTAACAAAAATACAGTGCGACCTTTCGAGTTCGGCCCTCTCTTGAGCAACAACCTCTCTTTAACAACATGATGATTCACACTGTATGATCTTACTGTTAATTTAATCTCTCTAGAGCAACAACCTGTACATAATTTTGCTTTTCCCAAAGGGTGTTGCTTTGGAGAGGTTGCAATGTATTTATACAAGATGTTCATGAGTCTTTGGTTAAGATTTAGAAAAGTAAGTTATCTCTATCAGGTATGGTATAATTATGTTCACATTTTCTTATATTTCACAAGTATCTTATATTTTATAGATGCAGGCTCATAGTGATACATCAGGAGAGGAAGGAATCCAAGAACAACATCTCAAACTCAAACTCGCAGACAAACTGCAGTGAAATACAGAAACGTCCATTACCGGACACGCTGCCTGGTATGTTGTTTAACACCTTGCCGCACAATACCGCATTTCCCCGCATCTTGTTTAACACTTTGCCTCACAATACCGCATTTCCCCGCATCTTGTTTAACACTTTGCCTCATAATACCGCATTTCTTTACATCTGAAGCAAGCGATTTTTGAAAACATTGTGGCAAAAGAAACCATTGCTTGTAATGGATAATGGCTTCTTTTGTCACAATGTTTTCCACTCTGTCAGAGAGAAATAACCCAATTTTCATAAATAAATAGATGTTTTGTACATTCTATTTGAATTCTGAAGAGTCCTAAATATGCCTATGAGACAAAGGGTTAATTATCTACTCCACATAATTACAAACCATTCTAGTGCTAATAGTACAGATTGTTATGAGATGTCAACATATTAAAAAAATAATTCCTTTGGCTATTCTTATAAAATTAAGTTCTATACTTAAATTTTGACAGTAAGTCAATATCGTGGCTGATATTTTTCATGGATGATTTATATAACGTGGCTGTAAAATAGCCTACGCTAAAGATAAGATTGTGCTTTTGGATCTGTGTTTCGTATTACAAGCATGTCATAGCTAAAATAGCATTTCTTAAACGTACAAAATCTCGCCATCCCTTGTTAATGAAGAAGACACGTTATATTCCAGCAATAAGTCAGAGGTCTTTATGTAGTCTGTAAGAAATCTGTACAATATTAACATACGTACCATGGTCATGCTTTATATGAATCAAAAAGTATTGTCCCTGCTAAAGCATGTATATAAAAGTATACCCCTTCAGCACTCATGTTCAGTTTCAATATGTCAATTATCGTAATTGGTGATATTAAAACACGTAAGCACATTTATTTCCCAGTGTTGGCGCATATTTAATTTTAAGAGTTCATATTGTGTCAGTATTTCTGTGATGAAACTTATTTAATTTCGTTGTACTCAAAACCTACATAAACATTTACACAGAAACATTTATGCCAAATGAAATAATGGCATCCAACCTTGACATGTTTATACGTAATAGAGCATTTTGAAAGTACTAAGAATGTCATTTTTCCGTGTGTAATGATTATTCTTGTATATATAGATTGCATGGTCGATGATCGCCAACCTGAACTTCAACAGAGTTACAGTGAGGTGAGAGATCACATACCAATTACATCTGCCCCATCAGAACACACAATGTCACCAACCTACGCAGAAATCGAGGAGTTCGAACCCAGTAAATCGAACCCTAAACCACCCTTAGCTGCCAAGAGGTCTGTGGATAATTCTAAACGCGAGTTACCTGCAAAGCCACATGAAGCAGCACACAGTTCTACGTATTCCGAGATAGAAGTTGAAGATGCAAAGGACGCAGAATCTGAAAAGACTCTAAATGCGAAGAACAAGAAGAATAAAGAGAAAATATTCCCTAATTATTTCTACAAGAAGAAACTATCGAATGCCAGTAATATTTACGCGGAATGTGAGGATGTTAGTAAGGTTGATAAGGACAAAACATACATGGATATGTCACACAAGAAATTAGAAGAATCTGAATACGTACCTCACACTAAGGACTCGAAAGATAAGGTCAATCTGTCCAAGAAGTGCAAAGTTAGTGATAATACTGCGGGTACAAATATTCCATTTGCAGACAGCGAAGTAAAAAAGAAAGGAACAAGCCAAAGCGATGTATCAGAAAAGATAGGAAGAAAGGTTAGGAAAGATTCTGTTACTAGTGAATCAGACTCTGATGAAGATATATGTATAGTTGAAAATGAATTATATGAACCGTTCGAGTCTGCTAAAGTTTGATGAAAAAACTGGGATGCAAATGCGGTACGGTGTGTTCTATAAAGATATAATTATAAGCAAAATCGAGGACTTCCTGAGAAAATATAGTAAGTCAGCTTTAGAACAACTGGTAGTTAGACATGACTTAACTGACTGGTGAAAGTCGTATTTCTGTGTTGGTAAACCAGAAGCATTGGCTAATCTTACAGACTGCCATGTGTAATGGACTTTGTGTCAGATAGTAGTCCTTTATACCGTCCAACTTCCCACTTTTGTCTCCTATGTCACTTATTTTACTTTTGTCTTAGTCTTGCTTGTTGTCTCATGTAACATTCAGTTTGGTTTGGGTATCTGCTTTTGAGCATTCCTTTACCAGTCACCCGTAATACAACCTGAAGACCAGTGTACGTAGAGGCTCCATTTTGTGAATGTGGAATGTCTCATATAGCAGGCATTAAACCGTTTGTAAAACAGCAGTCACAAGTATATTCAGTCAAACTTTCAGTGTAACATATTTGGATCATTAGTCCTAACATGAAGTTGGAGATTGGTGTCAGATGGTTGACTTAACCTTGTGTGAACATTGGCTGAACGCATTGGCATAAAACATTTTGTGAACATTAATTGACAATATTGTATAAACATTGATTAAATGCATTGACATAAAAAACATTGTGTTAACATCGATTGAATGCAATATGTGAATGCATCATAGGAATATGGATTGAATGAATTGACTAAAAACATTGTGTGAAAATTAATTAAATGCATTGATTAAACGTTGTGTGAACATTGATTGAATGCATTGTACAGAAATCGACTGAATGTTTTGTGTGATTGTTATCTGACTTTTGATTAAATGAAATGAATCAGACCATAAAATAATAGTATATACAAGTATTCTTGTTGAATCAGACTGGTAATAGAATTAATCTTGATGAATCAGACTGGAGATAGAATTATTCTTGTTGAATCAGACTGACAATAGAATTATTCTTGTTGAATCAGACCTGTAATAGAATTATTCTCGTTAAATCAGACTGGTGATATAATTTATCTTGTTGAATCAGACTGGTGATAAAATTGTTCCTGTTGAATCAGACTAGTAATAGAATTATTCTTGTTGAATCAGACTGGTGATAGAATTATTCTTGTTAAATAGACTGTGTCTGTAAACATAGTTCATAAACTTACAGAATGATAGATTTGAAATAAATTCTCTGGGTTGTCCAAGAAACTACGCAAGGAGAATGAAATTAACTTAAGTGCATCATTGAATGAGCTGTACTACAGTTCTTCACACATTTAAAGAAAAAAAAGCTAAAGTACATACCAATGTATAATGCTGGTTTTCTTCAAATGTAAGGAACAGAATAAAATATATCGGGTACTAGTGATTCTGATTATATGTTTTATGTTTCATCAAGTGACATAAAATTTAATTTGTGTTTTAAATATATACAGTAAAACATCGTTATCTTGAAGAGTCATCGGAACATACTAACGCTTGAGGTAAACATGGGGCTCGTAATAATGAGGTATTTGAAAATTGTACACAACTGAGAACAAAAATTGAAGAGACTTTGAAAACTCCTCTTGATAAGTCGGGTGCTTTTGATATCGATGCTCGTAATAACGAAGTTATACTGTATATGAAACTTTGTGTAAATACAGATAAATGGCAGACACGTGTGTCCGAAACAATTTCAAGTTGGTCACAGCCTGGTGTTGTGAATCACGCTTATTTATTTTTATTACAGGTATTTTACGAATTGTTTAGATCTGTGCATGTTTATTCTATAGTTATATTAATTTATTGTATATATTACATTATTGTGTATATTGTATCATAAAATGAATAAATAATTTTCCTACTCTAATACAACAAATCAAATACAGTGTAACCTTTCAATAACCTTTAAACCTGTCCAGACAGGACGTTCCAGTATTCAGAGAGGTTTTTGAACTGAATTTTTTACAGTGATCATAGACCAATGCATATATGTAAGGGAGATAATCTAGTTTCAATACCAAACTTTATTGCAAAGTTTAATGTGTATGCAAAATTGTCCATATGTACATCACATTAGCAAATGAATATTTTTTGAGAATAAATTGTTCAAACATGATAAAACACATAATGATGAAAATGCATATATTATAAAAAATCAGATGAAATAACAATTATGAATGAAAATAATGTTTTTACAAATCAATTCAAAGATGGCAATGACCTGATTTTTTTTGGCATTGGAGTTTAATGTCACACCAACAGCAGGGTCATTTGGTGACTTTCCAGATATCATAATCACCCAACCATCAAACTGATTAATGAATTGTATCACAGATAATCAACAAATTACATGGTTAACATAACGAAACCCAAACAAAACTAGGTATTAATGAGCTTACATATTGCCTGAAGTTATGATGTAAAAAATTAATGAGCATTATCACATTATCAGCAAAGACATACACCTCAAGATCATTATTTACAGCTTTACATCATGCATGTACTCTAAATTGTCAATGAACAATTCACATATGATCACTAATAATGCAACTGTTATTAATCATAGCAGGGCTTTTTTTCACAGGTAGAGGAAAGGGCCTTTTACTTAAATTTAGGGAAAATTAAAATGGTATTTTTGCAAAAAGGGGAAGAAAAAACATGACGTAAACAGAATTGTAAGGGAAAACTGCATGATTTTAAAGATTTTCTTGAGGGAAGATGCCTATAAATTGCCCTGCTATAGAGGGAAAAGGCCTGCATTGGGTAATTATCAAAGTGGGCATTCTATAGTACAATACGCATAGCTCCATTCAGGGAAGATAATGACCCAGTATATTTTTTAAAAAAGTACTGACCGTTAATCAAAACTGAATCAGGCCAATTACATTAAAAACCCTTCTGGAACAACCAACAACTAAGGACCTTTATAGGGACTAGATCTCAGATGTGCAGAGACAAATCTATAGAATTAATCACCAAAAATATGCTATAATTTAGTTTGAATTCAGCTGTACTTTATTTCATACACATATATGTCAACAAAATGAACTTTTGTTAATGACAAAAACCCTTAAAGTGACTGTTTCTTAATGAAAAAGTGCTGAAGTTGATCAAGAGTTAAGTCCCTTTAGACACAGGTCAGTAATTGAGATCCTGAGAAGAAGTCGAACCCTCTTTTACGTCTGACTGTGATGTTTCACATTGTTTATAATCTTCACAAAGGCTGTCCAACGTGTCTGAAAATTAAAACCTTCATTATAGTTACACTGAACCAAATTTCTTAACATCCAACTTGTATTTTGTATTTTGACAATATAATGAAAGAAAAAATAAGAAAACAGTAATGAAGATTCGGGTCCCTATGAATTCACTATAACTTTGTTCTACCGTATTTGCCAACGATATTTCAGAAACACACAGAGAATAATTTACTAAACCAGTGTTCCTGGTTACCAACCAGTACTAACCTGATTCCTAAAATTCCACAAGTAACTATAATAACCAACTTTCCTACATAATGCAACACAAATCAGACAGAGGAGGGGTATCTAAGGTAGAGTGGTTATGGTCACTGACTAATAATCACTAGCCCCTTACTGCTGTGAAAAAATTCTCATATGAGGCAGATGTCCAGCTACCTTACAAAAAGGTCGGTGGTTCTACCTAGGAAAACATCTGAGGTCTTCCTCCACTGTCAACCTAAAGAAGGAAAAGTGGCCAAATGACCCTGACTGTTGGTGCGAAATTAATTCAGACAGAGATGACAAATATTTTACGATGCTATAATGTCAATAAAAAACATCTGCCAAAATCTAGTAGTTTCACTGACGTAACTAACCATGAGTGTATTTGCTTTTCAAGGGGTTAATGTACAGAAAATAAAACTCACTTTTGCATTCTTCAAACACCTTGTCTTTGTTAGCTCTGAAAAATATCTGACTGTTCTGTTGCTGTTTATAAACACTCTGAAATAAGAACAAGAAATGGTTTACAACTAATATCAGCATGATAAATAACATGTACAATGTCAAAATCAACTAACAATAAGTCTATAATACATGTACAATCAACAGCAGGCCATATGAAGCTTTGAAAAAGGTAGGGCTCTCTCTCTCTTTTGGGGGACTGGGGCCCTGGAAGGGGGGAATTTCACATCATTTTCAGTTCAAGGGGGATTTCAAAAGCCTCATTAATATAATAAGTAGGGGAATTTTTACTAAAAATTGCGGAAAAAGTATATTCCAAAGGTGGGGGAAAGAGGCAGAATTTTGGCCCCAAAGTCGGGAGATCGAGAGCCCTGAAAGAGGACCTTACACTATCAGTATGAATAATACGTATTGTAGGTACAGATACATGAAGAAGTAATCTGCTTAATATTTTTATAAATTTTGTAAATAAAGAATGATAGAATGGTTAGTTTTATCATTCTTTGTATACAGATATTCAGACAAAGGTCCTGACAGTATTATGGAATGCCATTTAGTCAAATTCAAATGAGTGCACAAATAAAAAGTCTCTCCAAACAGCAAAATGTAACAAAGTAATAAACATGAAACATCTTACAGCTCCTCTAGGCAAAGTCTTCAGTTCTTCATGCAAAACTTTCTGTTCTTGTAACTGAAATACAACAATATATATTATATATAATTTGTTATCAATTACTACATTATCTCAGCATTACCTCTTTTAGAAACATATACAAATGCATTATCTTGAAATAAATACAACAAAGAACCGAGTCCATAGCATCTCAGACTTTGTAAATCTAGCTTTAAAGTTTTTTTAAAAAATAAGAATAGGACAGGCTAATGGAACCAAAGAGTCTTTAAATATAAAAAACAAAAATAATGAGAATGGCACATTCATTTGCATGTTAATTTCACACTGAACTCAAATGGGTCGTTCACTACCCAGTGCAGAATGGCACTTCATTAAACAGTCTTGACATTACCAATGGCCAAAACTCTTATTAGTAAAACAACATAAATGGGAAATACACAGACTATCAATTGGATATTTAGATAAGAAGTTTTGTAAAAGTTCGGGTTTTGCTTCATATTCCACTGAATTTAGCCAAATGAAGAATGCAGTGTTTCTTTAGCTAATAAAACGTTGTCACATTATGTGATGCTGATAATTTGTAGAACACACAATCCTACATATCACACATAATTGAAGTCTACTGTACTGTGCTTGCAAATTGGACTCAATGTCTTATAGTGAGTAGTGCAGCAATTAAACTACTTTTTTGACAAGAAGTTCAATAATGGCCTACTCACACTAAACACGAATGGACACACGGTTCCAATTCGGTTTCCTCGATTTATACACGGGTTGCCTGATACGAGTATTGAGCTCCAACCGTGTCTCGGGATGAGTTGGTACGATTTAGATTCGAATGTAGCACGAGTATGTGCGAACAAAGCACGGATATACTCGATCAAACAAAGTTTGACACGAATTATACACGATTTACAAACGATTTTCATACGATTGTTGCACGGTCAATGTAGGGTCTAATACGGTTTGTTACGGCCTAATACGATTGAACACGACTTTTACTCGATTTACTGGAGATTTACAGGGTTTATATACGGTCCAACCGACTGTTGATCGTGTTATGTTCGAATTATCACACATTCGTTTATGGTTTGATATAAATTGACTCGTTTTGATGGCTTGACTTCATAAAATTTCAAACTTTCAACAATGGAAGACGACAGAATACGGGAATTGGAAATCCTGATAAGGTTAATAGACATTGAGATTGATTTGGCCAAAAGGCGTGAGGGAAGACAGGAACGAGTCAACAAAAGGAGAAGGAGACATATATGAACAAGAGAATGGCTGGACAGAAGAGTAATGTTTGGCCAATACGACACGCTATTACATGAACTGAACAGGGAAGACCCGAGGTGCTATAAGAATTTCCTTCGTGTCGACGCAGATATGTTTCAAGAGGTCTCTTTTTGGGGGTCTTCTTCCTCTTTGGGGCATTATGTAGCTAGTACAGTACTCTGTTGTTTCAATTTGACAGTAGCTAGTTGTGTTGTGCTGTGTTTGAGTGCTGAATATATATACTAGTACTAGATCTTTGTACAGACGTAGAGGCCGTGTCTGGTCGTACTTGACCACGTATAATTCGTGCTTGAACCGTATCGGTCGTATGACGATCGTATGAAACTGTATAGACCGTATGGCGATCGTATAAAACCGTGTGTACACTCCTGTGAATCGTACGATGTTCGTGTGACATTCGAGTGTCAATCCGAGTGTAAGACGTAGGACTTTGGTACGGTTTCACACGATTCCATACGATTTATATACGATATTGACTCGGTTTATCTCACTCGAGCATGGATTTTATGTACGATTGTATATACAATCTCGTACGGGTCTCACACGGTCTCTCACGGTCTTGTACGATCGCTAATACGATCATACACAGACATGGCACTCGTGTCAGTTTTTTAAAAGTTTTAAAAATCATACACGACTTTCACGGATACACTCGAATGCCCCGAGTGTAACTCGAATAAGGACACGGTTAGTTCGGTTGTATATACGGTTTACACGAATGGCCATTCGTGTAAGTCGTATGGCCAGTGTGAGTAGGCCATAATGTTACAGCCACAGGCACCTGACCAAATTTATTCTGTACTGTTTATATTAAGTGCATACACAATACAATTGATCAGGTACCTTTGGGTATGACAACAAAAAAGAAGATAATCAATTAAAAGCGAATTAATTATTTTAAATTACATGCGATATTTGAATATTAATGTAAATCACTGAAAATGGGAATAAAGTGTATATATCAGTACAGTACAAAAAAATGAGTCACCGAAACACATAAAACTTGTCATTGTAATTTATACGGAATCCAGCGGTTCCACCGAAATCCATTTGAAGAATGAATGTTAATTTGTTAAAAACATTGCTCACAGAGCGCCTGAGCGTTTTATTCCACTAAATTCGAAAAAAACTCCTAAAGTTCATTTTCTGCTCTCAAAACGCCGCTTGAAATAAGTTTGTCATTAACATTTAAAATTTAACAAAATAAACATCATAATAATTTGCATGATTACATCTTAATTTTGCATATCATTTGGTCATATTTATACATACAAAGTATTAAAGTTATTTATTTCCAAATATTGCACAATGGGCCGATTTGACTTTTTATGGGCTGATTTGACTTTTTTGGGGCCGGTCATATTTACACATTCAAAATATTAAAGTTATTTATTTATTTTCCAAATATTGCACAATGGGGCCAATTGGATTTTTTGGGCCGATGACCGGGGCGATTTGACTTTTTTGTGGCCGATTTGACTTTTTGGGGGGGTCAATTTCATTTGAGGCCAATTTCGCTTGGGGCCGATTCCACTTGCTTCCGTCAAGTGACTTGATTCATAGGCACTTGATTTCCGTGATTCATATACTCAAACAGACCTAATTTTTTAATCTAAGCCCATCAAACACCACTGCCAAGTAAAAAAACGTCATTTTGCTACTCTATGTATCAGAAAAACTAAGGAAGTGGCGGTATCCAACCTGGGTTAAAAAATTAGGTCTGTTCGGGAATATAAATCACGGTCACACGGAAATTGTGTGCCTATGAGTATGACTAGATTATAATAAGAGAATGCTTTAAGCAGGCAGTTTTTATTTTGAAAGAAAAGTGACGAATGAAATCACATACACATAATTCAGAAGAATTGAAACCAATCCGACACTTACTTGTCTTTGTTTCACATCCATTTTAAATGCCTAAAACGAAACGTATAATTATACATTTCCTCCCTAAGTTTCGTAAAAAAATGTATAAAAGGGAAGTAACTCGTCTTGATGTTGGTCGTGGATAAGGAACATGCTGAATACGGATCATTCGAAATTTTATTCGATTTCAAGAACTGCAACAAAATTCAGCAAATTTATTTCAGTAGATAAAAAAAGTAATAGTCAACATTAAGCAGATACACCGTTTCTAATTCTTTACAGATTCATGATGTGTCTAATGCAAAAACACACTCACGCTCGCACACAAATATACAGTTATTTTAGTGCCTGATGCATTTTTAATGTATGCTATTCTGATTTAGCAGCAAAACCCTCGTTATAAAGATGGTCTTAGGATCAGTGGGCGGTCCTAACACTGAAGTGGTTCCAAAATAGATTACATAATATAGGAAGCCCTATATGGTCCGAAAACAATAGTTCGTTATATAAGTGGTCGATATACATAGAATATAGAATTGGTTGTTTTGTCGCGCTGACAACTATAAAGTAAATGCACCGTTGAAACAAGTGCAGAAGATTGATAAACTGTTCTTGATTTCACTTTTTGGCTATTTCTTTAGTTTTATAAAATACCGAAATTCTGGAGGAAAATAAAGTAAAAGATTTTTTTTTGAATTTCACCAAGAAATTAAAGCGAGTTGTATAATTACGTACATGTAGATTCTAGAAAATATGTATGATTTGTTGGTGTATATATACTCATACATGTACATGTATACATGTAATTCAGATTTGCCTTTCCTAATGTGGTAGACTAGCTTTAAACCTGGAAAATGGGACAAGAAAAAAATACTAACACTTGAAATTTTGGTTGTGATGTGTTTCAGAAAGATGAATAACGCATAACAATTACGGGGAGCTAATTACTATGTAATAATATGAAATCTTTGTACGGATTATCTCCCAACAAAACTAAAACAGCTGTTGTATGTATGGACCAGACTAGCCAAATCTAGTTTTACAAGCGAGTATTGTGAATATATCCTTACATAATCATTTGAGAACTTCTTCTACATATAAGTATGGAGTATTGCGTATACCGGGGACTATTTTAATACTACGAAACAACGTAGAGCAAAATCTCGATCCTAAGGTCAGATTGGGACCACATGTATCAGTTTTAAAATGAGATGGTCTCATTATCAAAGTGCGAGAGCGGTAGGTCTATGGACTACGCGTTGCCGTGTTCAACAACTAAGTCGCGCGTGTCGGCACGTGTTCTTTGTGTCGACGATTTGGTTTTGGCACGTCTTAAACAATGGTTAGTCCGCTGCTAATTTAATAGTTTCACGTTGACAAGTTTGCCATTATCAGCGGAGGGCAAGGTAAATTTTACTGGAACAGAATTCTTGACGTTTGGTTATTGAACTGCCCAGCGATTTATAACTAAAATACTAAATACTGTTGCGAAGGCCCAGAGGGAAAACACACCTGTTAGAAATTGCTTGCTTAAAATATTTCATTATCAGAATTGTATTATAATTATGATTGTTAACAACAATGACTGTGCAAAACATTGCATCTAATTCTGAATGCTATTTGTAGAAAATTACGTGAATTTTAATTATGAAATCCACCAATGCCGGTGATAAAAAAAGCTGTTAATCATAGCTATAAGTCTAAATTTGCCTAAATGTGGTAAATACATCAATTGTGGTTGATGTCACGTGCTCGTATATAGATTTAATTTTATGACGTGTTCTGACTTTAAGTACACCTTGCACCGCATGCATGTTTATGGTATAAAAATCAATCATAAACTACTTAGTTATTGAAACACCTTTTATCACATCAATCTTCAATTTTAAGCTAAATAGGAATATCAAAGCATCAAAGCTGGTGGAAAATTGATGATAATAAAGATAATGTATGTATGTATGTATGTATGTATGTATGTATATTCGTACGTATACAGTCTAACCTGTGTTTGCGACCACCACCGAATAAAGACCACCCTGTGAATGAAGGCCATTCTTTGAAAATTGTCACTGACTATTTACAACAAACTTACCTCCGAATAATGGCCATCTGTCAATAAAAGTCACATTTTGTCTTTCTCAAGGGTGGCCTTTGTTCACGGGGTTGACTGTATATCCTATGTTTAAAAGACTCTAACTCATATGATTGTAGGTTTTCGGACAGGTTTAAGTCCCAATGGTACGAACTTCTTGCGCTGTACAACATAGAAAATTGATTTGTGTACTGTTTGGAGTCCATTGAGAGAGAATTGAAGTCAAGCTTTGACATATACAATTATTTAAACTATTATTTTGACGTAATTTATTACCATTTGAATTTTTCTCCGGATAAATGCAAACATAACAAAATGAATGTTTATGTGTGCTTGCGTGCGTCAAGAACAATACATTCAGATACCTAGATTATACGAATTGATAATTAATACTTGAATTTACATATTATCAATTTTTCACCTTTCTTTAAAGATGGAGAAATTTATTTTACCATTCGTGATATTAAACCATCTGAAAAATATGGTCTGAAATTCGTCCAAGACACCACACTGACCGTTCTTTTATTTTGCCAAAATCTTCCGATTTCAAAGGTATTCACAATCGTTTGACCAGAAAATAGTCGTGTTTACGGTTACTTGACCAAAAAACAGGGTAGTCGGGTCGCAAAACTTTTGTTCTACTTTTTTTACTAAAGTTACCTTTCATATTTTGGCGGAGCGATTCATCTCAAAATATTTCCGGACATTGGATTTTGATGTTAAAAACTTTGGCGCCAAAAAAAGGTTCAGTCGATTAACCGAAAGACGACTGTTTTTCCTTGCAATATAAGTCGAAAATTTGTTCCCAGAATTCTGGTCATTCTGGTAAATTTTAAACACATCTGAATTGACATCCATGCCGGATGTAATTCTAAGAAATGAAATTCTTTTGGGTTGTTCCTAACCATGATAAATCTAATAAAAAAGTAAAACTAACACATTCCGCGGCTTTCCGTTTCAATCGAGATAAATACGTACCACAGTTGTCATGTTATATTTAATCCTGTGATTACTGAACTGTTAGCTCAGTGCTAACATGCTTCTCATCTGTATTGATCATATAGGTCTACAAAAGCATATGTCTTTAAGACAATGCGTTAATTAACTAATTTCGTGTAAAATAACTTGAATGTGGAACCGACCTTCAAAGAGTATCACAAAACTGTATTAACTGTTTAGTATATGGTCTTTGATAATTATTAAACAGATTAATTAAGCAGCATTTAGAAAAGGAAGAGTTCATAAAAGTCTTATTTTCGAATGTCCTGAGCAGCGAGATTCTTCAAAATGTTTATATATCCAGTTATTTTGGTCCAAGAACTGGTCGGTGAACCAGGAAGTAGAGTAGTCGAAGGCGACAAACGAAGAAGTTGTACGAACATGTTTGAGAAAAAAACGTTAACATAAACTAATTATCAAATGGAAAACAAATGTGCAATTTCGTATATTCGGTGACGATGCATTTTTTGCATCGTACAATGTAAATAATGCAACCCAATTTGTTTCATTCAGATGACGGATTACGCTAATTCAATCTTAATTAATGAATTGAATAACTTTTAAGAGGGGCGTTCAATTACTTCCCTTGTTTTCATTATTGAAGTTCTTATCTCCCTTAACTAATCTTACCGGTGGTACATGTTTTGACGTTAGACGACCCTATATTTATAAAACATTCTATTTAACATTTCGTGTAAGTATTTAAATACTCAAAAGTGCGATTTCCAAACACTTTTCAGACTTAATGAAAATTTAAATCGATAAAAATTCATGTTGCAAGGGAAGTAACCGCATTTCACTAAATTTTCGTCTAAAATGACTTCTGTAAAAAAATTGTAGCAACTGACGTATGGCTCCATCTAGCCAATCACAGCTAAGTTTGCTGATCTGTGCTTGTTTTCATTTTGACGGGCAGTGATTTTCCGTGGCCAATTTCAATGGATATATTATAGATGGTTTCCACAAACAAATTCTCAAGTGTATAGACATGTAAAGCATTCATTCACTTAGCAAGAAATGTGTTTGTTGTGTCCATAATGTGTAGAATTTCTGCAAATTTGAGCTTGACACTAGAGGCCGCTCGCTAATGTGAAAATCAAAGATGGCTACCGATGTGGGGCTTTCCCCAGAAATCTTAGAAACGGAGGCCTTTTCTCCAGGTAATGATTGGTGTCGACTTGATCACCCTGTCCAGAACCTTTTTATCAAATATTGCCACCCAACCCGGTCGTTATGATTTTCGAAGAACCGTCAGATTCCATTCCATACTTCGCTTCAGTTACGATTTTTACTGGGTCAATTTTTGACATAGTTTTGCAATCAATAATCTCCGTTCAGACTCCTTGACAGACCGTTCCTGACATCAGTTCACCTGTTTTAAAACAAGTGAAGGGTACATACAGCCATTTGTTTTCTATTCAAGGATGGTATTGATCATACACTTGTTTCAAGAATTGGAAGTTTTTTGTTTGTGTTATGATGTGGTCAAGATTTGTTTCGGTCTGTGTAATGACTGGTCCTCATATGTGTAGGAATTAAGTTATTCATCTAGTGTTTGATACAAGATTGCTGGCTTGATCAGGGCACACTGGTCATTTTACATGATCCGATTTTTTGAATTATAATCATGTTATACACATTGGCTCTTCGAACTATGAAGTTGTGCCTATTGAATTATGTTACCCCTCACACACACACACACTTGTTAACTACAACTTAACCAATGATTTAAACTTGTTAGCATACTTTCAAATATCTAATATGGACAAAAACAACAAGTAAAAAGGTAAATTGTTACCTGTACCAAGATTTTGATTTAAAATTAAAACTTAATTCTGCATATATATTATACTTGTATCGAATCCATCTGCAGGGCTAGACTGTCTTTGGGCTATTCGTCCTGCAGGACAGCCAGCTAAGAATTTGAACTAGTTCTACTGCAATTTCAGTGCATCCATAGTCAAAATTTCTACCCTTAATAATGAGCGAACAAGTGGCTTTGTCGAGCCCTGAGCTGACATTTACATCTCATATATCATATATGTGATGTAAATTTCATTCTTTTTAAAACATCCTCGTTTTTGAAGTATTTTTTGTAGTTTCATTGCTTTTTAGTGTCAAAATTGGTCAGACTATTTTTAGCTATAAGCTACAATGTCGGTACTGATCATGTTATTTCTATGCTATTTGTCCCAGTTTGACGTACGATATGGCTGTATAAATCAGCAAAAAAGCTTACTCCTCCAGGAACGTTGTGCATTATACTGGTGGTCAACCAGTGTAGTACTTAGTTAAATCCTAAATCAACTGATATTTTGTGTGTATAGAAAGTTCTGCGACAAATTCAGTTCTACCACAGAATTCCCGAAAGTTGTTGGATCATCGGACATGTTAGGCAAATTTTGAGCAGGTCCTATAACTTTTTGGTGAGTACTGGACCAGATGTCCGGCAGTCGGGCATGGTTTACAGCATTTATCAATTATTTATATTTTGTCAGACAGAAATTCTAACTTTGCCTGATCAAATGTCAGACAAGTATTCCAGCAGTTTTGAGTAGCCTGCTACTGGTTCAGAGCTTTGCTCTCTGGTTCATGCTAAATTTGTGGTTTCAATTGTTACTTTACAGTGGCATGAAGGGCTGTTTTAGTTTGAACACTGCATCAATTTGGTTGTTTTTATTGGTAGACATATTACACCTTGATGATATTTAAATGAGACACTAGTTTTCCAGAAAATAGATCTATACTAATAGCATAAGATTTTTAAGGGTTTTTTATTTTGCAGAATGTTCTTGTCTGCTGAACTGATATGATTTTACTTTTAATTGTCCTATCAGTCCTTTTACAGTGTAATTTTGAGTTACCATTGTCCTTTGTTCAAGACTTTAGCTTTTCACATTTGTCTAGTTAATTGTAACGTTATTGTCAGTTCTTGACTTTTGTTGTCATGGAAACATACATGTACAAGTTATAGAAACTAGTTATGAAAATTAACTTCATTATTATTAAGTTGAAAAAAAACTTTATGTTGTATACATTCTGCACGAAAGTGATGAGGAAAGTTAAGGGTGCAAGACGACCAAGCTGAATCAGCGCCTTTTTTCACTAGTAAGCGAAGGGGGCTGGGGCCTTCAAAGAGGGGAAATTTTTAGTGTGCTTTTACCATTTAGGGGAAAGAACAATAATCGTTTAAACACTTACTGGTTGGAGTTGCATCAGTATTGACAGTTACCTCAATGTCAGGTTCATTAGGGCTTGCATTTGATATATTTGAAAATAAAATGCTGATGTCTTGCATGTTTTTTACACAGCGACATTTTGACATGATGTAAAGGGTACTATAGGGCACGCTCGATAGGTCACTTTAGTTTACATTAATGTTGTAAAATATTAATCGATATTTTTTATGCTTGTTCGGAAGATGGAACTTGGGAGGGAAATTTTTTATAAAAGGTGAAAAATTAGTCAATTTCGCGAAGGGAAGACGCCATTAATAAGGTAAAAAGCCACTGTGAATGTACTTGGTGAAATATTTTCCTCCTTATATCTTATTAGCTATTCCTTCCCTTCACAGAGGGTGCTCCAACATTTCCATAAAAGTGAAATAGACCCCTAATGAGAAATCTGCGTACAATAAATATGCTGTATAATATTTTTTCTGTTCTTCCTGGTTACAGAGATATATGTTTTATTGCGAATGCTACGAGGAAGCAGTATTGAAAATGTTACAGAAAAAATAGAGTTGACCATGGTTTTGATGTCCTGAAAGATGGTATATGGTGATGACATATCCACATTATTTTTTTTCAATGCACATGAAAACTGAACTAAATCTGTGTGCTGTTGTGTAGATTCTCAATTTTACGTGGAATATCGTGATTGAATGCATGTAGCCAGAGCATAATTATGCCTGATAAAAATTCATTGATATGAATTACAATTTTTATCCTGCTATTTGCAAACAGGAAAAACGGAACTTCGGCCTGCATTGGAAGTCTGTTGCATGTCATAATATAGTTCAGGCCACAACTGTGGTCCAGTGATTAGTGTGTTGGACTTGCTACCTGGTGATCCAGGTCCAAATCCCGGTCACAGCTGGTCATACTCTTCTATGAAAATTTGACAAAAATTTTGATTTTCTTCTTTATGTGGAGAAGTGTCAGTTCCTCACTGGTTAGAATGCAGCCCAGGTAAACTGGTCAAGTGAACTGGCTGTTTATATAACTGAAAAAATGGTAAAAAACAGCATTAAACCCAGTGAAATAAATAACATAATTTAGAAGCCTTGATGTAATATGAACCTGTGGTGAAGGCTTAAATTAAACAACTGCTTAACGTCTTAATCGTTATTGCAAATTTTCTCAGCTCCATTGTCCTTTCCAGCACACGTATGTTCTATTAGTGTTTAATGCTAAGTGGGTGGAACACATTTTATTGATCCTGATGATGATCAGTTGTAATTACTTCAGGTGTTAGAACTTTGACAATTAATAATAATATCCCTGCTGTTTGTGGTATGTTAAGGCTTAAAAAAATGTTTGTTTCTGGTTACCAACTGACCCATCTTTTACCTGCCGACTCATAAGTTTTTACAGCGTCCAAATCTTTTAGTGCTATATTGTAATTTTCACAACAGTGTTGCCGATATTTGTTAAAAAAAGAAAAAAATCCCTGCCTACTGACCCATATTTTTTTGGCATGTAGCTGGAAATAAACATTTTTTTTGTTTCGGCCTTATGAATGATTTCATTTAGAAAATAGTTCCAGCAGGACATCTGCTTCTCTATAATGGATCATACCCCCTGAGGGAAAGGGTAGAGGCAAGGGTCAGTAAAATCTTTACATCACTCTAAATAACGAATGCTTCTCACTCTAGCTGAGCTCTCAGTTCTGCAACACGTATGAGTTTGTGAATGGTGTTAATGTTAGTTTTGTTCCATGTTTATACCTCAGGAGTAAGTCATTATCATTATGCCTGAGGTATTGATTTTCTAGGAAGTTTGACATTGTAATTGTTCTTCAAATTCGAAGTGTCACTTCCAGTTATTTCTTATGGTTGGTGAATTTTTATTGAAATTGTAGTTTGTACTTGTATGATGTAAATCTGTTATGGTACCTTGCTCTTCAATATCTTAATTGTTATGTGAATATAATTGCAAAAGTGCCTAAAATGTGTTTAACTTTAATATAGTCTGTTCTTTACATGTTTATATACAATTAAGATGTGTTCAGTTCAAACTTTTTCTTAAATCATATAATCTATTGTATGGATTATTTTTTGTAGTATTGGTAATCTTCCTCACTAAGTCTCACTGCTGCATTTTAAGTCACCACTATTATATGTGTGTGTGTTCATACTGTGTTTACGGTATCTGAGTTCCCTCGATGTTGATGCTATTTCATTGAGAATAAAAAAATCCAATACTCTCGTCTGTATTTTACAAGGACACTGGAATAGTTGTGTATTTTCATAGAAGGCTAGCATTCCTGCCCAAGCTTACCAATTAGGCTTGTAGGGTGATTAGCTTTACAATCAATATGCTCACTGCCTCTGTCCAATAACACCATTTATTTTGAAGGGAAAGTCTTGCTCCCTGTTCAAGCAATAAAAATAATAATTATACAGTAACTTACTTCAAGATCTTCTCTTAACAATGCTTTTTTTTCATTGGTTGCTAAAAACTCTCATGTAAAAAATGGTTTGAAATTTCTGATTGTTGTTCTAAATGTTAGCAGGGGACATGTATGGCAAGAAGCCCCCCATTTTCTTGATATGTGAAATTATATTAAGTGAAGCAGAACTGATACAAGTTGAAAGCAGATTTTGTCCAGACCTGTCTAAATGCATTGCTGTGAATCATTGTATTGTTTCCATTTAACTCTGGGAATAAATATCATGTTATCAAAATGAATTCTGCATAAATCATACAATAATGGATGCATATCATACATTGAGTGAACATCTTGCAGTTTGTTGTATATCACAACATGTGTGCTGCATGAAATATTGGTTACAACTACTAAAATGTTTACTTAAATATAAATTGCTAAACCTGTGAATATGTTGTAGAATAATCAATACTAATTCAGTTAGCTACTGAACCCAACTTTAAAGTATCACCTACATGTACAACTGAAGCTTTGTTCAGTAGTTGGATCCTGGTGCCCATGTTATATGTATATAAGCCTTAGCTAAGTTACCAGTTTTAATTAAGGTATTATGTCCCCAATGATAATTTTAGGTCTGTGTCCTGTGTTCTAGATGCATAAAATTAGCTTAGGATGCAATGTTTTGCTTCATAAGTGTCCCCGTGGATGCATTTGATTAAATTAGCCTAGTTTTAGAAATTATTATGAATTAATAAATATAGTCTGACTCCATGATACATGTGTC